>VWYP01011738.1:0-171188 GCA_013400435.1 Pycnonotus jocosus
AAGATAGAAACAGTTGAATGTTAGTGGACTTTCTCTGAGGGGCAAAGAGAGACTGAGAACAGCACTGCTAGGGCAGAACTGTGGATGAAATCTGTCCTATTTAATTAGAAGCCTAATGTTTGGTGTGGATGGGTAGTGGCAAGGTTGCAGAAGTGAAAAGCACAATTTAAAATCAGATTCGAGGAGCTCTGACAGATCAGTTTCTGCTCAGAAGGCTGTTCACAATGGAAGCCATGTGCATGCTTCTCCTTTTCCTTTTTAACCTGATTTACCATCTTGTAGTGAATTAAGTCTTTCCCCATCTATCCCCATGCACCTGCCCAGTTTTCACCATTTTATGGCTCAACAGACCATTTTGGCATCTACTTCCCAGGGCTTAAAATCATTCCAGGTAATTAACGGGATCTGCCTCCTGAAAGTACGGATTTCTGAGGTAATACCTACAAGATACTTTTTGAAAAGTGACTTAAATGTAGGTATTCCTACAGAAAGAGAGGGAAAATTCAGACCTGTATATAAGGACTATCTTTAACCTCAGCTGTGTCTGTATAGTGAAAGAGGAGCTTCTCTAGGCAGAAGACCCATGTGTGGCCATGACCTGGGTGCTCCCAGTTTGCTGCTGGAGAAGCCAAATTCTCTTGATTTCCCATTGAGGGCTCTTCCCTTGAGAGCCCTTTATGACCAGTCAGTGCATGTTCATGCCCACCCCATCCTCCCAGCAGCAGGGTTTTGTTCTTACAAAAATATAACCAGTATCTATCAGAGGCTTGTCTCTAAGTCCCGACATCTAGTCAATAAAAATTAGTTATTTGTGATTCTTCCTCCATCTACACACTCATTTAAGGCAGTTCACAGAAAATCTGTAACAAAAGGGAAATTGCAGGGCTGTAGGAGGCTGCAAATTTCCGAATTTCTATAGAGGACATTTAAATATAATATTTTGCCCTTTGAAAACGCTGGTTCATTTTTGTTTCTACACTAACCACTACTACACGGTGATTTCCATTTCATAGGGAAGACATGATATGCCCAAATGTGGGCTTAAAAAAAACTCTTCCCTTTGAACTTATATTTGTGGAGTTGAGTATCAAACCAGAAGGAGAATGCCTGAGGTGTTAATGTCTAATTGACATTGAGTCACACTGCAGGCATAGAATTTTCTTTTTCTTTTTTATTGTAAAAATACAGAACATATCTAAGCATTCCAGTGACTTTCACAGGCATTGACTCAGACTGTACAGTGTTCCATTTTCGGATGAAATAGTATTCTAGTTCAGAACTGGCACCAGTCATATTAAAAAAAAAAAAAAAAAAGAAGAAAGAAAAAACTTTTGGTTATAAGCTCCTTAAAGTGTCTACTGTGCAGAATTATCTGAGACTTGAAGTCTGAAGCGAGTGTGTATTCTGTTCTTAGCCCTCTTCATATATATAAATAAATATATAGATAGGTAATTTATTAGTTCTGAAATGTTTAAAGATCAAGCAGCATTCTAATTATTGCAGTTCATAATTGACAAATGTGATTAACAGCACAGCAGTGGTTAATCCAGATGCTGCTGCCAGTGCAAGGCTCAGTGGGCGTATGAGCTGCTGCAAATAAATTGACAAACACAGGTAGTGCTGATTTATTAGAGAAAGCTTTTTTTTTCTTTTTTAAATAAGTTTTTGAAATGAATAGTTATTCTGCATATTGCAAATTACTATAAACTACTGGGACATGAGGTGCCCAGTGTTGGGTGTCCAGTGGAGAGTTTAAGCATCACTGCCTTGAGCTAAGTGGCCTTGATCCAAGATGATTTTGGTATTCTTTCCAAAGAGTAGAAATTAAAAATCAGCAAACATATAATTTTAGAAGAAATCCTTCTCTACCTGTCCACGCTACTGAGCTGAACAGTTCAAACTTGTGTTCCGTGAGGATATGGAGCCCTGCTGGATGAGTAGAGCAGCGGAAGGGAAAAAAGGGTTTGGCAGTTTGTGAATTAGCACTGGAGATGGGAAATTATTGCCATTTCAATTCTTAAGTTGTCACTGGAAAACAGGATTAGAGGAGGAAGGATTTCTCTAAGCCTCGGGAGAAAAGCTTTTGCAGTGGAATATTGACGCAGGAAGAAACGCCTGTATTCTGTACTGTTAAGCACACTTAGGAAAATTGTTCAGTGCCAGTCACAGTTGGCTCTTCTGATATTTCTCTTATGTAATTCATAAGAACAATCAGAGGAAGCTGATTTATATCAAAGTCAGCCTTTTTCCTCTGTGGCTCTCCTTGGTTCCTGTGAGGTGGCTGATGGCAATGAAGGTGTCCTGGCTCTGGGTGCCCCTGCTTGTACCTGGTGGTGTAAGGCTTTTCCTGGAGTAATGTCCTGGCTCTGGGTGCCCCTGCTTGTACCTGCTGGTGGAAAGCCTGTCCTGGTGTAAATATCCCAGCAGAAGAGCTGTAGCTACCTGGAGAAAGGTTATTCACTTTGATAATGCTGGCTGGTATTTCCCTGATCTGCCTTTTATTCCTCTACAGATTATTTTCCTAGGTCTGTTTTTTGCTAAGAAAATGTACAATATCTTCTTCAGAACTATTTTTTCTTTTTTAGGGGAGTTTCTTTCCAGTTTTTGTGTGTCATATCAGATACTGCATCTCATTCATCAGAACTACAAAATGTTTAAATAGTGTGGTGTAAGGAGTAGTAGGATATTGTCTGTATTGTCTGGAAACAGCTGTGCAGACAGCCATCCAGTGTAGATTGACTAGCTAAACATTATTTCTCAAAATTGAACATTTTTTAGAATACTGTAGTGGAATTTGGAGCATTCTATAGTATTATTTTGGTTAAATGCAGGATGGTAAATCAAAAGGCTCTCTTAAGGGGGAGCAAATGGGGCTAAACCAGTGGCAGTGATGAGATGTTCTCACAGTGATTACTTGGGTTCTCAAGGGAAACTGTGTGGAACTGTGCAATGGAAATAAATCACATTGTGGCACCCATCAGTGTGCTATGTATTGCTTTTCTTAAGCAGGTCTTGGAGTAAGGAGCATACTAAACCCTGAAAGGCTCTTGTCTGGGCAGAGAAAGAAAAGGAACACCTTTAGGATGACAATAGAGAGAGAGAGTGACAGAATGGGAAAGGAAATAATTTGTTTTACCAGCACTGAGGTGGAGGTATTCTAAAAATGTATAAAAGAACAGGATAAGGTGTATATACATAGAATCCATTCGTAGAGACTTCTTATTGTTTTTACCCTCCAATCTCCATGTTAATACCTTTGGGTGAACGAATAAATAATTATTTGTGCTGTGGAGAAATGGGTTTTGGACTCATTTTAATGGGAAGTGTCACAGTGTTGTGGAAGGGAAAGAATTAGAGGTGTTGTGTTAACAGGGTTGGGAAGCAGAGGCAATAGCCCAGAGAGCTATTTTGAGACTGGGTGATTTCATCCAGGAGGAGAAAAAGGCTGCATAATCCCTTCCCCAAACAGGTGAATACAGAGGAGCCAGAAGGAGCCCAATGATCAGCTCATTCTGCCACTTTTAACACAAATTGGTTGTTTTAACTCAGGTATTAACAAAAGAAACTACTGGAAAATTTATGCAATTTGTTTTAATTTTATAATTTGGAATAATTGTGATCAATAAGTAGGCTCCCTTTTGGTTATAAGCTCTCATCACCAATAAAAATTACTTTGTATTGTTCCCCTGGGGTTTTAATTGCATTAAGAAATGATTTGCCCTAATAAACTTCTCCAGTCTGTGATAATTATAATCAAATAAGATACCCATATAAAAGCACAAAATTATGCTGAAGCAAATGCAATCTTGATCATTAATTAGTGAACTATCAGAGGCCTTGCAGATGGTGGTCGTTTGGTGCTTTTCAGACTGAAGCTTGACCATTGCAGCCTCAGCTGTGTGTTGTAAATTTGTCTTTCAGTTAATTCTGCATCAGTAGACACCTCTGAGTGTGTTTATGTGCATGTGTTGCATGTGGTTCCCAGCTGTTTTTCATATGTGGAAATGTCACCAGGAAGGGTATTTGTTCTTTCAGTAAGACTGTGACCCTGCACAGTGCTTTAAAAAGCAGAGAAATGGGTAATGGTGCAGTCCATGGCAGGTAAAATATAGAACAGCAATTCACAGGCAATGGTAAAAAGGAAGCTTGGCACAAGCAGTGTCTGTAGAAAATGCTGAATTTTTTGAGTTCTGTGAAGTGGAGGAGTTCGTGTTTGGTGGCAGATTGTGCCATGTTTCAGTGGCAACATAGGGAAATGAGATTTTTTCCCTGTGAGTGTGGTGAGGCACTGGGACGGGTTGCCAGAGAAGTTGTGGATGCCCCTGGAAGTCTTTTTGGCCATGTTGGAGCAACTTGATGTAGGGGAAAGTGTCCCTGCCCATGGCAGGGGTTGGAATGAGATGGTCTTTAAAATCCTTCCAACTCAAACTATTCTATGATTGTACAAAATGAATGAATGATGAGAGAAAGAATAATGAAGTGGACTCTGTATTTGGCAGCCAGCAGTGAAATCAAAGCTGTGCTTTGACTCTGTGTTGGGCCACCACGTTTGGTTTTTGTGTAGCCTCCTCACAGGCCAAGGTGGGAAAATGGATGCTTTGCAGCTCTGGGCATGTTGGTACCAACCCAGGTTCTGCCAACGTGGAAATAGTTGAAAGGAAGTGCAAGTTTAAAGGCACAATATACTTCCCATCTCTGGAGTCCTTGGAGAAATACTGAACCTACAAAAAAATGAATCCAAGGACAGGTGAGCTCATCTGTCAAACTCCTGTGAGATGCTGCCATCAGAAGTGTTGAGAGTACGGCTTTATTTACAAAGAATGCCAGCCAGAACTAAAGATCAGGGGCATCATTAGACCAAATTATCTTAATCTAATGACACATGACTCTCTTGTGTGTGGTATCAAGATAAAATGTGACATTTTTGTCTTACAGTAAGTTCCCCTCTAGTCAAATGGGCATCACAGCTGTCTTTGAGTTGCAGGAAGACTTTGATTCCTAAATCCTGTAAAGTGGATTTAGGTCCCAGTTTGCCTTTTATTGATTAGAAAGTTAAATTTAATTGCTTACACAGTGTTTTTTTCCTATTTTACACATTTTATCAGTGAAATACAGGCCCACATCTTTGACTTCAAACAATTCCATTTGCATAATCAGCACATTTACCATTCTCCCTCGCAGTTTACGTATTGGTTGAGCCTGTCTGCCTGCAATGTGATCTGACCACAATGGCTAACCACTCCTCAGAGATAATTTACATTATTATTGCAATATGGATTAGGCATCAGTGGGAAGCGAGTCTGAGTCAATACGGAATTCTTTCCTGTGACTTCTTAAAAGAAATTATATAACAGCCTGATACCCATTTGGAAATTCAAAGAAGTTATGGTACAATGTTTCTGGGCAAACTGAGGTTCATCAGTGAAACTTAGCAATTAATTCAGCATCCAAAATGTAGGACAGGGTTAAATGAAAACTGGAGTAGGAGTGTGGACTGTGCTACCTCAAACTGGCATAATAGAGACCAGTTTGTCCCTGTTTTCCTTTGGAAGATGATGCCATGGATGCTTCTGTCCAGTGTCTGCTGATCCTGACACTGCAAACCCCCTGAGTGAGGAACATGGATGTTTCAGGGAGAGTTATTTAGTCTTGCTGTGAAAGTGTTTTTCTCCTTGAGCTGGCAAACACATACACAAAAATAGACTGGAAAAAACTGAATTCTTCTGCCTGTCCAACCAATTTATTTGTCTGGGGCTTGAATTCCCTGAAGAGAGGAAATATGACGGATTCTGCAGGAAATAGCAGCTGTTCTTCCTCTTCCCTGGGGCATGGTGATCAGTAAAGCCCCCCCTTATTTTTTATCAGTGTGATTGGCACCCAGTGTCTTGTTCTAATGGTCCAGCTGTTGAATGCTGTAATCCCTTTTGGCCTGATGGCGCATGCTGTTACTGCTGCATGCCCTTTATCTATATTCTTGACACTGAGTTAATATTTTAATGTAGCTTGTATAAGCAATTATAATTGCATGATTTTGGAGAGTGTTTTAGGGTGACCGTAAAAAGGTGTTTTCAAGCCTCACCAAAGTTTTGATAGGGAAAATCTGTTTTTCTCATAAATTATGAATATAGAAAGCCCTAAAGACTTGTTGTTATGAATGGGTTTATTCACATATGAAACTTGAGAAGGGCTTTAGTACATCCTTAATCTAAGGAAGAATTTTAAAAATATTCTGATTAGTTGGTATTTTAAAAAAATCAGTTTCTATCATAAGTCTCTTTGTTATGCATAGTGTTCTTCAGCTATTACATGTGAAATGAAATGAATTATTTGAAAAGATTAAGGTCTGTCGCAATACCCAAGACTCTGAACTTTGTAGTCAGGGAGCTGTAGTGACTTGTTTTTCCAAGGCATTGCAGTACCTGATAAATGTAAAGACTGTGAGGGCTGATGCAAAACATCTTTATTTCTACTTACTGAGGCTGATTTATTCCCAAGACTCAGGATTGGAATCTGTTGCATTACAGCAGACACTTGAGTGTTCACCAGTGTTCTGGCACAGTGCTCTGCCTGGGCTGGTCTGGGACAACCTGGTTCCCTGTTCCTGGTTCCTTGCACTCCTGGTGGGATTTGGGACTGCAGTTTCAGGAGTAAAAGCACACTGATCTAGATGGACTGAGAAGGAGAGTCCAACTCTAATACGAGTCAAAGTGCTGCAAGGGAAATTTTTTCTCCTCTTGCTCTTGGTCAAGGAGGAAGAGATAAATTAAGCCAGTTAATTAATAGTAATGTGGCTGAAGCTGTAAGAGGGTCATCACTGTTAGTCCAGATCTAATCATTACAGAGAAGAGTAATGCAGTTGAAGTTGTTACACAGTTCCCACCTTGTTCACCTTTCCTGGTGTTTCTGTGCCCTTGCTCCAACGCATCCTAAGTCTGGGGGTGTCACCCTAGGGAGGTGGGAGGGTTGCCAGCATCTGGAGTCTTCTCCCAGGAGAAATTTGATGCTCATGTTGATGGTTTCTTCTCTAGGATCCTGTGGGAAGCTGTCCTGAAGGGCCAAGAAGAGACAGGGCAATGTAGGAGTGCATACACTGTTTTATTCTCTATTTATTGCAAAGTTTGGTGTGAGGCTTTCTGGACACATGGTGGGAAGCTTCTGCTTTCATAGTCTGGTGCAAACTGATGGCTTGTGGAAATAAATAAGGCTGGCTGTGGATATGGTGTGTGATCACACATCCGTCATTATCAGGGGAAAATTCTTTGGGCAGCAACTATTATAACCAGGCAAATTTAGATAAATGGAAATGGTGACTGAGTAATCATTAATACTGTGGTTTTGCATGAGTAAAAATGAATGTGGAAGAGTATTTAGTTGCTTAGTTTGCCTGTCAAGAGTGCTTTATTGGTTTAAGTTAGAATACTTGGAAGAATGGGAATATGGTACAGTGGAGTGGTTTGGGAAGAGTGATGGGACAACAAAACAAACTGGTTTTTAGGTAAAAGAACCTCTGACAGTGCAGCCTACATTGCCTTGCAGTGACCAAGCTCAGAGGCCAGGAGATGTTTTCCTCTTCTCTGTTCTTAAGGCGTTAAAATAGAAACAGTTTAAATTTAGCATACCAGCTTTGAGAAAGGATTTTTAGAAAACACATCCTGTGAACAGTAAATATTGTTTAAAGATATTGGAATTTTTGTTTGTTTTAAAAAGACCTGAAGTTTATGCAGGTTATTATCCGTATACAGCCTGGTTTTGCTTTCTGTTTATACTTTTTGGAACACCCTTTCTATATGTGCAGCAGTATCAAGATTGGATATAAACTAAAAATCTTTCTGCATCATCGCAGAAGGAATACAAGTCATTTAAGATCAATTTTCAAAGATGATGAATATCTTGAATTTTCTAAACTTCAGATAGGGCAGACTGTAAATGTTTTAAACACATAATGAATATGGATTGCATTTTCCTAGCTCCCTTTTCTTCATCGATTTTTGCATTTGACCAGTCATTTCTCTTTGTATATGTAAAATATATGGCTTACTGTTCAAAGGATCCCAAATCAAATTGGCTTTACTTACCTCAGAATATTCTGAATAAATTTTATTATGGGAATCATAAGAAAAGAATAGACATTTATAATAGAATACTGTTTCCAAATGGCTTCATAGAATTAAAGAATTCCTAGTGGAATTAAAACTCAATTAAGAGCAGTTATGTCAGTATCCTTAGTGAGAAAGCCAATTTTTCTTATTTCACAGAAGTACCAGTCTGATTTGTCTACAGCTGAGTGTTCCCTATCTGCTGTGGGTGTAGGAGGTTTCCTGTGGCTGGTGGATGGTTACACAAACTCTGCTCTGAACTTTGCAATTCTTTACAACAGAGGAAAAGACCAAGAGCTGGATTTCCTTCTGGAAGAGCCAGGATAGCCCTGACCATTTCCTTAGGAATTTCTTTCTGTAGCAGTTTCTTGTTTTCCTGTGGTGATACTGAATCTTCATGTACTGGTTAATGAACCAGCTGGGGCATGCTAATGAGCTGGTTCATATGGAGACAGCTTACTCATATAAACAGCAAAACTAAAAGCCACTTGGAATCTGTGGTTCAGGATTATTAGCTGAGTGTTTTTATTGCCCTGTTCTCCAAAATCACTCCTCATTCTGCCTGTCTGCATTACTCTCTGGGGATTTGGAATAATTAGGTTACCAGATTTCAGTGTTTTGTCCATTGCCTGTCATCATCTGATCTTCAGCAGTATCCACAGCCTCCATCATGACCTCCAAGGCACTGAAGTGTCTCCTGTGGGAAGGGTTGGGAGCTGGCTGTGATATTTCAGAACCCATGGTATGGCAGTCATGACATCTTACATATGCTTCTGGTGTGTGATGGATACAGACTGAGCAGGAAAACACAGACTGATTCCAAAATGTGAGCAAAATGGGATAATTTGGATATAAATATCTCACAGCACATATTTATATGTCTGTCTGTGTGTACTTAAATATTTGACATCCGTTATGTACATTATGCACATTCACACATATATCCTTTTCCTTTTATTAAATAATTTATGATTTTTCTTAATCACATGTGTCTTAACATATGAAGGGGAAAGGGATATTTGTCTTGGCTTATCTTTTCTGCCATTCCTGAGCTTGAGCAGGTGTTGGAAGGTTCCTTTGATAGCATCTCCTTTCAGTCAGGACTTTTGGGCTCATCCACTCCTTTGATAAAACACTGGGGCAGCAACATCTGTCAATATTTAGTAAGTTGAGGGATTTCAGGTGCTATCTGATGAACCCAAATGTGACCTAAATTGAACTGAAAACAGCTTGAGGCAGGAATGGCTTTTTATCTTCTTGAATCGTGTTTGAAGTTGTGATAGTTCTTGGAGGCGTATTTAAATTAATAACCACTGCATTATCTTGACAATACTGGTAGAGATAATGTGGGATTTCCATTATTCTGGCCTGGTTTTTGATCATTTCCCAGTTACAGTGAGGATGATGAATGAACATCGCCAAGAAATTATATTTTAAAACATTAGTTTTGCCATGTGGTAGCACGGGGGACCAGAGATGATTACCAGGGCTGATGTTTAATTTAAAATTGTCTAAACATTTTTACTTGACCCCTTTATATCAAGGCAAACCCGAGGCAGGCTTAGTTTATGCAGGTATCTCTGGCAGTCATGACATCGAGTGTAAGTGTTAGATTTATTGTGCAGGCTAAATGATCATTTTATACATTCAGTAGAACCACTTAGGAGTACAAAAGAAGGAGTCGTTGCAGTTGGATTTTCATGCAAATATCTTTATTTGTAGTGTAAAACAGTAGAGCAGATAGGTGCTCTTGTGCAAATTACTAGCACTGTTTGTAAATATCTCTGCAATTGAAGGCAGCAGAAGTGCCAGATGTGTAATTACATTAGCACAGATATTCTACAGAAAGCTGCTTCTGTGAAACAGAAACAAGCTTAATGTGAAAATCTTTGCTTTTGAGAGCACGCATGCTATGCACATCATTAACCTGTTAATTAAATCTATTAAGGGCTGCATTTTCTGAGGCCTTGTTAAATGATTACTTATGTATAAGAACGTCTGTTTCTAAAAAATCTTCAGTTGCAACATGTGGGCTGACATTGTGATAGTAGATGCCTTTGTTTGGCTCTGGAATACATGTACAGCATATGTGCATCTGTAACTGATATTTTCCCATGTCAGCATTCTTTTATTTCAAGAAGTCAGGGCGTGAGATCTTTTATGGCAACAGTGACCGGATTTCCAAGTTCAAGATGGTTCATCGCCGCTCAGCAAACAGAAAACCTGAATGCTGCCTGCCACATCTGGCAGTGGTTTTTGAAAGAAATGTGGGGCTGTGCTAGCAAAACCAGCCTCAGGATTAGGTATTATCAGCTGCTTAAATTTCTCAGAAGAGATGGTTTTATCCCTTGTGCTGAAGCTGTGAAAATGTAAGTAAAGGTGTCCATCTGTTAGGATTTCAGTGATAGATGAAGGCTATTCAGAAATGCAAAACCACTATAAATTCAGGACAGTGTGAGCAAAATACCTGCCAAAGAGGTAGCAAAGATCTACCAGTCTGGTAAGGCTGACTCCTAAGTAATTCAGGGTGTAGTTTGATGTTTGAACACACTTCCATCTTTAACTTACTGGAACTGATGTTCTCCCTTCAGCTTTCTTTATTTCAGAAGTGCAGATATTGAAAGAAAGCGTCCCAAACTCTGCCCCTTCCCCAAAGGTGCTTGTTCCCAGCCTGGAGTGTGGGTTAACACCTTGCAGGACTTGCAGCTCTTGGGCTCCTGGTAAGGGCCTGACACAATTTATGGCCCAAATTATGGTGCTCTCTTCTGTGTTTATCCTTAGAGCATTAGTGGCTTTTGCTCATGGAATCAATCTCAGCTGGAAAAGGAAAAAACTAAATTAAAATTAAAACTACTAGAAAATTTCATGGGTTAATACAACCCTTTCATACAATCCCTGGATCTCAGTCTGGCCTGATGTTCAGATCTTAATCTGATTGTATTTTACTCTCACTTACCTGCTGCATGTGCAGTTGTTTGGAATGATGCCTGGCAAAATCTGCCTCCAGATGGGATGGAGATTTTTCTTTCTTCACATACTCATCCAGATATGATGTGCTTGGTTATGTTTTGTAATTCTTGGCACAATATTCCCAAGATTTTTCTTACCTTAACACCTGCAAGCCTGAATGAGGTAATGTAATCATGTTCCCTAAATGCAAACTGAAGCATTTTAGTATTCTGTTCTGCTGTCAAGAAGCAGAATTTATGATGTGATGGGAGTTGTTTCAATTAGGACATTATTGTCTTTTGTTCTTGATTTCCTATTACATTAAATATTTTCCCCCTCCAAACTGAACTTCTGTGAACTGGATTTAGGGTTTTTTTGTTTGGGTTCTTTTTCTTTTGGGAGGGTTTGGGTTTGTTTATTTTGTTTTAGCAGGTGCCACATGCCTGTCCTTCCCTGAAAGGAAAACCACTGGCGTCTCAAAACCTTTCACCCTGCTCTGCACTGGAAACTGGAGCTCTTTGTCCCTCTTAGATTGCTCAGCCATCCTCCTGTCAGCAGCCAGTGGTCCCAGTGTCTGTGGGACAATGAATTTGATTTACTGCTGGAGAACACTTACATTCCACATTTTGGCATAGCTTCTTATTCCTGCACAGCTATTTCCACACAACACAGCGAATTGTGCTTTTCCAAAACACTTTTCCTCGAGAACATGGAGTGTCTAGAGTAAATGGAAATTTAATTATTAATAATTGAAAGGGGATAATTAAGTATGGACTGTAAATAAAGTGAAAATGCTCAATAAAAGCAATTTGCACAGTTCTACAATAACCTCTGTCCAGTTTTTAGAGAATTGATAATGCACATGTTTAAAAATAGTACTTTTCACATGAATTAATTATGCTGTTGCCAGGGAGTTGTTATTATAGATGTTCTCCATCTTTGCAGAAATACTAATTAGCAGCAGTTGGGCTCCATGGGGCTCCTGCCCATTGTATAGCTCTTCTGTAATGTTTATGAGGAATAATGAGTGCCCATATGGTTGAGAAGGTATTTCTGTGGAAGTACATCATGTCTATGTTCCACCTTTTCTATTCCAAGCGCTGTGGGCAGCTCCACTTCTGCTCCAGAGCAAGGGGACAGGGGCTGCTCCAGCTGGGGCTCCAGAGGTCTCACTTGGAGAACTTCCCAGGAGGACACATCTGTAGGTATCTCAGCTCTGCAAGAGGCTGAGGGACAGCTAAAGCAGCTCCTCTGTTTCACCCCAGCCAGATGTGGTAGCACCTCCACGTGCAGCTCTGGGTTTCGATTCCTTTACCCTCGCATATTGATCACCTCAGCAGCTGAAAATGTACGTGGGCTTCTGGGCTGTGGTGGGTTATAAAATATGTAACTTGGAAATAGGATGAAGCTGAGCAGAAAAATTATAGTTTTCCCTTAAAATGATGTCTGGAGGGGGATGTATGCATTTCTGTGATAATGTGCTTGTGAAGTAAATTTGGATACTTCAGAAAGGTTTTGCAGGTGTGCAGATTGCTGTATTATTTCACAACTTTTTTCTCTGAAACAGATTTTAATTTTGCTGTTATTTCAACGAACAAACATAATTTAGGCTTCATGAAAGAGTAAGAAAATTAGAAACTGCAGTTGCCACAATTTGGAAGAGAGGCTGGGCTGTATCTTTGGTGTTTCCTGGGTAATGAATTATTACAGAACTAAAATAAGAATTCTCTGTGCGTCTTGGAGCACGAATAAGCAGATGTTGAACTGGTGCCAGTGCCTCCCCTCATCTGTCCCACCCAGACCTTGTCTCAGAGCAGTGAACCTTTGACAGAAAGTTTCTTACATGGTTCTCTCAGAGTCCATGAGTGCCAGTCTTCACTGTCTCCATGGGCTCTTCCCTGTGAGGGTGGGGAGCCCCTGGCACAGGGTGCCCAGAGAAGCTGTGGCTGCCCCATTTCCCTGAAAGTGACCAAGGCTAGGTTGGACAGGGCTTGGTGTGACCTGCTCTAGTGGAAGGTGTCCTTGCCCATGGCAGGAAATTGGAATGAGATGATGTTTATTGCCCCTTGCAACCCAAAGCATTCCGTGATTTTATGATCTTGGTGGTGTTTGCTGAGGTTCCCTGTGAAGATGCAGATGAGGTGGACTCTCCAGAGCTGAGTGCATCCCAGCTGGGCTGTTTAACATGGACATGGGGTGAAACCCATGCTTTGTATGCTTGAAATATATCTCAGAGTGACAGCCTGTGTGAAGGGCAGCAAGGGGAAGGCATTGTGTGGGAAAAGCAGAAAAAACTCTGTATCAAGCTTGCTGGTGTGAAAGCACTGTGCAGGGAGCTGTATCCAACTGGAGAGACCTCAGAATCACCCAGTTCCTGGAGCCAAATAAGAAATAACCCCATTCACAAATACCTCTCTCTTCCTTCTACTTCCTTGCAAATATCAGAGTGGATCTCCTCAGCTTCTTGTTTCATTGTGCTTGAAGGGGTCTGAGATTTCCTGAGGACTGGAGAAGAGATTTAAGTGTAACTGGGGGCTAGCAATGTGTCCAACAATGCCCATGATTTCCCCATGGCCCCCACTGGTAAACTGGTGGTTTGTGTTACAGGAGGTGCTTTTTAACCTGTCTTGTGTTGATTCTGGTTTTTGTTTTGTTTTGTGGGTTGTTTGTGGTTTTTTGTTGGTTGGTTGGGTTATTTGGGGGGCGGGGGGCAGGGGGGTGTTTGATTTTGGTGTTTTTTTCCACTGAGAAATAACAGTTCCTGTTGGGGATTACAAACCCCAGAGTCAAGATGGAGTGACTGAAGAAACATTTCTTTTGCTCTTAAGGTTACATTTACAAACACCTTACAAAGGCTATTATGTTTTAAAAAAAATTGGTTTCCATAGATGTTTGGAATTCCAAAAAGGCCAGAGTTTGATTATAGCTATTTATAATCCAGTACTGAGGTGGTTTTAATCTCATATGCAGTAAACAATTTAGAGTTGTAATCTGTTGATAAGATCTATTTATTCTTTTTGTTTTTCAGTACATAAGCTTATATACATTATGGTCTCATATCCTAACATCCACTGCTGTCAAGGCCAGAAGTCTGTTTTCACAGACCCTCAAAATGTGTTGGATGAATATGGCAGAAATGTTTTGGAATGTGTGGGGGTATTTTTTATTTTTCTATTTTTTAATTGAGAGTTGAAAGGAAAGAATATTTTTCCCTGGGCTGTCTCCGGGGTGTGGGCACATGATTGAGTAGCTCAGCTAATACCGTTTACATTAATTCTTAATATTGGGAAGTCCTGCCTTCCAGTGCCAAGGGGTTAGTAAATCTCTATATTTTCATAAACAGCAGTGTTCATTACATTCTGCTGCAGAATGTCTTTCTTGCTGGAGTGTGTCTTGAGTGTTACAGCATATGGATAATAAGGGAAAAACCTGAAATATAAAATTGGAACAAACTGCTGCATGCCTGTAAGTCACTAAATTTCACATTTATTCAGATCTGAAATAAGATGAATAACTAAGCTGCTGAATTGCTCATTTGTGTAGGTCATGAAAGTTTAAAAAAGTGCTGCAGATATTTAAAATTAATCCCAGGAATCAGAGGAATTTTTTATGCCCTGTATGACACACTGCAGATAGAACAATTGTCTTTTGTATAGAATCTTTCATACAGATTATAGTACAAAGGGATTTAATGAATTGCTGTTAACAATAAACAGGAAAATAACTGAGACAGTTAAGAATAGGCTAGGAAAATATATTTTGGCTGAGATGTGGCAGTAGATGCAGGGCAGGGAGGCAGGAGGGCTCTTTTAGAAAGCGAGGGAATGGGCAGTTCAGCCAACTACAGCTATACTTACATTGCTTTGTATTATGAAATACTAAAACATCCCAGACCTGGTGTCTTAGACTCCAAAGATTTTAGCCTGTTTAGTCTGCAAGAAAAGATGTGGCTGCAGGATCCTTATCTAAATCTTTAGAATTATTTTTCTTGGCATAACGTGCCAAGAACCACAACGCCTTTGTAAGATGCCAAGAAAAAAAACATTGGTGAGGAACTGTGTTGTAGTTTGTATGATCTGCAACAGCTTAGGCACATGAGAAATAAATATACGTCCAGATCTCATAAAACATGCATGATTCTCATTAAATTACATTAAAATCACATAAATCTCATAAAACCTTCTCATAAAACAACCAGTTATTCTGACGAAACGTATTCAGTAGAATTTATGTTTTGTCTCTTACTAACAGTGAAGATTAATTAGCTGTAGTGCCATTAGGAAAAGACTCATATGTTCTCTGAGTCAGTTGTTACCTGTTCTCAGAATTCACGGGCTGAGTTGGAGCTTTGCACTTCCCATAACCTTGCTCTGGTGGAAGGATGACATTCAGAGGGGTTCTGGGACGTTTCAAGCAGAAGTGTTCAATTAAAGTGGATGCTGCAGAGATTTTGGGGAGTTACATCACATCTCATGGAGTTACTCCTCAGTAAATGAAGTTGTATGTCTTTGTTATGATGGCTAAGAATCAGGAGATTCTGTTCAAAAGCAAGTTGTTATGGTCTTGAAGAATTGCTCCTAAATTCGACACTTAAACTGAAAGAGACAGTAAAAATGGGTGGAAAATAGGACTATTCCAATGGTTGTCCATTAATTTTTTCAGTGTTCCTTCACTGGAGCATATCTATTATCTGACACAAATTACTAACACAATATTCTATTTTACTGATTGCTCATCTTCTGCTAAGTTTGCAAATCAGAGCATAGCAACAGGGACAGAGTCATTGTGGGAGATGCTTATTATTGAATGAATTCTCTGATGGTGAAATGGTTTCAATTAAGCTAAAATGTCACAATAAACAGAGCATAATTATTCTAGCAATTCTTATGAAGTAATAACATACTTACTAAGCAGCTTTTATTGGGATTCCTCTTCTAAGTTTGGTGTTCAGTGGTGTTTTATTTTGTCTGTGAAGTGTAATTATTGCCTGTATAGCCTGCTTGCCTTATGTGTGTGTGACCTGTGTGTCAGAGAGCAGATGTCACTGTATCCTTTCAGACACAATTATGGTGCAGTTGTAGGTAGGTCTTGCAGGCAGGAAAAACAAATCAGTGCACAGTGCATCAAATAAACTCCAGTTGCTGTGTTATTGCATGTTTTGAAAGGGGTTAGAGAAGCTGTATGGGGTGACAGTACAGCTCTTTCTGGATGATAAAAGATGAGAAACAGAACAATGTGTAATTTTGCTTTAATAGATTGTCTTGACTTATTAATCCCTTTCATGTCATTGCTTGTAGTGTTACAGATGACCTGGAAGAAACAGTGGGATGTCTTTGTTCACAGTTGTTCACAAACAAAGACACCTCATCTATCTGTTACAATTTTGGTGTGAGCCCAGCAAGTTTCGTTTCACTTCTCATTTTTGGAAATAGTTGAACTTTTGAATGGTTGAACTTCTCTTTGGCTTGGTTGACTAAAGGATTTATTCATGCTCCTGTGTGTTTATTGGTACTTAGCAGATCTCAATGGTATTTATTAACGAAAAACTTTTTTTTTTTTTTTTTTATCCTGCTGGAGAAAGCATTGCATTAGATGGTTAGATGGTCTTACATAGAGAAACTCATGTTGAAAAGGACCACAGGAGGTCATCTGGTTGAACCTCGTCACAGAGCAGTTTCAGCATTGAATGCCCACCAGGTTTCTCAGGGTTTGTTCAGTCGGATCTTGGAAACCTGCAAGGATGAGGTTCTGTTGTCCTTTGGGGCAGCCTGTTCCCAGGGTTATCCTCACAGCAGTGAGGTTTTTCCTTACACCCAGCTTGGAGCCTCCCTGTTTCCATGTACATCCACAGTTTCTTTCTCCCATCTCTGTCCTGCTGTGATGAGATCAAACATCCATAGGTTACAACAAATAGGAGACAGACTATCAATCCTTTATCTTCATATTATTGTACTTTCTATAGACAGATCACTGTGAAATTAATTTCCTTTTGTTTACTCTTCTTCTTTAATTACCAGTGGCCTTCCATTCTAGATGGGGAGTCCTAGAGCATGTTTCTGAAGTTCAGGCTTCTGATGCTTACATTCCAGTGGGTTTATAACACAGTTAATATTATAATTCACATTGTGCTGAGCTGTTTCTTTTAATTGACTCAGATATATTTTGAGAAAAGTGTAAATTTAATATGAGCCTTCTAAAAATAATTAAATTCTGATTACAAAGTGGACTATTGACTAGGAAGTATTTACAGCTTTCTCCTCATTTAAGTTACTGAGCAGGATATTTAACTAAGCAGTGAAACATTGTGGATAAGTTTACTGCCACGTCCTGAGGAGATTGTCAGGAAGTGAAAAAAATCTATAGTAATGGGTTTTGCATCTGATTTTTGGCTTTTTTTCATGCTTCTTTTTCTGGTATGCCAAGAGCAGGCTCTGTTTATAGCATGTTTGCCAGGGAATAATTGCAAATTGTAATGTGTCTAACGACACTGTAATTACTTACAAGTTCTTGCTTGGTTTTTTGGTTTTTTTTTTTTGGTATTTTTTCATTCTAAATTCACTTTAATCTGACTTTAAATAATGGCCAATTCTTGCTTCTGGCTTCAGCTGAGTGTCTGTCTACCCTGTTAATGTGAGGAGTGGTCATTCTGCTGTTCATGAGTAGAGCAGTTCATGAGCAGCACCCAGGAGTGTTTTAAAAGAACTAAAGAGACGAGTTCTGTGCAGTAAGGGAAGAGCAGTGTTGGGTTTGATGAGTAATTTTTCCTCTGCTACAACTGCTTGGAATTCCTTCATGGGGGGGGCAGGTAATGCTATTTTTAATGCAATTTAATATCTTAAGAAATAGTAAATCCTTGATTGGTTTGATGTGTTTCAAGGTCCTATTGATGTGTAAAACACTGCTCTGTTCAATGCTAAAGGGAAATATATTTTTAAAAAATTTTGCTTTAAATAAAATGGGTGAAAATGAAACTTCTCCTATACGGAAACTTTAACATCTCAAAAACCTAAACTGCCTCTGCTGAAGTGCTGCACAGAAATAAGCAAGTTCATGATACAGTTATGTTGTGATGCTTAATCATTGTTACTTTTCTCTGTTAATAAAAAGCCACCCAGGACTTGAGGTCTGAATTTTGACTGTTATCTTTACATGACAGTATTTACATAATCTGATGTTTGGTTTCAAATCTTGGTGGCATTAGAAAAGAATATTCTGTTAGATCAAGGTGAAGTACTAAGGACGAATGTTTAAGTTATCAATGAATCTCTTCCCTGTAACTGAACTTCAAAAGCATATTTAAAGATTACTTTTTTTTTATTTTTAACTTAGTTTTTAAGCACACTGGATTCTGTTGAAAGCCTGCCATTAGTGTAGGACAGCTTGTAGAGCACACTAGAGTTCAATGCTGCCTTTTCCCATGCAAGATACCTGTCATGACTGAGTCCTTACCTTGGGCTGATGTCTTTTGGTGTGAAACAGAGGCATAAAAAGGACAAAGATTTTTGCACATAGCCTGAGGGATTCAGCAAAAGCTGGAGCTGTCTAAACCTCAGGACTCTGCAATCCCCTCTTGCCCCAGCCTGTCCACCACTGCATAAGGTGCCTGGCTCAGGGCAGAGCTGCAGCCCTGGCCTGAAGGATGGGGCAGGAGGAACATGGAATCTATTGGAAAAGAAGTTTAGTTATATCTAGTTCCTCTCTGCTTTTCCTCCTTTCCTAAAAAAAAAAAAAAAATCAAGAGTTTTTATTTATTTACTTCCATTTTTCATTACACAATGTCAAGCCCCTGTCTCTGGAGGATCAACTCCTCCACTCACAGAGAAAGAACAAAGGGATTGCCAACAAAACCACCACTGCCTGAACAAAATACCTGGGATAATAATTGCAGCTGTTATTGGGCTGGTTTTAGTTTTTGTGTGTGTTTGGATTTGTAGTATGAACATGTAACTGATTCCGGTAGTTTTAAAATCAATTTTAAAAAAAAATTGACTGCAGTAGCATTGCTTAATATAAATCAACTTACTTGTTGCAAGTTTATTTTCTGCCTCGAAAAAGTAGAAAAGATAAGGCAGAAGCAGTGTATTTTCAGGCAAGAATTACATATGCAATGTTTGTACTGAACAAAGTGGCTCTTTTATGAGGTATTGGAAAGTTTTTAAACTTAGGAACAAGATAACACCCCCTTGAGATGATCATCAAAATCCTTTTAATAGTTAAGATTCGGCCTGAGTGCTTTTCTCTACCTTTGCACTTCAGTTTGCCAGCAATTTTGTACTTTATAGCCGTCATTATTTTTTTTATTTGGTGGATTTTTATTGAATAATATTTTCACAGACAAATCGTTCTATTTAGCCTTGTCTGATTGCTTTCACTTGCAAATCCTCAAGTAAGATTCATACGCTTACATAGGCATGTTCATGTGCTCCAGAACTGAAAATGACATTGCTGGGTTTTATTTTAGTTTAATTTCTGCTCCAGAATGATGGCTTTGCCACCTCTCATAGTGCCACGTGCTGCAAGTGGAAACGATTTACTCAGTGTACCTTGAGGGTGATTATTTTCATGTATTTATCCTCTCACTGTTTTATCCCTTTTGGATGATTCTGCTGCTTCCCAGTGCACTTTATTCTGTTGACTAATTGCTCTATTAAGACTGTTTTCTTCTTATCTAACTTGACTTTCTTTTCCTATTAGATGATTGTTCTTTTATGATCATTTTTATATTAATTTGTACAAATGAAATTAAATATTCATTTGGGATGAATTTTACTGCTGCAGAAATTAAAGGCTTGCCTTTAATTCGAAGCACTGTGAGGCATTTTCTTTTTTCCCTGGATTTCTCCAAGTGATTCAGTGATGTGAGTACACTGGGAGAAGCGACTCGCAGCCTTTAGGAAGCATTTAACCAATTTTAGGGACCAGCTGGTAGTTATTTGCTTTTTAATTTTAATACATACAACTCCATATAAGCAGCAGGATATGGCTTCATTCCTTGCAGGATATGGTTTATATTTTACATAAGATTTATATTTTTTAACACGGGTAGTGACAGAAGAAGGGGGAACATAGTTAAATTAAANCTTATATTTTACATAAGATGTAAACACAGGTAGTTTTAATTTAAGATTTTAACACAGGTAGTGATAGGAGAAGGGGGAACATAGTTAAATTACAAAGAGGCAAGATTTAGGTGAGATGTTAGGAAGAAATTCTCTAATCAGAGGGTGGTGAGGCCCTGGCACAGGGTGCCCGGAGAAGCTGTGGCTGCCCCTGGATCCCTGGAAGTGTTCAAGGTTGGATGGGTCTTGGAGAGACCTGGGACAGTGGAAGGTGTCTCTGCCCATGGCAGGGGTTTGGAATGGGATGAGCTTCCTGGTGCCTTCCAGCCCAAACCGTTCTGACTTCAAGGCTTTGTGGTTGTGTGGTGATGTGCCGGCTGTCAGCACAGATCCGTGGGGGAGCATTTCATGGCATTTCTCACCAGCATTTCGTGGCATTTCTCACCAGCCGCTCTCTTGCAGGTCACTGGGGCCGCTGCATCGGGGACTGCGGCTCGGGGGGCGTTCGCAGCCGCGCCGTCTGGTGCACCCACGCCGAGGGCTGGACCACGTTCCACGCCAACTGCGACCAGCAGGACAAACCCGAGAGCCAGCGGAGGTGCTTTAAAGTCTGCGACTGGCACCTGGAGCTGTTCGAGTGGGAGGTTTCGGGATGGGACAGGTGCGGGCTCGTCTCGGCCGCGGGTGCTGAGGCGGGGGCCGAGGTTTGTGTCACCGCGCAGCACGGGCTGCAGCGCCGCAGCGTCCGCTGCCTGCAGAAACTGAACCGGACCGTGGTGTCCAGCGAGATCTGTGAGTATTTCAGCCCTCAGCCGCCCGCAGAGCAGGCCTGCCTGGTGCCCTGCCCGCGGGACTGCGTGGTGTCGCAGTTCTCGGGCTGGTCCCCGTGCGGCTCGGCCTGCGCCGGCAGCCTGCAGCACCGCACACGGGCCGTCCTCGCCCCTCCGCTCTACGGCGGGGCCCCGTGCCCCAACCTGACGGAATCCAGAGCCTGTGCGGCTCCTGCCTGTCCCCTCGGGGAGGAGGAGCACACCTACAGCCTCCGCCTGGGCCCGTGGGGCCAATGCCGCCTGCCCCATCCTAAAGACGTGGAGCTGGCGGCGAGGACTATGCTGGATTTGGGCTCGGACTCTGGAGAGCGAAGCACGTCCGGAGTGCCCGGCTCTGATCCCCAGCAGCAGCATGCCGGGGAGGTGGAGATTGGGTACCAAACCAGGCAGGTCAGGTGTGTAAGGAGCGATGGCAAACACGCGGCACTGAGGTAAGGGTGGCTCCTGCTCTGTGTCATCCCCACTGGAGTTGTGTGATGGAGCGCTGGCTCTGCCTGGCAACATCACAGTGAATGAGTCCTGTTCTTGAGTTTGAAATGGAATTTTTAATGTGTGTACTTTATGAACCTTTTCTTGATTTAATTCCTTTCTAGCGTATGTTGAAGATTTTGCATTCTTCCGTGATTTGTGACTATTTAATTAATTTTATAATTTTAATAATTCTCTTCTAGATCTTTTTTTTTTTGTTCTTGTTGTTTTGAGGAAATGGAATTATATATCACTTTGTGCTGTTGCTGGGCCATAACTGTGGGAGAGGGAGGTTTCATTCTCAGTCATGTATTGCATATATTTGGTATAAGAGGCTAAGATTGCATCAGCTTAAACTCCTTCATTCTTACAAATCAATGCAGAATGAAATAAGTCTGAAAATTTTGGCATTGTGAATATGCTAGAAGGTATATTTTGGAAAGAAATCAGTGAGTAAACCTGGGATTGTCATTGAGGAGCCTTCCTGTCTAACTCTTGGGTACTGGTACAGGATGGGGGGCTGGCACACCCATCTTTGATAGAGGTGTTGTTGATTTCTGTTCTTATCTAATGTTTTATTTAATGATTTCTCTTTGTCTATATAGGTTGCTTTGGTGTAGTTTGAATGTTAAGGTTACAGTAATGTGTAGCAAATAATGGAAAGATTTATTCTTTCTATTTCTCACATTTAAATTTAAGCTGAGCTCTGCTGTTTGACTTTAGGTTGGATTTAGGTAGGTGCCAGTAGCTACAGATGACTGATAAATTGATTGACTTCTGAGAAAGTCAGAATTTCTGGAGATCTTACTGTGCTCTGTTTTTCAAGGAAATTAGAAGTTCTTGAAAAATCCTACTCTTGAATTTTGCAGAAATCAATCTGTTTCTCAGTAATCCATAGCTCGTGGCACCTGTACAAACTCAAGTGGCAGAGATAGGAGGTTATTTTACATACAGTTCTCTCCCCCGTTAATTTCTGCAGTGATTTTGCACACACAGAGAGGTGAAAATACAAATTCGAACCCTTTTTCTTACCCACTGCTATTACACCCATAGCCAAGTATGAAGTATTTTTTTATCAGTTGGAAAAAGTCAGGCTTTGTGAAATGTTCCAGCAGTTTCTGACATCTTGACTTTATTACTCGTCTCTTAATATATGCTGATTCTAAATATACAGATTTTATGCTCATGTAGCTGCTTGACTTTAATGGAATCACTTGTGATTTATTCCACAGTGTGACCAGCAGCAGGTTTATGTCTGTTAACACTTGTTAGCTTTCTCCTGCCTCTTGTATCTCATTCCTTATCAGAGGCTCTTGCAGGGAGATCCTGATTTTGTTAAAATTTCACTTGCTCTGCCCTTACACACTCACTGCTATATTTGCTCTAAGAATGGAAATGGAAACCTTCTATAAATGTTTTCTCTTCTGTGTTATACATTGAATTTCTGGATGCCAGTGCAGAGACTGCTGGGAGCTTTAGTTTTAGTGACTATCGAGCTGTCTTCTTTCTTGTTCCTTTCTGGGCTTTTTTGCTGATCTGGCCCCCTTTTTGGGAGTGTACAGCTCCATTAGCCACCTCCTGGCAGTCTTTTTCTGCTGAGCTTGTGTCTCAGATTTACTGCAGAGCTGGGTCTGACCCATCCTTTACTTTTACTCTAAATGCAAGAGCAAAGCCCATTGATTGAGTAGAGGAGAAAAGGTCATGTCATGTTACAGCGTCCAGACACCCACACACTTTTCCTTTCTCCTTTTGCACCTAAAATTCAAAGCTAAAATTCCAGCCCAAAAAATCCAATCCGTGTTTAGTTCCAGGGCTGGAGTGTCATAGATATCAAATACTCCTGACAGTGTCTCCCTTTAAGCATCCCCTGGTGGTGTCCTCCTCGTTTTGTTGTGCAGCAGATTTGCTGCCATTCTTCTGAAGAGCGGGCCCGATCTTACAGATGTTGCTGCACGGCAGCGATGGTATTTTGGCTACTTGATAAAGAGGAGTAAATGCATTTGCATAACCCTGTAGTGAGGACTGGCAGGCAGCCAAGTGTCTGCTGTAAACCGGGGAAGAAGTGCCTTATTTGTGTTCCTGCATTTCCCTGGCTGACGTTTCCCATTTCTGAGCAAGCACCAGTGTAAACTAAACTTCTGGAAAACTGAGGCAAGGGGCAGGAATATCCCAAGATGTGCTTTAGCTGTGGGCTCTGAGCTGCTGGTCTGCCAGGGCTTTGCCTTCCACACGACTGCCCGGTTCCTGCAGGTTACAGGAATGGTCAGCTAACCACACCACCAAGGGCCACCAGAGCAGAGGGGCCACATCCTCATCCTGCCCCCTAATTTATAATGAAATGGCAAAGATGCCTGATTTATTACCAAGGTTATTTAATATACTGACTGACTGCAGGGCTGTAAATAACTCTCTCTTGGAGAGGAGTGTAAGCATGTGGAAGCCTGGACATGCTGTGTCAGGGACGTGGAAATGGGGATGTTTTTGATAAAATATCTTTTCAGTCTGGAGGTTCCACATTTCTCACAAGATGAGGAAAAGGGACAAAGGAAGAGGAAAGAGAGGGACAGACCTTTTTGAAGGCACCTGAATTGACAACAATTGAACAGCCAAACATCAGTAGGCTTTGAGACATGTCCACCTTTGCTCAGAAACTATTTTGGTGTAGAAACGTTATATTCATGAAAATAAAAGAAATAACATCAAAACAGCATCCATAGCAATGGATCTGATTTGAACCTTTTAAAGACTCTTTATTTAAAAAGTTGGATTTTTTTTTCATACTATTTCAGATAGAATTCAGGTTTCATTTCAGAAAAAAATGTTTCAGTTTTGCATTAAGCCTTACATCCAATAACAGATTCAAACCTAAGCGCTTCCATGCATTTAGAAAAAAAACCAACTCTGAAAAAGATGCGAGAAATGAATGTGACAGAAATTCTACTCTGTTTTTCTGTCTCGTCACAGTTGTAAAAATCTACAAAATAATGAGACAAAAGCACTTGAGTTCCTTCCTTTTTTTTTTTTTTTTTAAATAAATGGTTGTTTAGGTTAGACAATAAATTGCCATTTAGTAAAATAAATGTGTATAGTTAGACATTGAANACTTGAGTTTCTTCCTTTTTTTTTTTTTTTTAAATAAATGGTTGTTTAGGTTAGACAATAAATTGCCATTTAGTAAAATAAATGTGTATAGTTAGACATTGAAATTCTAAATAAATTTAGCCCGATTTTCTAACCTGATGTGTGTACTCAGCTAAGCATACTGAGAAGTTAAAGTCAGGAGCAAACAGTTATAAGGCCTTTTTTATTATTATTATTATTTGGATTAGGGGTATTTTATGTACATATTTCTTAAACTCTCCATTCTATGTGTAAGATGACAACAGTGATATAATAGAGTTGGATTTGGGTTTCTGTTTGCTTTACTTTGTAAGTGAAAATTCAGGTCAAACTCAGTCAAGGGACAACCCATCTGTCAAGGCGGAGGTGGAGCAGCATTCAGCTCTTTTGTTTGCCTCTGTAATTTAAATTTCCATTATCCATTTCCTAGTGGATTGTGCTTAACCACTTTGCTGTTGTACGTTTTTAGGAAAAAAAAAATATTTGCAGTTTCAGTGTTGACATTTTTTTGTTCTCTGGGTGAATACAAAATTCTGCAGTCCGGAGGTGAAAATGCTGTGCTGTAAAATACTGTTTGATGGTTGTGATTCCGATCTGGGAGAGGAATTCTATGTTCACATTCTTCCTGGCAGATGTAGGAATCAAGCCTCAGTGCTCAGGCTTGAAAACAAATCCCTGGGCTGTTGGAAAAGAAGGATATTTTATTTTCTAATGTTATTTTGAAAAGTTTTGTCTCTCATTTCTTTTGCTTTTATTTAAAAGCACAAGAAGCAGAGGAGCAGTGATGGCTTTTTTAATTTCAATTTTATTGGTCAGGTGTTGGAATAGGCTGCTCAGGGGATGGTTCAAAAGGTGTGTGGATGTGGCACTTGGGGATATGGTTTGGTGGTGGACCTGGCAGGACTGGGTTGATAGCTGGACGTGATGATCTTAGAGATCTTTTCTAACCTTAATGATTCCATGGTTTGATGATTTTAGAAGTGGTGTCCAATAATAACTGTGTTTTTTCTTCTGTTCCTAACTGTGCTGGGAGGCAGCTGCCTCTGTATCCCCAAGATCTCCGAGTCTGCCAAGGTAGTGCAAATGGAAGCCAGTGCTTATTTTTAATTAAAACAGAGGATCTGGTGCATTAAGTTCTGGAAACACCAAGACTTTGACATCTTTACTGATGTTTGCTTGGATTATAGGTATCCCAGTTCCCTTTCCCTTAGGTCAGTTGTATGACAGGTAAATACTCCCCATCTTCACCACCCTGGTGCAGAAGGGGCTGATGTTTCTTCTGCTAAAGAAACCTGTGGTGCACAGGTTGAATATATGGTATCCAAAACAGTCCTGGCAGCACTTGAAGACCCTAAAAATACATTAGGAATTCTCAGAAGTCCCCTGTTAACACTGATTGACAGTTTCTGAGGGAAGTAAGTGTTTTGATGCTGTTGGAAACATGGCAAGACTCTGTCCATTATGACATCTTTATATTATTGGCCAAGTGCAAAGAGCAGGTAGTGTGTATTCTAGCAGCCTATAGTCTTTGATTACAGAATAGGAGACACTGCTAAAAAAGAGAAAAATGGGAATGGGTTGATAACTTAGCTCACTCCAGGATTATCTTGCTCTGCAGTGGGCTTGAGCATGGGTTCTCTGGTCAGGCATGACACTTCCCAGGAGCCTTCCCGAGCTGCTGAGGGGGAGTCTGGCTGTGGATGTGGTACCCTGTGCTCCTGGTGCTGCCTGTGTGCCAGCAGCATGGCCATGGTGACAGCTTCTCAGTGTGCCCAGTTATTCTGCAGGTGATCCTTTGGTGTGAAAGGTTTAACAATAGCCACCTGTCTTATTCTGTAATGTAAGGAAACGCATTCACCCGTGCTTCTGAATGCCTTGGTGCAGTTGGGAAGGGAAAGCAGGGGTGACTCCTCTGCTGTGCCCAACCTGATTTACTGGTGCATGGCTCCTGGGTGGTGTTGCTGCTTTTTTCAGCTGCTGGACCTGTTCCCACTCATTCCCGTGTAGTGGATGTGATGGCTCTGTGACTGCAGGGCACGTAGCACAGGCACGGAGCTGTTGGAAAATGAGCTATTTTTGGTGAGTTGCTTTTTGTCCAGAGCAGGAAGGTGGTGTGGTTCAGCTCGGGGCTGCACAATTCCTGTGTCTCATGGGTGTGTGTGTGGCTGGAGATGGAGGAGGGGAACGGTGCTGTTCCATGGGCAGCCTGAAGGGACAGAGCCACGGGGATGTGGAGCTGCATACTCAGGGTGGTACCCAGGGCTGCTTTCCCTCCTCCTCTGCTGTTCTGCTCCAGGACTGCAAGTGTGAAAGAGACACGAGTAGGTTTCCTTTGGTTTAGTGTTTTGTGTTTCTTTAATGAGTGCTTTATTGCCCTTGTGCACGCAAGAGGCTCGGAGGGCACTGTGCCATTTGAGCGAGCTGGGCTCCGTGCTGCTGCTGGCTGCTCACTAATGGATCCATCCTGCACCACAGGCACCGCAGCATGGGGATGGGAAACAGTGCATGTGGTTTACAGTGTCAATCCAAGCATGTAACACACAAAAAAGCATCACTTCTGTAAGTACTGTACTATATCGCAGTTACCAGATCAACCCCGAAGTAGAAGATCTAACCTGAGACATTAATATGTCAAAAATCAGTTTAAAAACAGGGCTGATATAGTACCTCTTGTCCCCAAGACCGCCTTCCTGTCCCTGCTGGTTTGGACACAGCCACAGCAGCACAAATCTCTGTCTGGTTTGCAGCCTCAGATCAGTGAGTGTCTCGCAGGTCTGAGCTTTATCTGTATTAGATCGTCCTAAATACATCTGCGACATGAAAGGCTGTGTCTGAATTTCATGCAAAAGAGTGTTTTTACATTTGTCTTTGTGTTGCTCGGTGTCACAATTAATTTGACTTGGAGGCTCTGAGTGAGTAGGTACAAGTTAATTAATTTTCTTTCTGTTCAGCAGTTGCTTGTAATTCTCCCTCAAAAGCCTACTTGAACAGGATGGAAATTGCCAGCTCCATGTCTCATTCACCTTGAGGTCAACAAAGTTAGCATCTTGCCTTTTATATCAAGGAATAGTGGGGGGATTTTCAGGGAAAGAAACAACTATTCAGCCTCTGGCAAAGGCTTTTGCCAGTGCAAGGGTTATTTCTGGGCAGGGCTGGTTTTCCCAGCCAGAGTGTTGGTGCAGGTTTGGAGAATCTGTTAGGGGAGATGTTGGAGGTGTTGTCTGGCTAAAAACTGGGACTGGCAAAGATTGTTTGAACCAAGACTCCAATCCAGATTTTTAAAGGCTACGTTTTATTTGGTGTTTTGGTAAAGATTAGGCACGACTAAAATCCCTGTTGCAGTGGTGCAACCCCAAAAGTGGATTTTGCTATTCACACTATATGTGAATGGGGAGTTTTGATCGCTTCAAAAAGTAAGATCAATTATAAGTTGTTACAGGTTTTTTTGGTTTACTTTGAAGTTCAAATAGAAGCTACTGAATGTTCTATTTTGCTGTTGGTTGAGGGTCTACTGACACTTGATGTGTTTCAGTGGGAATATTCCTGTTGACATATGTGAAAAGGGGACCAATTTCTAGACTGGAGAAGAGAGTGAATGCCATTTATGTTCTCTGCTCCCCCCATGAGGCTGCCCAGCAATCCTGACATGATTGACCCAGTCTGTTTTCTTTAGAGGGAGGTAGGGTGGTCAAACTATGCTGTAAGGAATAGCAGGAAGGGTAATGGCTGCTTCCCTGGCAGCAGCTCTGGATTTCACACCTTTTAAGTGTACTTGTGTTTGCTCCTTACAGCTGGCAAAAGCTTGACCATGAGCAGCTGGAGGCTGGAGAAGAAAAATTAGAGTTCACACTGAGTTCATCAGATGTGGTCTTAACTTCAGAGGCCAGTTTGCATCGTCCATATAACACTCTGCAGAAGTCAAAAGATGTTGTAGCTTTGGGACTCTCCAAAATGTTATTCTGGGATTTTATATCTTGATACCAAATCTCATCAGTTGGTAGCCCTTAGAATTTGGTTTCCCTTTGTATTTGGCCTAGGCTGGTGTCTTGACATGTTACAGAATGGATGAGATAATGTCCTGATATCAGCAGGAGTAACTGAGTCCCAAAGTCCAGCCCCAGCTGCAGCATTCCTGGGTCTCTGGTTGTTTGACAGGTTGGAAAACTCTCTGGCATTGTTTGACAGCACATGTTTGATAACAGCCTCATGGAACTGAGACCTTTCTTATTAGTGTGGGATTAATTATTTTTTAAAAGAGCAGAGTTGCTCAGATGGATGGATGGATGGATGGATGGATGGATGGATGGAGGACATCTAGTCCTGTGTGTGGGATGCTGGAATGGTTACCAGTGGCAGTATTTCTCTTGGGATTTTGTTTCCCATATAGGACAAACTGAAATTCCAGCTACACAGGAGCAAATACAATGTCTTGTGCATCTGTTTTAGCTCGAGATAAGTGAAATACATTATTTACAAAGTACTCAGCATGCAAGTTTGCACCCAGAGCTCGTTGGAAATGTGTTATGTGCCCTGCATTAGAACTTCTCCTATTTCCATTGCACCGGTGTTGATGTAGACCACCTGATTGAATGATCGTGGATTTCTTCTTGGGGAGTTTGGCTTGAAAGAGCGGTTCATTAAGCAAGACCTCCTCAGCTGTACTGTGTTCTTACCGCAGCCTCTGCCTGCAAGACCCCGTCCCCGTGACCTCCAGGTCCTGTGTCATGCCCAAGGACTGCGCCACGTCGGAGTGGTCCCCGTGGAGCCCCTGCTGGCACAGCTGCGGCTGGGGCAGCCTGGCCCCGGGGCTGCGGAGCCGGCGCCGCAGCGTGCGGAGCGTGGCCCTGGGCGCCGGGAGGCCGTGCCCGGAGCTGGAGGAGAGGGAAGCTTGCACTGGAGGAGGGAAGGCACCGCTGCAGCCCTGCCCCAGGTATGGCCAGAGCTTCTCCCACTTGTTGGTGTTTTTCACGAACGGGAGGGACCGCCGGGTAATGTGTCAGGAGCTTTATTCAGGCACCAGTCTCGGCTGCAGGGCGAGATACAGGAAATGGTACATGCTCTTGTCTACCACGGACAGCCAAAGATTTCTTTGTTACAGGGCGTTTTAAAAGTTTTCCAGCCAACAGCATGTTGCTAAAGCTTACAAACAATTATTCTAGCCAATCACTGAAAGCACACCTACACCTGCTTCAAACAATGCTTGCTTGTATGCTTTCTATTAACAATACACAATACTCCATTATTAAGCTTACAACCTTCTACTGTCTTTCAAAGCATGTTTTTCTACAGTCTTAAACTCTATCTTAGCCAAGCCTGAAAATCCCACCTTCTGAAAGTCTTCTTACCTTTTCTATTTCCCACACTCCCTGAGGTTTTGGAAGTAAAGAAGCTCCCACAGGTCCTCCCTGCTCAGATTGTCCATGGAGAGGGTTGCATATGGTGCTTTCTCTGTGTCTGAGTGATCATCGATGTGGTCATTGTTAGCTGTGATTAGTGGTGTTATTTATTGTTACTAATACTCTTTTAATTGTTGCTGTTTTCATTATTCCTATTGCAATAATTACAGTTATATGTAGAAATAAATTTGAATTACACCCACCACAGTTTATATTTTCATATTTTAAAAACTGAGAGCAGTTGCTCCTGTTCTCTGAAATGGCTTTTGTACTGATCGCTGTTTCAGAGAATTTCATCAGCTATGCAGAGACTGATCAGGTCTCCATGGCTGAGCTTTTATTGGCTTTGAAATTGTAATTTTTACATACGATTTAATGATTCCTCTTCATGTCCCCATAAAAAAATCCCAGTCTTGCTTGAGGAAAATGGGAACTGCTTCGAGGTAATAGCTTGGACTTTACTCAGCTTCCATCTGCGTGCTCCTTGAAATGGGAAACTTTGCAGTCCCTGAGAGCTTCCTTGGTTTGTGGTGTGAAGGAGAGGATCTCGCTTTTCTGGTCTGCAAGCCCATGCCATTATGCTTGATAGTGTGATTTGCAAAGAAAATAAAATATTGCTTGATTTTTCGTGTGACATGTTCTGAGATTGACTCTGAAATGCCTTGGGATTGATAGAATTTTATATGCATGCAGAAAAATCTCCCTGCCTGTGGATGAGTGTGCTTAATGGGAGAGCTGTTCAGTGCTCAAGTCATGAGTTTCTAGGGCTTTTGCCAGATACTGCCAAAACCTTCCATAAAGCCTTTGCAAGATACATTTCTTAGGAAGGCATCACCTGTAAAAGTGTCTCTGTATCACTGGGCTCATTCAAAATCAAATGCTGATCATTTTTATGCACCCTGCTAGCAGAAGAGAGGAAGTATAAAAAAATATTCTGTTGCTTGATTACATCCTGTGGAAAGGCTCTTACAGAGTGATTTTTGCTCCTGCCCAAGAGCACATCAATTTCAAAGACAATAGATTAACACATTGTCTTGCTGATTTTGTACAGGAGCGTGGGTGTGGGTGACACCTGATTGGGGGAGACTGGCTGGAAGTTAATCAGGGAGTGAACAGACGTGGGTCTGTCCCTGGTTTCTCACTTCCCCTTTTTGACATTGCACTGTATTGAAGGGCAAACGGTTGTGTAAAGCCAGGAGAGCCCAAAAGGTGAGAACCTGCAAACCACTGATAATTTTTGGAGGTGCCTCCCTCTCTGTAGCAGAAAATCTGTTGTTCTTTCAGTACATTGCTGCTCTGCTCAGGTTTTCATGAACCTGTGAACTCTGAAACCTTCCCCATCCTGTTATGCCTCCGTACCTTGAGGCAACACCTCCGGGGCAATATCTGCATGAGTGAGGATGAACTCTAATGTGCTAGCTCAGAAAAATAACATTAAACTTGCAGGTTAATAGAGCCACTTAGCTGAAAATATTAAAAAAGTACAACTCTGGTATTTAGTTAATTGTTATTTCTAGGGATGTAATATCTCAAAATGCAAGTGGCAGGCTATGACCTTCTCACACTGTGCAGAGGAATTTTACAGCGGTGCCTGGTTAGTAGACTTTGATTGATTCACTCAGTATAAAGAAGTGAGAATGAAAATCCATAATATTGCAGTACGTGCTGTGTGTCTACTAGATGTAAGGCTGTGGGGACCAGGATTTTGTATTAATGAACGGAAGTAAAAAATGTATGTTATTTGGGTTTCAGCAGCTGGTAAAGGTTGCTGTTGGTCCATGTTTCAGTTTGCAGCCTGGTGATTTGGTGTTGGTCCTTGGGAATTGGTGACTGAGCTACTGGAAATAGCTCAGATTGGAAAGCAGTAGCTTTCCAGACTTAGAGAGATGTAGTATTAATCCCTGTGAAATAATACAAGAAGCCTTAGGTGCTCCTATTCACCTTATTTGTCCACATTCTATTTGTTGGGTAATACCTAGAAAGATTCTGGTTTTTCCCCCTTAAATATATGCCACGTGGTTTGCTGAGGCTTACCAAACAATTTTCTTTTCTTTCTTCCCCTTAAAAGAAGATGATGAATTTAAGGAGCTTCAGAAGCAGAAATAAGAGGCTCTCCTTCATCTGGTCTCAACATAAACCACTCCTTTTTTCTGTTTGCATAATCAGATTAGTTTTTAAGACCTTTAAGGTGAGACTCCTGTTTACTTTCCTACTTCCTAGAAATCTTCTCCCTATTTTTTTAGGTTGATCTGGAAACAAGTAGTCTTTCCTTTAGCTTTATTTTTAGGGCAAGAATTTTCCAAAGCATGCTCCAGCCACAGCAGATAAAATGGGATAGACCAGAACAAGTCGCTGAGCAGAAGGAATGGAGTTAGAAAGAAATTAATATTATACTTAGAAGAATATTAGGAAGAAATTCTTCATTGTGAGGGTGACAAGTCACTGGCACAGCTTGCCCAGCAAAGTTGTGGCTGCTCCAGCCCTGGAAGTGTCCNCAAGTCACTGGCACAGCTGCTCAGCAAAGTTGTGGCTGCTCCAGCCCTGGAAGTGGCCAAGGGGTTGGAGCAACCTGGGATAGAGAAAGGAGTCTGTGCTCTTAGCAGGGGGTTGGAATGAGATGATCTTCAAGGTCCCTTCCAGCCCAAAGCAATCTGTGATTCTATGATTTTCTAGAGGCTGTTTTTAATGCGGGGGCAGAGAGCACCCCATGACTGAATGAAGGTACATAGTGTGGGTTTCATCCACTGACATAAAACAGCAGCAGCTAAAGAGGCAGCACTGCAGAGTTGTACTCCACAAAGAGAGGTGGGTGAAGTTATATTCCACTCTCCTGAAAGGATCCAGAGATGACAAAAATACTTTAAGCCTCAGAACTGCTCAGTTAAATAAAACCTCTATGCCCATGGCAAAGCTGCAAGTTAAAGGTCCCATCACAGGTAGGTGGCACAGGTGTAAATTTGCAGTTAAATGGGAAGGGCTTTTAATTTTATGACTGAAGTTTACAATAGCATCTATAATCAATAGTCTAAATGCAAGAAAATAAAACATTTTAACAGCATGTAAGACTCCAGAGCTTTGTGCTTTGTTTTACCTTTGGTTATTTGTTCTGAAAGGATTAAGTGCTTAAAAAGCTTAAACACATAGGAGGTGATTGTCCTTTCTTTTATTATGATATAAAGTTGGGATAGTTCAGTTAAAGTGAATGGGTATATACAGGTATAAAACTTGTGTAAACACTAAGAACATAAGTCCAATAGACTAAAGAGCCCAAGAGGTTACTATAAATTGGAAAGATATTGAACCCTTGTTTGTTTCATAACTGTCACCGAGTCATCAGTTTTAAAACAATGTATTGTATCTTTTTTATCCTTGATGTGTCGCTTTCATGTTCACAGGGAATAGATAGATTTTCCAGAATTATGATTACGTCTTCATATCATTCATTTTGGTTGTGGTTGCTACGTTACGAGACAGGGATATAGCAAAAACTCTCTTTGCTTTGTTGGAAATTCAAAGCTTTTCAGAAGTTAAGTGATGGAAAATGGGAATGTTTTAAGACTTGATTCTTTTTAAAAGGCTCATTGCTGAGATACAGATATGATGTATCACTTGTAAATGAGGTTTATTTTGTCCAAATTAAAGATAAGGCATTAGTGTGAAGTAGTAAAGACTGGAGAGGAAGTGCAGTGAACTGTGCTAGAAGGCTTTGGAGTTATACTTGGGGAGTGGTACCAACACTACCCTTCAGCCCTTTGACCTCCTGGTTAATGGCTATGGAAATGTCTCCCTTTTGATGCCTGGGGTCAGGATTTGTTTTTGGAGCACTGGACAGCTGAGGACGAGTGCAGGTAAGAGCAGACAGGGCTGAGCCTTGGAGCCGGTGCCAATGGAGCTGGCAGAACGCCGAGAGCTGTCCTTGCACACTGCTCACACACAAGTTACTCTGGGAGAATATATAAAGGGATTTTTTTTTTAAAGAGTCAGGAGCTGATGAAGTTTAATTATCTCTCTGAGCTCAGATTTAGTTATTTTGCATAATTTTAATCACCGATGGCCTAATTTTCATAGGTGTTAACTCCCGCAGCTCACACTGAATAGGAGAAGCAGATGCTCACACCTCTGGAAATGAGTCTTTAGGATCCAGAGTTCACAGCTGACTTCCTAAGCCAGATATTGATAATGAGTTTTACCTCAGTCAGTTTTTGTTTTAAGAGATACTTCCTTGAAACAACTATTTCCATGGCTGCGGAAAGATGCGTGTGTTCTATATTTAAGGCTTTAATTTCAAAAGTAGACCTGAAAACCAGAGAGTTCTGAAGGGATGTGGAGGAGGAATCGTCTTCACCCTGTGCTTGATGAAGAGCACTTTTCATTGCCTTTATGGTTGCATTTAACACTGCAGGCCCAAAAAACGACATTAGGAATTCCCAGAAGGAACTAACGAGAAGATGAATTCATGGCTGTGCTTTATATGTTGTGGGAGTTAGGTATTTGATACTTGTCACGTGAAAAGTGTGTTCTTTATTATTTTCTTTGCGGGTGATGAACCCTGTGAGTGTATCCAGATTTGTACAAGATGCTTGGAGTTATTTAAGAAAGCATGACAGCTCATCTAAACAGTACCTGTAAATGCAAGTAATTGGCAGTGTTCACAGATATTTTCCGTGAATACGTTACAAAGTTTGAAAGTGCTTTGGGGCTAATAGAAAAGAATCATTCACAAAATAATTCAAGAGAACACTGATGTGTGCTCAAATCAGTGTTGTTTCTTTTTCATATAGTTTTGAGATGCAGGTTTGCTTGCCTTAGCTATAGTCAGGAGCAGATACTCACTGTGGAGAATACACAGAATTATGATGTGGAAAGCTTTTTCTGCAGAGACACCCCACTGTGTTTGAGTTTACAGTGATCAGTCAGCAGTTAAGGAACACATGTAGTTTTAACAACTGTGGATCTGCTGTAAAAGGAGAGAGCATTTGTCTTGAGAATAAGGGAAGGAAATTATTTTACCTAGTTTACATTACACAAAACCCAAAGATTCTGTGGCAAAAGTAAACAAGGAAATTTAGAGGAGTGGAGGCATAAAGCAGCACAAGTGTGAACAGATTGGTTATAAAAACAATATTGCCTAAGATTTGCGTTCAGGAAGCTCGGGAAGACTTTGGGCTCTTATTTACTCCTCTCATAGTGTGACCTGTGAATCAAAAGAGAACTCTGCCTGTGGAAACAGTTGTGTCAGAAATATGCTCAACATTTTCAGTCATGATGGGGAGATAAATCCTGCTTTCCACAGATACACAGCACTGTTTGCCCTGTGGTTTTAATAAGTTCTTCCTGGCATTTAAGCAACAACTGTTGTCTGTGCGGCATTCACCTACCTGAATAAAAACCTTAAATTCCTTGAAAACCTTTAATGCTCTTTAGGTGTGAATGGAATATAGAATGAAAGTGTTTTTTGTATCACAACTTGTGGAAAGTGGAATTAACTGAGATGCTTTAGCCAATCCCTTGAAAGAACTGGCAGTACCATAGGCACTTAGAAAGGTGCCCCCTGTGGAAAAGCTGCAAGTGCTTGGAGCTTCACTTACACAGAATTTCAGCTGTTAAAGGCATTTCAGAGTGAGGTGTCCAGCTCTTGGCAGAGAGGGGTGGTTTAGTGCTTTGAGACGCATGTTTGAAAGCTACTGTTCACACTTAATCAAACCTCTTAATCTTTGCTCATTTTTTACACTGTGCTCAAAGGTGCTGTCAGGATGATTTAGTGTTTCAGAACACTTTGGAGATGGTGCTCTGTCAAAAGTTTTACACAAGTGCTCCAGACAAATAGCACATACTTAACTTATGTAAATTTAACACTCAAAATGTTTCCAAATACTCCCTGTTTTGGATAGGAAAGTGCTGTTATAAAGCTTAAAATCTGTTATAAGGATTAAACCAATTGTATTTAGTCATCCAGTGAAGTACCTCTCCCTTACCTGTAGTCTTCCAAAAACTCACTTTACATGTTCTCTTTCTGTTCACAAAGGTTTGCCTGGAGGACTTCTGAGTGGAAAGCTTGCCAAGTATCTCTGCTCCTCGACCAGCAGGACCCTCACCACCAGAAGCAGGCAGGGCTGTGTGGAGGTGGGATCCAAACCAGGGTGGTCTACTGTGCCCAGATCATCGTGGAGCTGGGGACACACCGGCTGAAGGAGGGTGCGTGTGGAGGGTCACTCTGCAGTGCTGGCCTGAGTACATCTGAGTGGGAGAAACAGGAAGAAAGAAGTAGATAAAGGAGTGGAGTCACTGATAGCCTTTGGCTTGCTGGTGCCCTCCTTGTATCCCTGCTCACACAGGGAGGTGCTGCTCAATACCAGAGGAAGCCCTGAGGAGCTGCCAGGAGCTACAGCCTCGTGGGATGAATTGCTGCCAGTTCTGTTGTTCACCTGCATTGGGAGAGTTACAAAGAATGAAAGAATTAAATTATGTTTGGAGTTGACTTTTCTTCCTCTGTCATATATCAGGGAACTCAGCCCCCTGGTAGCTGAATGCACTTATCTGTAGTGTAGTCTTAGTTTGGAATATAAAACAGGTTGTCACACACCATTCCGGATATGGCTTTAGCCTCTGCTTCAGATTGATACACAATCTTTCTCGTGATTTGAAGGGGAAAGCAAAAATAATATTGTCACAACTTTGGAGCAGACAGATGGGTTTTGGACTCTGGAAGTGAGTTATATTTCCTTTAGAAGAATAATCAGTAGTTACAGATTCACAGTGAATAATTCATCATAGGCTGTTTTATTTACTCAATGTGGTGCTCTTGCAGAATGTGTTTTTGAGCAGAGATGTAAGATAATAACAACACAATATTGTATCTTAGATTTATTTACTTACAGAGGAGAAGCAAGTGTTTCCTGGATGCCCAGTGTGTGTCCCAGCATCCCTCACAGACTCTGAGGTTAGAGAAAACCAGACCTGTTCTAATCTCTATTCAGTCCATGCACAGTGGCTGATTCACCTCTCCCAGACATCTGGCACTACTTTGCTCTCCCAGCACAACCCCTCTCTCTTGTTCCACACAGGTGTGTGATGCAGGGGACTTCCAGAGTTAGCAAAGTGCTGTTGATGAAAGGTGTGTGGCATTTATTGACTTCCTTCATCCTTCTGAGCACTCCTGTGTTCCTTGTAGCCCCTGCGAGGCAGGTTGGTGAGCAGAGAGCTTGAACTGACTTCATTCACACTTTTATTCTTAGTCAGAATTGTGAATTTCTCAGGAAGGTTAGAATTGTGCCTCTGAATGCCTTGAACATTTACTTACCTGATGGCCAGAGTGGTGCTACATATCCAGTGTGTGACCCACCTGCAGCTCAGAGTTCAGTTCAGCTTTAAAAGTTGCAAGCCTTCTCCTCAACTAAAAAAAAAAAAACCCAAAACCCTGGGATACCTCTTCCTTATATTTATACTTCTAGTGTTTAAAACAAAAAGAATTCACATAGGCAACTGAAAAAAACCAAAAAACAACCCAGATGTGCAGACAGTTAAACAGGGTATAAACTATTACTGTAATTTCAAAGCAGTAGTGCAGATGTACAGTAGTGCTTGGAAGGTGAAAATCCCATCTATTGTCAGCACAGTCACATGCAAATGGAAACAGTGAAAGCCTTCCCTATTATCCCTCCTTGTCCAGTAATATTCACTGTGTCTCATTTACTAGCTGACTAATTTTTGTTCTTTGAATAAATAAGGAATTAAATATTTTTTGGCTTTTTTCTTCTGGCAATCAGAACTGGCTGAATACTTTTATTCATCACTATGGCATGTCATCTTTTACTGTCCCAATTTTTCAGTGATGAGGAGAAGATGAGGAAGTTAATCCTCTATGTATAAGCAAATACAGTGTCTAATTGCTACCATGGAAAGCACAGTGATTTTTCTTTCTTCACCTCTTGAGTGTCCTTAAAGGGATCATTCAGGAATCAAACAAGCGAGTCTAATGGGATATTACCATCCATCACAGTTGTTATTCTTCTGGTTACTTCCAAAGAGAATTTGGAGCTGGGCCCAATGACATATGTGAAAGAAGATTTTGTCCCGTGGTCTCTCCAGCAGCATTCTGGGATAAAATATGTTGAATCCTAGTTGGAGACAGGTACCATCTGTGATGTGTTTATACATACTGCTCAAAGCTCTTTTATTCCCCAAGGATATCTCTCTCATTTTTTATTTGCTTAGTCTTCCCATCTCTTTCTTTTTTTTATTAAAATGTGTGTGTTTGGAAAGGGAGCACCTGTTTCCTTGAGTCTCTATATATCAGTTGTTCAGTTGTTTCAGAAGGTTAAGGCTACTGAAATCTTTCTGTATTTTGATTATAAGGTTCCATCTTGAAGATACTGAAAATGGAAAGCTCTCAGGTATTACTTTAAGAAATGCATTGATAAGATTTCATATTCTTTTTCTCCCCCATGAGGTGACCTAAGAAATCCCTGTCTTGATCCAAGTGAAGTTATATGGTTTTTAAGCCTTGAGGAGGAAGTTCATACTATTAATATGAGTATTTGAAAGGAAAAGATCTTGCAGTCTTTGAAGTCCTTGGTAATATTCCTGCATTCTGAGGCTATTACAGCTAAATTTACATTGGAAAATGTGTAAAGTGATGTGTAGTTCAGAGGTCTGTGTGTGTGTAGGTAACCTAAGTGAAGACGCTGTGCTGCTTTTAATGCTGACTGTTCTGTCCCAGGCATCCACATCCCTCCTCCCTTGTGAGGCGGTTGTTAATTTAGGCTGAACTTTAACATGATTACCTTTCAACAGATCCTGCTGTTTTAAGTGTCTCACTGAATTTTAACATGTTTAAATTTATAGGGCTTAATTTTCGCAGAGAGGTTGTAATCTAGTAATTCCAGAGGTGGAAGTGGCGAATCTGCATGTTTGAAATGATACCTGGTAATTCCAGAGATGGAAGTGGCAAATCTGCATGGCTGAAATGATGTTGCTTTTAAAGAGGAGACACATTTTGCACAAAAAGTAGCACAGAATATGCAAGTGAGCTCCTTGTGGTACAGCCCTTTCTGCCCTTGAGCTCTGGATACTCCCTGATTTCTGTGCCTGGACATCCCATTTCTGGAACAAACTGTAGGAATGGTGGTGACTGCCCTTCTTTGCACCTCTTTTTGAAAGTAAATCTGTTCACTCATATGAAAACTCTTTTAAGCAAAGTAGAAATGCACATCCTTAACTTTTTTTCAAAGCCAGACACTGCTGCCATAGGACACGCATGCTTTCTTCTCTTCTGTAAGTGGGCTTATTAAAAGAGATAAGATTTTGGGGTTTTTATGAAATTTAACTGAAATATATTTTTCCATAATAAATTTGAATTGATCTGGGTGAGTATCACTAACTAGCAATCCCCAGTGTACCAACAAAAAACACATCTGGAAGAGGTAGGGAAGAATATTATGCAACAATCAGTTTCTGAAACCTCTTCTTGTTTGGCAGTACAACTCTCAATCACAATAAATTGTTTCCGTGATATGGGAATGAAAATTCCTCTTACAATCTGGGACTGGTGTCTGTATTTATGTTCAAACAGTTAATAAACATACGTAGTTCCTAAATTTAATCTTCTGCCTCAAGATTTTTAAACTTTGTTTTCTGAAGACCAGGAAGGATTCTTCTGTTTTCTAGTTAATTTTGCGTTTTAGATTTATCTGGAAACTGTATCTCTTTATCAGTAGTCTGGGAGATGGCAGTCTTTATAAAATACTCCAGAAGTATTTCCTCTCTTCTCTGAACTAGTTACCTGCTGTCTCTAGTGACTGGAATTGCTGCTCTTTCCATATTTTCTGTCATTTTCTAACTAGGGTTCTGTCTGCCCTGTCATTCTTTCATGAAATCTGTGCCTTGGCATTTTTTCTTTTTTACTTGTTTGAATGAGATCCAATTTACCTCTTACTTTAAGAATTTTCTTAAAGTCTTTTTGGAGCCTGTCTGCTTAAGTGTTAATTATAGGACTGAAAAAACTTTTGGGAAACATTGCTTTGCTTCCTTGAGTCCTCTTAATTGTTTACTCAGCATAGTAAATTTGGCTGATAAAATGTATCTTTTATTACCTTCTCCCCAGAAATCATTGCAGATTTCTATCTTCTTATTTTTTCTCATTTTACATCTGAAAATCCACGTAAAATTCTCATGCCTGTACCAGGTTCTAAAGGTGGTTTTTTTTTTTTTTTTCTTAATGAGTTTCTCTATCATATTCATCTCCATATATTTATTTTTATTTAAGCTTTAATTTCAATAGCAGGTATGTGACATAGTTGTGCCTTCATTATTTTTTGATAGCTTTTAGTGTTACCCTCTAAAACTATTTCTTACAGAAGTCTCTATTATTTTTATATTCCTCTTTCCTTTGAGAGAGATTCAACCCTCACCTGTTGGTAGATACAGTACCTTGCCTGACTTACTCCACTGCAGTTCCCCAGCCTATACTTATTTTTGCTTTATTTTTAGGATGCAATTCCACCTTGTTCATTTTACATCAGATTATTTTTTTTATAAATACATCAGATTATTTTTTTGTGTGTGTCTCCAGCTGTAGCAGCAAAACCTCCTTTAGTCTGTTTACAGCTGAGGATTTGGAAAATACTCAAGTACCTGTTCAGGTCTAATGGTTACTCTCTGATCCATCCCTGTGTGTATTCCCTTATGTAGTTTTGTCTTACAAGCCCCTTTACTGACAGAATCACAAAATGGTCTGAAGCTGAAACTGGTCCCCTGCACTTTCATCTAAGGCCTACTTCTACAAGTCTCAAAATGATTATTTTCTGGCCTTTATACGTTCTTGTTTTCCTCAAAATACTGAGCTTTCTCCCTACTGCTGATAGACAAAAATGTCTATTCCTTCTTTTCTGATGAGTGAATTTTTCAGATTCTTCTTGATTCCCACTTGGGAAATACTTTGGCATTTTGTTTTGTTTTTCAGATATTGGTGCCTCTTTGGACTTGCACAGAGATTAATTTGAGGAGTCCTTTCATTCATATCTTATTCTCTATTTATTCTCATGCCTTTCTTTCTGCCCTATTGTCTTTTTTAGCTCCAAAATGTTCCGTTTTACTTCCTTTGTTCTGTATGCTCTATTTCCTAATGAAGGTGCCACAATTTTTTCCCTGCAAGTTCTTTGTTTTGCTCTGAATCATGACCTTCCAGTGTGTGTCTCCTGGGGGATTAGAGTTTCAAATTGGTGCATGTAGCATCTGTTCAGTAAATTCTGGAAGTATTTTCAGGAAGAGGACAATACCAGTGGAAAGTCCACTTTGAAAGTGCCACCATTCCCTTGGGTGCCAGGGGCCTTGTGAAGCACCAGGTTGGGCTTTTTAGGAACTGGAAATTGGTTGTGCAGGTTGTTGTTGTTTATGGCTGTTGCCATCCTGCATATTTATGGGGAAAGGACTGTGTTGATGGAGATCAGCTGCCCACAGGAGTTGATGCAGGTTATGCACTGTTGGAGTGAGAAGGAATCCTGTGTGGAGTGTGAGCGCTGTATGATGTGCACACCTTTAATTTTTTTCTTTTTTTTTTGTTAAATTTATGCTGGTGAACCTGCAGAAATGAGAAGATTAATTTACTCCACGGAAATTAGAATTTTAGGACTTTGATGTTTAAATCCTGTTTTCCTTGTCTGGTTTATGAAATTGAAAAGGAATAGGTTAGAATATATTAGTAATGAGAAACTAGGACTGACTAGGACTGTAGGAGGGAGGGGAATGATGGTCAGCAGTGATGTGAAAAAAGCTTTGTTGAGCTGCTTCTGGTACAGCAGCAGGAGCATCCAGCCTGGGGCTTAGCTGACCTGAATCACAGAAAGCAGATTCTCAGGTGGAACCTCTGCCCCCCAAGGATCCCTCTCAACCCAGACTAGTTACTTATCACTGGGATGGCTGTACTGGCTTGAAAAGATGAGAAATACACCTCTGAAGTGTGAAATATATTCAGGGAAGTCTGTATCAGATTTATATTACTGGAATGCCAAGTTATTGATCTGTAAGCTCACCAAATGCTGAGCAGAATTTATGAGATACAACTCACATAATGGAAAAATAAATATGTAACAGCTGGCTTCTTCAGGGGAAACCCTGTAGAAGCAGGAGAGGAAATGGTTTTATTCAGATTGTTGTAGTGCTTGGCAGTGGTGTTTAAATGTGCATTTCAAAAATTTGAGTTGGAATCTATTAAGGAAAAAGCCATTTTCCCTAATGTCTTTCAGAGGTGTAATATTTTCAGTTCTTTCATATCTTAAAACTAATTAAACTAAAATGAGGTGAGTAATGTTTAAAAAGACTTTGACAGTGAAAGAAGTGAGCCTTTTAAGAGGTGCCTTATAAATAATATGCCTTTTTTTTGGTCAAAAAGCTATTTGTTATGACCATGAATAGTTATCCCTTTATAAATGCTTGAATTTGTTTAGCTGGCTGTGGTATGCAGCAAATAATATGCTGCCCAGTTAGTTCACGTCAGATACTAGGTTTTAGTCCAGGCTTTTAGCTTTGAAAGCTAACATTTTAATTGCATTCTGTATTTTTATAATTATTTCCTGCCACTGAAACTGGAATAATTCCATCAAGATAGAGAGGGTTTGTTCTGTGTAATTTTGTCCCGCTGCTGTTCTGAGGCTGGGGAGCTGCATTGTGTTCAGACAATACCATGGAGTGAGATGAAAAATTAAAAGGATTTATGTGTATGAGGCTGTGCCACAAACTGGGACACTGGGGAGAGAGAATGAAGCCAGAGGTGTCTGGAACAGGAGACACTGATGATAGAGGAAGTTTGTGTGCCAGGGCCAGCTCAGCAGCCTGGCTTCTCCCAGGATCCATGCTGGCTGTGTCACCAGCTTAGCTTTGGGCCACCTGGGCCACATCCTGATGTCCCAGGTACATCCAGGCACATCCACAGAGCTGCTTTTCTGCTGCCAGTCACAAAAGAGATTTCTCCTTCCTGTGGAATAAACGCTGCACTCGGCACTGAGCAAAGCTCCCACTCTTACCAGGCTTTCATGAAGTTTTCATGGATTTTCTTCCCTGTTTTGTAGATTTTCTTCCCTGTTTTCCTTGTTTCTTCTCTCACCCTCTCTGGTGGTCAGCTCCAGCGATTTCCAGCTTTCTTTGGATAACAGCCAAGTGCTCAAATATCCCACAGAATCATTTTTTCCTTCCCATCATTGCCTTTGCTGCCATCCCAGCATCCCTGTTGCCTCTGCTGTTTTTCCTGGACGCTCTTAATGAATTGTCACCTCTGATCTGCTCAGTCATGTGGCTGCTGGTGGGGAGCCCCGTGTTCACTCTGAATTTCTGCCAGATATGTAGAGTCTGTTGTTAATCTCCACAAATTCTGCTGTAGCAAAACAATGCAGTATCCCAGCTGAGATCACAGTCGTGTTGAGCAAACAGAGGGAGGACACAGGGATACTTTTTGTCTGTGTCACTTCAATAAAATTATGAGGATTTTTTTATTGTTCTGAAATACATTAAGCTATTGTTGCTTTTGGCAATCCACTATTAACCCTCTTTCATGCTGTGATTAGCCTTCTATTCATACGTTGTTCTTTGTCTATTAAATAGATTTTAATTGAAAATAGGCCTCCAACTTTGTGCTTAGTGGCTTCAAAACTAATTGGTTCTTCCTCAAAGCATAAAGGAACCCTTTCCATCAGACATGGGGTGCATTAGACTCTCAATGGAGGGATGCAAGGGGCTGGGGTTGGTGCCATTTCCAGGCTGGTCAGATTGCATTCACCACTTCTCCCATGTGCAGCGTTTTGTTTTTCCTATAAAAATGTCCTTCAGGTTAGAGAAATTACTTATCCCTATTGTGTTTTACACATGAAGGTGTTTTTATAACATAACTCACTCCTTTGTGGTTTTTCAAGTAATTTCCCTTTGTATTGATCCAAGTGTCTCTGGTTTATAAGTCCCAGCAAAGGCAGTAAGAGCTTGCACAAGGATCTGCCATCCCATTCTTGTACCTGCCATCCTGGCAATCTTCAATTTGGAGTAGTTTTGCCATATGGTAAACATTTGGATTTATTTCCTTGAGAATTGAGTATTACCTAAAATATGTAAGAGGCAAACCTGATAATCTTTGTGTGTATTCCAGATATATTAGTGATATTTATAAAAGTCTCATTTTGGTTTTAGTACAAAAAACACTTGGATTTTCATTGTAAGAGGGAAATGTAGTTAAAGTCCAGGAAAGAAGTGTTATTTATTTACCTCCTGAGGAGTTGAAAAACCATATTTGACAGGACCTCCTGCAAACAAAATGCCATCTTGTGCATTTCTGCCTCTGTCTGGTCAGCATTGCTTTTAACATAGTGTGGGTATGTCTGCCTGCAAGGATCTGTCCACGTGACTCTATTCAAAGATAATTTATTTATTGGCTTAAAATTACATTATGGAAATAATCATATCAGAGCTGATTTCCTCTTCCACTCTTCCTCCAAATCATTACCTCAGTAAAAATATATAGGGAAACAAGACACTTTAGAACCCAATTTATTATCTCCTGCTGGTAGCAATAACCTGAAAATAACAGCAAATAGTAAAATTCAAACTTCAGGCAAGACACTGGTGCTGGGAACAGCTGCAGTTGCATTTATAAAGGATAGATTCAATATAACAGCTATAGAAATGTGCAATGTTTCAGAGGCTCCTAGATTAGTACTTGATTGCTTTTTCAAGTTTATTCTATAGATTGAGAAGAACACAGGATTTTAAAAGGTACGAACAAGCGTCATAAATAAGCTGCTACTTGAATCAGAGATGTTTCCTCCCCCTCCCACTCTTTGCTTCCCTGGCTTCTGCCTTTCACTTTCCTCCAAATGTAGCTAATGTTGTTCCAAGGAAAATAATTACAGAAAAAGCACTTTTTCTATATGAATGCAGGAAAATGCCAGTACAGAGTCAATTATTGAATGAAATCAGAAGGCTGGCGCATTCCTAAAGACATTCCTGGTGGCTGTGTTCATTTATCATAGGCATAATGTCAAGTTTTTTCCCTGAATAGGGCATCCCCAGCCAGGCTACCTGTGCCATTTGGAGGCTGCAATGTGTGAGAATTTTGGCATTTAAAAGGTTCACAGAAAAAGTCCCCCTTATCGTTCCTTTATAATAAAAAAAAAGATAAATTTGTTAGAGTATAAAAGAATGACAGTAGAAAATCACACCAAGCTTTGAAATAAAGCAGATGGAAATCAGAGCTTTTAATCAAATGGCTGAAGAAGGAATGAAATTCTGTTTTAAAAAGGACCCTGCTGGTTTATCCTGTCACTCTGGGTGGAAACTGTCTCTCTCTACGTGCCATGTGTTGGAAAAGAATGGTATTGATATGCATTTATCATTACAGCTTGGTTTTTTTGTCCTGGTCTTATTCCTGAAGCCTGGCTGGAGGATTGCAGTCAGTGTAGAGTGGGGAGCATAAGCTGGCAGAGACTTGGAACTTATTTGGATATTTGATCAGAATGGTATTTTCTGATTTACCTTCTTTAGAATGCAAAGAACTACTTCAGGAAGTGAGCAAACAAGCAGCCTTATTCCAGTGCCAAATAGGATGTAGATCCTTGGGAAAGAGCTCCCAGCACTAGAATTAAATAGGGCATCGGCCCAAGGGAGACAGAGGAGCAGGAGGATGGTTGGCAGGGAGAGGAAGGCAGGGATTTCCATCAGAATGGGAAGATATCATCCATGAATGTGGATTGGGTGGTAGCCCCTGTAACTTTTTGTAGTCAATTTTTCTTGATTTTTTTTTTTTTTAATTCAAAATCAATTTAAAAGAATGTTGGGCTCACTGGTTGGTTTTCAAGGAAGGAGATCCATCCAACTGTATCTAGGCTTCAACACTTAAATAGTTAAATTCAGTACAGAAACAGCCTAAAAATCAGTGAGGAGGGAAGAGCCATTCCTGGCAACACCACCTTGAGCAAAGCAGGACTGGACTTTGTTCCTTGGGTTGACCATTTGTACTCAGTTTTATTTCCTTTCCTTTCTCTGAGTGAACTCTAAGAAAACTGATACAGTTTTGCAAAGCTTGGTGCTGAGAGGCAGGTTAAGCCATGCATGAGACTTCTTGGTAAAATAAATACTCTTATCCTTAAAACTCTAATATTTATCTCATTCTGTCACTTCACTTGCAAGGTCTCTAGAAAAGGTCTCTGTGTGTGAGCAATCAGATGAATTGGATTTATGCCACCTTGTTCTAATCTCTAAATGAACATGTCAAAGGCCTTACAGGATCTCAGAAAACATTCAGAAAATGGACTTTTTAACCAATGTATTATCTTTCAGCTTAGAATTAAATCACACTGTTGTTAAATCTTGTGATGAGTTGGAATCATAAGCACTGATTTTGGTCTGAATATCACTTCAGACTGATAGATCTAAACTCAGATTCAGGATGTGCAAATCAGAGTTTGAGATTTTAAGCATTCAGGTCTTGTATCTAAAAAAAAAAAGTTGTGTTTTTCTTCAAATTATTCATTTTAAAGAAAATGGTGTAATATCAGAAAAAGGAAAGATTACTCATATATTGGGCATGTTTTTACAAATTCTTTTGAAATAAATTCCATGCATGGAAGCAAAGAAAAACAGACATGAAGAATAAAAATGAGGATAAAACAAGCTCAGTAGCTATAAAAATTAATGAAGTCTTGGTAATGCCATGGCAAAGTAAACTCAAACAAGCCTTTGCCTTTTGAAAGACTGCTTTGATATTGATTTATCTAAAGAGACAGCCAAATTCAGCCCATAATGTAATTAAAATGCAATATCATATAATGACTCAGAGGACAGATTTAAGAATTTTTCTTTTCCTTTCTTTTTCTTCCTCTCTCTGCCCCAAATAAAAAGGTGAGAGAAGTTAATTGAATCTAGAAATCTCTTATGATAGATTAAAATACAAAGAGAGACAACTTTCCTAATCCATTGTCAATATGAACTAAACTGGTACTTGGCAGGGTTTGGGATTGGCTCATTTCTGGGATAAAGAGGATTGGAGGTCCATGGGTGCAGGCAGCTCAGGTAAATGTCTCTCCTAGGCAGGGAAGATGCTTCATGCTTGTGTCTGTGTGGAAGAATCCAAGTGCTCTGCTCAGTTCTGTTGGCAGTAGATGAAGAAAATTGCAAAGTCTGGACACTGCATCCGTAATGCAGAGATGGCAGTGCCCCAAAGGGCATGGGAATAGGGAGAGTCCCTTGTACATGAGTTTTACTCAGCTGCCTCTGCCTGGCTCCCAGTTGCAGTGAGAGCTTTTTGGATTCCCTTCTTAGGTATCTTTCTCTGCAATCCTGTCTAAGGAGGTCTCCTTGGCCATAAATGTGAGGATTAGATCCTGGTTTGTTACTCCAGCACTGTTGGAAATCAGCACTCAATTTAGTTCTAAAGCAGCTGATTATCACTAAGCATAGTCTGAACTGGCTTGCTGAATATGGGTGATTTAGATAAAACTTTTTAGTGCCTTTCTGAACACAGGGTTAACTTTTTGCCCTGGGTGATAAGACCCTGAAAAATCACAGAATTTTTTAGCATTCTGGGAAACTAAAGCCAGCAGGACAGAGCTACAGCTTTGATGTTCTTTTTTCCTTTTTTTTTTTTTCTTCTCTCAGTTGCCAGACCAGTGGATGGGAAGCTCTGCCAGGGTCCTGCCCCTGCCAGCTCTCAGGTGTGTCACCTGCCCTGCCTGGCCGAGTGCGCCGTGTCCTCGTGGTCCCCGTGGGGTCCCTGCGTGCCCGAGAGCTGCCAGCACCACCACGGAGGGAGAGGTGAGCAGGGAGTGGAATATTGCAAAAAGACTGCAAAAGCAGAGGTGTCACATTGGACACTGGGAGCTTAATGTGTTCTTTAAAAAAGTTCATCTAACACAGGACAAAGCTCTTGGATGTGTGTAGTGGAATCTCACCTTTAAAAGCTTTTTGCCATAATTCACGTGAGAAGAAAAAGTAAGATTTTTCAAGCTGATTCAGGTGCTTTGATCCTGCTCTGAACTTGTGCAGGATGATCTCTTGGGCTGGCAGCTGCCAGGCTGCCCCTCTCTGATCCCGCCTGCTGCATGCCTGGATTCCAGGGTGATGTATCAGGATGGAGGTGCATCCCACAGCCCTGAAATCTGGACTCGGGTGGACCCAAGAGGTTTTTCTCACTGCTGTGGATTTGGTTTAAATTCCTGGAAGAAGGATGTGCAAATGTAATTCAACCTCCCCTGGATTTTAATTGACTGCTGTACATGTTTGTTGCTGTGACACATTGAGACTCCTCACTGAGCCTTTCCTGAGGCCCTAAGTTGCAAAGATGGCTCTTGGAGTGCATGGCAGGGAATGGATATTATTGTTTGGAAATTAGGCTTTCCTGAAAACTGCTTAAGTAAGTGAAATGATTTCAACTGGTCAAAAATTCTCAAACAAAAAAAGAAATAATAAAAATGAATAATATCTGCAAAGGCATTGCATGTTTCAATTGTTTTGAATAATTTCTTTTTGCTCATTTGAGAATTGTGGAAGCTTGATCTGTTATATTTTCTGGGATGCTGTATTTTTCATTTTCTTTTCTGTTTCGTGACCAAAACATTTAATATTCACTATCTGGCCTTTACTAATGCTATATATTTGCCCCTGCTCCAAGACTGTCAGAGGAAAACCCCCATGTATTTTTTCCACCTTTTTCTTATAATTCTGTGTCATTTACAGAAGAGAAAGATACTTGTGTATTAGTTCTGCATTGTATATAGCAACATGACTTTTGGTTTTATTCAGAAGGAGGTAGATTATGTAATCAATTCTATGATTATTTCTGTAACCTTTTTCTTCCACTTTACATTTGAATCTTCCAGTTTAATAGGATGTCATTTCAAAGAGGTCTGATATGCATTATGTATCAGAAAACCTTACACCTTCATAAAACAGAATACTAATTTCTTAGTAAACTGCTCTGCTGTATCTCAAAACAAATCCTTTCGTTAGTAGGTTCCCAGGCAGAATATAGATGTCATTTATATCTTCAGTTCCTTAACTGTTCCTCTCTTTTTATCTTAATGCTGTTATAACATTAATGTATGCACCACTGCTAAATTTCTATATTCTGACACGTGTATTTCTGTCTAGTGTTGATGAAAGGGGAAAAGAAATGTGGAAAATGTGGGTTGCTGGAATTCTTTGCACACTGTTAGATTTTGCATGCCTGGGTACCTACAGTCCCAGTCAATCCAGTTTGTAAATATTGTTCTCTTGTTTGTCTTTAAATCCCCCAGCTCCAGCTGCCCCATGTAGTCCTCTTGCTGCTAGATTATTGTATGAATATTTTTTCTGTTGTCCAATTAATTCAGCTCTGCTTTTCCCAGGCTTTAGGATGAGACAGAGGCAGGTGGTTGTGGATCCGGTGGGCACGCTGGCAGGCTGTCCTCATTTGGTGGAGTCCCTTCCGTGCGAGGACGCGCGGTGCCACGAGTGGCTGGTGTCAGAGGGGACGTGTGTGCCCGAGCGAGGGAAGTGTGGGCCTGGCCGCCGTGTCCTGAAGGCTGTCTGCACCAGCAGGAAAGGTGAGCTGGGCTGTGCTCCTAAAAGCCCCCTGGGTTTTTGTGCCTCCTAGAATGACGCTTTGTTGCAGAGCAATTCCGATTATATACAATGGCTCCTTACTGAGTTATTTTAATGAAACTTTCAGATTTTTGAGTTGACTGTGTTGGTCTTGAAAGCCTGGGGCTGATACAGCTCAGGATTTTGCCTGGAGCCTTCTGTTCCATTTTATCCGAAAGGGGATGGCTCACCAGTGCAGGTTGTGTGTTGTCATTGCTGGCCTTATTACCACAGAAGTGGGATATTTGTACTAAATCAGGGCTCTCACTGAGGTCAGCAGCTCTATGGGCATTCAGAATATCAATCCAGCTCCCAGAACTAGCTCAATCCTCAGTTTTTAGCCTGTGGTCTGAAAAATTCTCCATTGGGATATTACTGTTACAGTCACGAGCAGGGATGCTCGGTTGTGCTGCCAAAATTAATACAAGACTAAGATGTAAATGAAATGATTGTACTGAGTAATCCTTCCCTTGGCAGCAGTTTAGACCTGCAGAGTGTTCAGTGTACAAGTTGCTAATAATGAATAAGTACATTTTTATGTGACGTTTACAAACAGCCAGCAAGATGTTATTTCTTGTGTATGGTTTGAACCCCAGCCAAAAGTTTCATTTCTTGATAAGGTCACTGTTGTCAGATCTTTAGATTCAATTACATGGAGCACAATTTTGCAGTCCTTAGTCACAGCGAGACTCTGCTATCATCTCAAAAGTGGCAAAACTGGGCAACTTTAGAGGCTGATATTGTATCTGGAATAGAGAATTCCTCTTTTATGTATTTTTTTTTATCTGAAACTGATTGCAGGAAACAATTTCAGGGTGGTAGCAAGTGGTTAATTGGTAAGTGGTTAATATAGTGGGTTGTTTGCAAGGCATTAGAACCTGGCAGAAAGAAATAATCCTGCTTTGCCTGGAGAGCATGGATTCTCCTGAAATATATTTAAATCTATGTGGTTTTCTTGTTTGTTTGTGAGAATGGGGGGGAAAAATGATATCTTCAACTGGTACAAAATGACACAGCCAGAATGTTGCGGAGAGCAAAGAGCTCACTCTGAATTTTGCACGAGTGGTCTCTGCTGATGTGTGATGATTACAGTAGGTCCAGGCCAGCAGGATGTGTGCAGATGGAGGCTGGCATTGCTGAGGAGCACCATGTACTTAACACTGTTCAAACTGTGCCAGCATCCATCTCTGGGCACCAACTGGTGCTGGGGACAGAAGGTGTGTTCCGTGGCAGCTGCTCATTGATCTCTGATCAAACTGTGCTCTGTGGCAATGATCCTTCAGAAGCCAGGCCTTTGAAGTGTCTCTTCTTCACTCAATTGTTCAACAAGGTGTTGGAAGTCTCACAATACCCTTTTCATTTCAATTATTCTGTGCATGATCTAGTTACAAAAAAAAAAAATATTGGGACACTCTTCCCATCCCACCGGCCTGAGGCAAACCTTGTCACTAGATGTGATCAATGTCCACTTAAAATTGAGAAGGTTTCACCAGGAAATATCCAGGTTACCAGGTTAGAATCACTGCTTCATACTACTCTGAAGACTTTCTGAAGTCTTGATTGTGTGTGAGAGGTCTGGAAGAGTGTTTAAAGTTGAAGTTGGAAAAGGAGTCAAATTGTTTCTTCTTCTCTCAATTCACTAACGTAGTTGCTTTATTCATAACCTTATTTCTTTCCTTCTGTAATGTTCTCTTACCTAGATTTCCTTTGCAAAAAGTAATCTGCTTTTTTTTTGGATAAAAGTTGGAGTAGGTGTCAACTTTGCTTAATGTGTTTTACCTGGAATAGCTGGTTAGTTGGCAGCAGGAGGTCAGAAGGGAGTTATGTTAAACTGAGATGTGTCATTTACAGGTGAAATAGCATAAGGCCTGCGTCCATGCTTAGCATTGTACACATGTTCAGTATTCTGTGGAAGCAAGGGCCCTGCTGAAAGCTGTATTGTGTGCTCCTATTTTCATTTACTTAAGTGTCTTTTGTGGAATTCAGCTTTAAAATCCAGTGCTGGATCCAGTCATTCTGTCATCCATGCTTGGCATTATTGCTCAGTATTCCTACTGAATGCCTGAAGGGATGAAAAAAATATTTTTTTTGGACCCTGTTAAATGCCAAAATCTAGCATGTCATCATTTTAACAGTTCATTTGGGCCTGGAGTGTGTTGATCAGGGTAATTTGGGTTGTCTCTGTATCCCTGCCGGCAAGATGCCCTCGTTTCCATGTAAATGCCAGAGTTTGTGATGTGGTGCTCTCCTCGTGGTGCTGCACTGTGCTCACTTGTCTTCAGGAGCAGCTTCCATGCTGCTGGTGTCAGCTGTGCTGCAGGACAGTTTGCCAGCAGGCTTCTTGTCCTTCCCCACCTTCTCCCCTCCATCCTCAGTGGATGGACAGTGTCCTTTGCAGCCTGTGCCTGGCTGTGTGATGCTGGGCTCTCCATGGCTCAGACACAGGAGGCCTTTTCCAGGTGGAGTCTGTTTGTTCACTTGCCAAAAAGGAGCTTTGGGTCACCATTTTCTTTCTCCCAGGTACTGTCCACGGTGCCATGAGAGAGATGAGTGGGGGCAGGAGATAAAGAACCTCTTTCTCCAGCTAAAGCCTCCCCTTTGAATCCATTATGGTGTCCTTTCTTTCCACATTAAAAAGCATCCTTTCTGGTGAGATTGTTACACTGGCCCAGGTAACAAACTGCTGCTGGCCTGAGCTGGAGCTTGGACAGCTTGGGAGCAAGTCACAGGTAGGTCAAGCTGTGATTTGTGGGGTTTTTCTGAAGGCAGATGGGTCAAGCTCTGATTTATGGGGTTTCTCTGAAGGCTTCCCTGTCAAAACAACATCTCTGTGTAAGGACTTGCATGAACTTCAATGATGGAACACTTGTGCTCAGCCTAGAGGCACAGGAATGGCTTTTTGTCTCTTAAATAGGTTAATCTGTAATAATGAAGTGGTTCCACAGAGCACACACTATGGACAGCAGGGTTTTATGTAGTAGCTGGAGTCTGTAATTTGTGATTTGCAGTACTTTAGCATGGACGAGGAGTAATGAGAAGACAATAGTAATCTCATTACTTTGTCATTATTAGGTGTCTGCTCCCACCTAGAAATGTCTCTAATCTCTGTTAATAAGTTACTGAACACGTGCAGGATACTCATAGTGTCTGGTCCATATCCCTTGAGTGCTTCTCTTCTGAATCAACAATAGGCAGTAGTGTAGTAAGTCAAATTAAATTAAATAATGTGTAGAAACACAATGTGAAGTAATGCATAGAATAGGAAAGAGTTCTTTTGTATGGCTCTTCTAAATAAAATTTTTCAGAATGGTGTTTTTTATTTAGCTGGTGAAGGTCAATGGATGTGTTTGGGAAAGTCTCTGAAGCCGTAAGAACAGTATAGGAAAATTGATGATTGTACTAAAAATTGGATTGTGTGTGTCACTGGCTACATTGATCTATAATTCAGATAAAAGAATTTATTTGAAAGCTCTTAATTTACATTTACAGGCACTTCAGGAATTATTTGTGATTTTTCTCGGTGTGGGTGTTTTTGGTTGTTCAACAGGGAATTGAATAATTACCTGTTAGTAATGTGTTCTTGGGCAGAAAGCTGTGTCTGACATTTGATTTTGGGCAGCCTTGATTAGCACTGACAAACATTATTATCCAGATGAAAGGATCTCCCTGAAAACTACAGTTCACAAAACATGAACATGGTCAAAACTTTTTCATTTTCAAATGCAGTTGTGCAGTAGCCAAAGGGTATTGTGTTTCATTTTTTGAAGAGAGTGACCAAAATAATATTTCGTGTGTTTGGCTTCTTTTGTCTTTTTAAGTGGTACAAGCTCTTTGAGTATGGTGAGTCAGGGGACAGAGTACTTGTCCTTCAGAGGTAATTTCACAGTTGTTTGATTTGGATGCTAAGAAATACATAAACATGGTGGGTTCAGTCTGATGAGGGAATTTGGGCACCCTTTTTATTCTCATTTTCCCATATTTGTTTTAGGCTGCATTGATAATAGAAAATGAGATTGGAACAAGAGAAATGTCGAGCCAGACCTTGTATTTAGAAATGCCCATGGTGCAGCTTGTGCAGAGTAGTCATTATGGTAAGAAGTACAACCTGAGAACATATACGTAAAAGCAACTATAACAATAAACTGATGAAATATCAAGTATGACTCATAAAAGTAACAATTCATTTTCCAAGCATTTTATAAATGTTTCTACAATGCCATAAGCGAATTTTTGCCTATTAGCAAGTGCTCTTGAGTAGATTGTAAAATGTTATTATTCAGAATCATACCCACAAGTCATCAATCTATTTTGCTGGAATTCCCATGTCATCATTTATTAATTTGCTTCTGCTTGTTCAGATTCCTACCAGAAGAACTATTAGTAGCAAAGAGGATTTCTCTGTGACAGTGAGCAGCATGGTGTCTAAGTAATCAAATATATAAAATAAGTCATACCCAAAGGCTTAATAGTTTTAATCAGAAAATTGTTAGATCAACAACAGGGATTAATGCAAGGGTCATGTGATTTTGCTGGATTCAGGCTCTTCTGCTCTACTCCTGGTTAACAAATCTAAGCACAGCTCAAAAGCTGCTGAATATTTGCCTTCCTATACTGTCAGCTTGGGTGTGAGGGTTTCTTTGGTTTGTGGCAGTTCAAATTCACACAATCAGAGAATGGTTTGAGTTGGAAGGGACTTGAAAGGTCACCTCATTCCAATCCCCTGTGCCATGGGCAGGGATGCCACAAGCTTGCTCGGGGCCCCATCCAACCTAGCAATCCAAACTTGTTATAAAAGGTGTCTTCATTTTAAGGACAGTGTTTATAACTGTGCTGAATAATCTCTCTGTTCCTTACTCCTGCACAGTTCAGGCAGTGCCAGGGAGCTGCAGGTGCTGAGCCAGAGGAGCAGAGTCCAGAGGGGCCCAGGATGCTGCTGCCTCTCTCCCCTTGCAGCACCCGAAGGACTGGGCCTGGGACCTGTCACAAAAACTCCATCCTCAGCACCTCCTGCCTCACCTGGTGCTCTGAGGCACCCTGGGGGTGTCTGTGCATCCTTCCCAGCCTCAGCTGAGCTGTGATAACACCTGGCAGGGCTCAGCACTCAGGCTGAAGGGGGTGAACCTCCCTGCTCTGGAGCATCTGCCAAAGGGGCAGCTTAGGAGTAAAACCCTGCTGCCAGAGGGGTTCTGGCAGTGCTGCTGAGAGGAGCTTCAGCACAGCAGTTTTATTTTGTTTTCCTGTGCCATCCCTTTGGTTCTAGGCAGTTGGAATCTAGAACCTGGTGCTTGCCAGGAAGATAAGAGGATTTTTGGTTTTCAGTGTAATAAGTTCACTGAAAAACCCACGATTTTGGGTTGAAGTATACCTGTTTCCAAGTTTCTGTTCCATCTGGCAGTTTTACTTGTAAAACTGGGGAATAGTATTTCAGAGACAAAATGTTTTCTTTTGGCATTTTTCAGATTAAATGATGAATGTTATGTTTTTGGGTTTTTTTTGTAAATGAAATAGTCTTAAAACTAAAAATTCAAAATTTTTTAAAAGAGGTTGTTAGTAAAAGCAAAATATTGCTTTCAGATTAAACAACCATTTTGCCTTACCTTGATATTACTTTTTTTCCTAAATCCTCCCCCAGTCTCTCTTCAATTCTACTTTAAACATTAGTGTTTGCTTCCTTTTCCCTTTTCTTTTTTTTCCTCCCCGCCTTTTTTTTTTTTTTTGGTTCAGTGCCCAAACAGAAATCCATTATTCACACAACTCAATTGCTAGAGCAGACACTGAAATCCTGTTGGAATTGAAGTGAGGAGTAAAGGGAAGTAAGGTAATCAAAGCAGTGTTAGTTTAAGATCCAATATTGCATTCTGCCAGGGGTTGACAGTGAAGCTCTGCACTTGCAGAAGCTGAAGACTCTTTGGGGGTGGAATATCAGCACTGGTGTGCTCAGCTGCCTGTCTGTGCTTCCAGGTCAGTCCCACTGTGTCCTGTGGTCCTCAAGAGTGTCTGTGATCCCTGCTCTGTTCAGAGCATCCTGAGGGGCTGGAGCATGCCAAGGGCCAGGAGCATCCCCACCAGCTGAGCCCAAATCCTGCAGGAGGAGGGGGCTGCAGGGACACAGGGGAGCTGCTTTTCTTCCTCCTGCAGGGCGTGAGGGAGCAGCCACCTGACCAGTCCTGTTTTAACACAAGTCATAGAATCACTTAGGTAGGAAAAGACAATCTCAGCAAAGCCAAGTTCTTCCCTGGGCAGAGTTCATGATTTTTCATTTTGCAATGGATTGATGATATAAAATTAATTTGCAGATTCTGTCTAATTTCTCAGAGAAAAGATTGACTGTGTTCAATTTACTGAAAATAAGCTTTACTCTTAGCTCCTGAGTGTCTCTCACCATACCCCATCACTGGAGCTGCTGATCTCAAACCAGTGTGTTTTCCTGACTTCTAGAAACACAGGTTCTAAAAGGCAGAATGCAAAACTTTCTAGCAATTGGGTAAGATCCATATTTCTCATTTAGCAGCCGTGGAGGAAGAAGGTTGCTGCAGTGTAGTAGCAGGGCTGAGTATTATGAGCATTTGAGGAATCCTGCAGTATGATGTGTGAGTTGTTCAGTAGATTTGGGACCTGTGTTTCTTGTAGTCATAAAGATTGATGTTCTCTTTGAGCAGGCTGGTTGTTAATGAGCCAGGTGGAGTGGATTTAGTTACCTCCATCAAGCCTTACCTCCCAGCAGCTGGTATAATGCCAAATATTTGATGGCTCCTGCTGGAAACATTTAAAAACTCAAAATGAAGATTGTGCCCTGCTCTAGGAATGGTGCACAAGCAGTGTGAGGACAGACACTGCCATGTTCAGGAGAATTTACTGTCCTTGAATCCTCTGCTGGAATTGATGTCTGCAAAAGAAGCAGAAGATCAGCTTCAGGTTAATTTTAAGGTAAGCTGCTGGAAGGTTAGAGCTTTCTCTACTTAGTCACACTTTAACAGTTTTACCTCATTCAAGATTATAGCAAACATGTGACCTACCAGCCAAGGAAGACAGAAATGGAGGAGTCTATAAATGATTCTTGTAATAGCTACGTGTGTAAACAACTGTCTTGCAGTCAGGAATATTTCTCTAAAGTACAGGCTGAAATATCTAATGCTGGACAGGTGGAAAGTTGTGGGCTGGAATTGTGAGGTTAAATTCAAGCAGACTGTGATTTATTTTCTTTATCTTTGAATGCAAATATGTTGCATGATTTCCAGCTAAGCTGTGGCTGTACTTTTTCAAATGCTGGTGTTGTGTCTTGTCTGTCACCCAGGAGGCAGCTACAGTTGGTATCCAGAGGTAATTTTAGCTCCTCATATTTGGCTGATGGAGATGCAGTGGAGTTATCAGGAATAAAGCCAGCTTTCATCCTTCCTGTGCTGTCAGTATTAGGTATTACAGCCACCTGTGAACTTATTTTTTTCTGTGCCAGCTAAGTGTGGGCTTGTGGTCAGTGCAGAATGCCCTCGAATGAATTGCTATGCAAAACCACGATTCTTTTCAGTACCTGGTGCTCCTTTTTGATACCCTCTGTCTCCAAAAGATGTTTTACAAGACTTCAGAGCAGTGCTAAAATGGTGAGGGCAAAGGCTGCTTCTTCCCTATGGCTGTTTCAGCAGAGAGGAGGTGGATTTTCAAATACCCAACTCCCACTTTCACTGTGAGAGGGAGCAACAGGTGCTGATGTTTTTTAAAAATTAACCTGAGCTTCAAGCACTTGTAGGTTAGGAACAAAGGGTTGAGGTAGCCCTTTCAGAAATTGGAGCTATAACATTAAGAAAAATACAAACATCAGTTAATATGGCAAGATCTGTATTGCCCTTTCTGTTTTAAATGTTAAGGAATAAGTTTGACCTGTGTTGATCTGAGCTTGTGGTAAAGGTTACCTAAAGAGCAGGGGGATGTGTGTGACCTGTAGGTCTGTTACTTTGGTGCAAGTGCTTTGAAGAAACTTCACGCAAGGATTAGCATTTATATTCCAGGTTAGTGCATATATATAATTTAAAACTTTTTTTTTATAAGCTGCTTTTAATGTCTAGGAAGCCTTTATTGAGTTTGATGGTTTCTAACCTTTTGATTATGAGACTGAAATAAGGCTATTGTATTGTATTTTGTAACTGCTGAAGTAGTTACAGCTGATGTTTTAAGTCTGGAAAAGAAATTGTATAGTAGTTTTATTTAGTTTTGTCTCTATGGTAGACAAAACCCCCAACTTGTTTCAGTACTAAACTAGAAAAATACCTGTAAGTACCAACAGGAATTCTTGTTTTCTCAGTGAAATGAAGCATAAAACATTATGGCTGTTTTCTTTAATCTGAGCAGAACTTCACATACAAGTAGTCTATATTCTTTTTGGAGCATTGTTGTATTTCTTAGGGAACTCTGATTCAGAAAAAGATAAAATAGGATTGTTCTAGAACTGTGTTAAAAAGGTGTGTTACTGACAAGTTCTAAAATTAACTAAGTGGATGAAAGAGAAAGGAGTTTGGAAGGATCTGTTTGAAAAGTATTACTAATGGCAAAATTCTGCATCTGTGACCCAAATGTGGCTGAGGGTACCAGGAGGAGCAGGTGGAAGATGTGACGGTGGGAGTTCCTCTCATCCATAAGGGTTCTGTTTTCTTGGATTAAGTGGGTTCCAAAAGGGGTTCATTGGCTTTTCCACTGAAGGGTTTCTCATCTGTAGGTATGATGGATGACATACCACACTCCTTCACCATGATCTGACAACATTTATCGTAAGACTTTAAAACTCACAGTTCCATAGGGAATACAAGTAATGGGGATGCTTTATGTCATCTTTTTAACCTCCTCATCCCTAGTGGCATCTCTAAGGCATTTTGCTTACATTAAGAAAATATTTTGAAATTTTCTGGTGTTCAGCAGATGGATAAACTGTACAATGGAAAATTCTGATTTTCTGAGGTTGCCAGGCTGAATCAAGCCAGAAAATAGTATTTGGCACATGTGATATTTTTCAAATTCTTAATTGAGAGAAAATTGCCCAATTCACATTTCAAAATTATTTTAGCCAAGACTTGGTTTTTCCTAAGAGAAATAGTCAGAACAGTACAAAATAAAACAGAAGATCATTAGGGTAAAGAAGTGATTGGCTGTGTTTTATTGAATTCTGTATATGAAGTTTAGTGGGATGGAGTGCAAATCACATGATATGACTCATGGAAGAAAAAAATGTTTCAAAACAAACCAGTTAAGTTCTGTATGAAGTAGAAATAAACTAGATCTGATTCTGTAGACAGGAGACTGGTAGTGAATATCTGTAAGAAGTGGGGGTGTGGGGGTTGCCCTGCAGCTCAGTCTGCAAGGAGGGGTTGGAGTGAGGGGGAGGAGGGATGTGGAAGGGCTGGGAGCAGCCTGCAGCCAGGAGGTCTCAGTGCTCCCTATTCCTCAGGCAGGAGCTGCACCCTGGTTCTGTGCTCTGGGTGCAGCACCAACCTTCTCCCGAGGCTTACAGGAGGGAACAATTCCAGTAACTTCAATAGACAGCTGCTCACATTGATCTCTGACCACAGCCCTTTCGTGCAGGAAAAAAAGCAGGGCTTTTTTTGGTGTAATTTAATCCTTCCCTGCTGGGTGGCCCTACAGAAAGCTTTTTCTGTAGCTGAAATTCCTTCAGTGCTGGACAGGGGTGATTGCAAGAACCACCTTTGTGTAGTAGCTCTGAAGGCTGTTGAGTGGAAATGAAAGATAAGTCTTGTACTTTCTTGGAGTTTCTTTTTATCAAGCTGTTTATGAAGTAGAGCTGATTTAAAAACAATTTAGTCACTTGTTTTGAGGTTAATGGATGCTGGAGGGGAAGGCTCCCCCCGTAAAATAAGAAAGTTTTGACAAACTTTTAATTAAGAATTTGGAACATGGAAATTTTGGGGTAGTTCTGCACTACTGAGATTGGCTCTGGGGCATATTGGTCGGTCAGCTTTTTAAAGTAAATCTTCCTCTTAATTCTAATTAAGTATTGTAATGCCAGCACTCTTCATTAGGCAGCAATTTGTGATTAGTCAGGTGGCAGTAATGGAAGGAGAAAAACACGTGATGAAGTAGTAGAGAAGTTGGAGAGCAGGGAAAACAGCCGTAACGTGGGGCTCCTGAATGCTTCTCAGCATTCCCCTGCTGGCAGATTTCCCTCTGAATTCAGTGAATTCAGTGGGACAGGATTCAGTCTCTACAAAGATCCTGCCTCATGTGGAAACACAGATTCAGAGGACCTTGATTACACGACTTCAGCTCTGAAGTTGTGAGAAGAAATGATGCTAAGAACAGTTACAAAGAGAGAAAACTCCTAATTCCCCCCAAACTTTGAAGCCAAGCTATTATTTTAAGTGTAGATACACTATTGAATTGTTTATCTGTGAATTGAATCTCGTATTTAGTAAATGGCAGTTCTGTGAAGTGCTGGAGTGAATGTGAATTAGTGAGTTGAGAAAGATTAGCTCTGTGAGGAGATTGAGAACAATTTAAAATTCCGTTGTACGGTGTTTTTCTTTCTGTCTGTGTGAAGTATGGCTGTAATTGCCTCAAATTAGGTACTGCCTTTGTTTAGGAGAGTTAAACAAGTAACAGGATAAGATATTTCATGGTCCCTTTCTAAATAAACAGCTTGTTCAGTTTGTATCTTTAGGCAGCTTGCAAATGGCAGAGCCAAGTTTGTTGAGAGAACATAGGAGGTGGAGTTTCCTTAGAAACTGAATCATCCTGGATTGTTGGGATGCATTTTACATTTTGAAGCCTAGTCTTCCCCTACTGTGTAATTTTAGTGTCACCTTTTGTCATGGTTCCTAAAACAGATGCTTTATTAAAAAAAATTCCTGTGGAGACATGGACTGTAAGCATGAATTTGCTCAGCTCCTTTCTGACAGCTGGGGTTTATATTTATGGTATTGTCACCAATGAACCCTCACATTGACCTCATAATTATAAAGACCAGAGAGATTAAAAAACTGATAAAAATGGGCCAACACACCCACATGGACTGGGGCAGTAGCACACAGACAATGCTGCTTTTTCCTTTTATGTTCCTGAGAAGGACAAAAATAACCCTGAAAGTTCTTCGGTTGGTCTTGTGGCCAGTGTTGTGCATGGGCTTTTAGGCCCTGCATCTGGAGTGAGATGGCTGTAAAGTGACTTTTCTGGAGGAAAGGAGAATCCTTATCTGCCATTAGTGAGTGAGCAGGGAATTTGCTGGGTCTGGGTGAGCCCAGGGTGCTTTGCTGGAGAGACAAAGTCACTTCCAGCTGGTGTGAGGTTCACCTGGCCCCTCTCCACATCTCCTTTAGTACTGTACCTAGGTCTGTCCCTGATCTGGGGGTTGTTTGCATTCATTACTGACAAATGTGGTTGTGACATGAACAGCCACATTTTTGTAGTGAAAATATGCAGCAGAACGGCTGAATCTTCATGAACTTAATCAGTGTTGGGCAGTTCTGTGAAAAAGGCTCCATAAGTGCTTGGAGCAGGGAGGAGGTGGGCCTTGCCTTGCCCATAGTATATTGTAAGAACCAAGATGATTCAAATTCCATTTTTTGTTGCCAGATGCAGAATTCCCATCCCTCTGTCCCAGTTCCAGCACATTTCCCAAGTTAATACCAAGTCAGCACTGTTTGTTGTGCACTTAGTGCTGTGTCAAAGGGGACTGGAGCCAAGAGAGTGTTTTGTTCTATTTCATGGTGTTTGCAAATAAAGCAGAGTGGTTTGGTAACTCTCTTGGAAACTCTGAGGCTCTAAGTTGGGCAGAGTGCTCCCCAGGCATGCATAGATCTAAGGATAGCACTTTCTTGCCTATCAATAAGTATCTTAAGGCCTTTACTTTTAATGCTATATATGACTAAAGTCCCAGGGAAATAATTCCACTACTGCTGTTCATTTGTATCATTGGAGTCTGAATTAATTCAGCCTGGGCTAGGTTTTCTAATACATTATTTATTTAGGTCTTCAAAATGTCTGTGGTGCTGCATGTGGTTGACAGAGCATGTTCTTGTTTGTTAATATTATATGGCATCCCGTTTTCCCAAGACGCTTCAATAAATGCATGTCTTTGAATAAAGCTGGGATTTTAACAGGCATTTTTTTCCCTTGTGTTGTAGCTGTAGCATCTCAGATTCTTAGCTCTGATTTCTCTTCTCTACAACCATCTATTTTAAATAGTTCTGGAAAGATCTTCACTTCTTCAATGTTTGTTGTTAGGGGTTCTTTTTCTTTCTTTTTTTAAAATGTTTTTTATTATTACCGTAGGTACGGCTTTATAAAGCCTTACCTATCAGTAACAGTTTGTCTTAATTCTAAATATCCAGCCCAGCTTCTCCCACTGCCCCTAGGCACTAGAAATATATAAATACCCTTAAATTTAATTTAAAAATCCCTGACATGAAGGGTGGTGCACTGAGCTCATATTTTCTGACAGCCCACAAAACTTACAAATCAAAAGACACAAGTGCTGCGTAAGTGAGGGTGAAACAAATGGGATACAATACTTGGAAATGAATGAGTCCTGTGAATGAACATTGGCATGTACATCCCTGGCCCCATATGAAGATTAAAGTGAGTTGTCTGCTCTAAAATCGCATAATTGCTTCTGTGACTGATTTGGTGCTACTCCATAATAAGTTGTGAACACTGTATGCTGACCCGGTTAATGGGATGTTTACTAAGTGGATATATTTGTGTAGTTTAATAGGAGGATGCTTGGAAAAATTAGCAAGATGAGAAAGAATGGCTGGAGAAAGTGATTTTTCAGCAAGTGCTGGGGTTGTGAAGAGGAAGGCAGAGGCTGTCTTGCCATTGGCATTTGGGGGCTTGGAGGGGGAGGTTGGATGGGGCTGGATCCCTGACCTTCATGGAGCATCCTTATCCTGAATCCCTGTGGGAGTGCTCCAGGTGTGGGGTACCCAGAGTGTGCCCCCCACTGAAGGTGCTGCCAGGTGAGGGTGTGTGTGCCCATGGGAGCAGCCTCCTCCTGCTGCCCTAACAGCTTCATTTGCTGCACTAGCTTTCTGGAATTCAGCTATTTTAAACACTATAGACTAAGATAATTATTTCATGAAGTAATATTATCTGCAAATTAACCTTGGATCTCTGCAGAGGTTCAGAAAGAGGGAGATAAGGAGTTTTATCACAAATTGCAGACGTACTGGGTTTAACGTAAAGGCCGTGGCAAGTAATACATTTAAACTGCATTTAAGTAGTAAAGACCAGAATATCAAAGTCTAAAAGCAATAAACATTAAATTATTCAGAAAGTTTTTATATTTTCTTTCTAGTTTATATGTTCTTTTCACACACTGTCATTTAATGAGGTTATATTCTGATTAAAGTAGAAAAATAAAAAAGTAAAATGTTTTATTTCTGTAGATAAAAATGTAGCTTTTAAAATATATCAGGTTGCCCTGTGTAGTCTGAGCTGACTGTACAATTTCCCCTTCGTTCAGCATCGTTGCTAACTAACGGATTTTGAGGGGGAAAAGTCCCCCTTCTATAGAGTTTCAATTGAAATCCATATTTTAATTTTAAGTGACAACTAATACATTTACTGTAATCCCTTTCAAATATTCTCTGGCAGGGTTCCCAGACATATATTTTTGAAGGTTAAATGGTTTAGGATTTATGTACTGTGCTGTGTAGGTGTATTGGCTTTGAGTGGCAAGGTTTTGGTAGCAAGTGAGCTACAGGGGTGGCTTCTGGAAGAGAAAATCGGGATTAAAGTGAAGCCTGGAGGGAAGGTGTTTTAAGATTCGGGTTTATTTGTCATTATCCTGGTAATTAAACTGATCTCCCTGAGTGGAGTCTGTTTTGCCTGTGACTGGTGAGTGATCCCTTCCTGCCCTTAACTCACCTCATGAACCTTCCATGCTAATCCATGTCTCTCCCCCTGCTCACCTGAGGAGGGCAGTGACAGGGTGGCTTTGGTGGGCACCTGGTGAAATCAGGGTAAATCAGCTCACTACAGTAAGTCAGGCTGAATAAGGTACTGAGTTTATAGGGTCCCTTCGTTGCCAGACACCAGTTTGTGGCTCAGAAACACCACAGCTGCAGCAGGAAAAGTTCTGCTGCTTAATGACCTGTGTTTCTGAGAGACCTAGGGTGAGGTGCTGGGCTGGAAAACTGCTTTTTTGCTGGTTGCAGATGTAATGTTACCCTCTCTTGGGTACCATTACACAGGGCTGATTCATGTAGCGTGGATGTACCTTTCTGGCAGCTCAGAGTTTTGACTGTCCAGAAACACTTTTTTTTTTTTTTTTTCTTCTCTACTTTTTGACATGAATAAGCAGCAGTAATTAAAATAATATTCCACAAGGTTTGTGTTTTAATATGGCAGTGTGATTAAAATTGGTCCTGCCTTTCCCTCTCCCTGGGGAACCATTGTGTGCTCCATGGCTAATGAAGTGGAATGAGCCCTGTGATCAATATTTATGGTGTCGCTCTGGGCACCTGCAGTTCTTCCAACCCTTCCTGCACTGTAAAGCTGGAGTGGAGGTTCCTGACTCGAGCTGTTAAGGGCTCCACTGCAGCCTGATGAGAAGGCTGCAGAGCCTGTTCCTGGGGGTATTTCTCGTGAGGGTCACATGGCACCTGCACAGATTTGCTAGTTCTCATTATTGATTGACAGAAGTAGGAACTTGATTTTCTTAGTGATGTGCCCTCAGGTCTTCCAGTCATCCTTTGGTGTTTGGGCTCTCTCTGTGTTGGGAACAACCACCCTTAGGGTACTGTATCTTGCCACTGAACACACAAAGAAGACAGTATTTATGGATTATTTCAGCAGAGTTTATAGACTTCTGCCCAATGGCTTTTTTTCTTTTTACACTTCAGTCTGCACTGCAGGTTCTGTAACTGCTGGGGACGGTGTTTGTTTAATTCCAACATGATGCTGTGCAGGATCTACTCCACACTTTTGCACCTTGCCAGTTTGGGAGCTGCTCCCAGCTGTGCCAGAATACTTTTCTGCAGCTGCTTATGCAGCCCACAGACTATTTTCTGTCCAAATCAGCCTTGAACAGCTTTATTCTCTTGTTTCTTGACCCCTTCAAGGCTTTTCCAAAATAATAATATCTCTGAACTCTTGGTGGGTTGGTTTGTTGCAAAGTTTGCCCATTCCCTGGCAGTGACAGCAGCTGGAGGCAGTCCAGTGTAATTAGTAAGTATTTTGGAGACTTTGCCTTGGCAGCCCTATTAAATATGTGCAGTGAAAGCAGGATTAGTTGTGGCCTCATCTTTTTTTTTCTCATTAGGGCATCTCTATGATCTGTAAGCTTATTTAATTGGAAATTAGCCATTCTTATTAACATAGGAGATACCCTTTGGTCCAAATCCTGACATTGGATAAATGTATACAGTTTCCACTAAGGAGAAAGAAAATGCATCCATACACTCCAGGGTGGAAATTTGCCCTTTTGTGTCCAGTGCAGTTCTCCTGGAAGAGAATTTCATTTTCTAGTAAAGGCGATAAATTTTTGCTGCTCAGATAAGTGACTACAGAGGTTCATCATCAGGATTTGAAGAAATAAGCCTCCTGAGGAGATGGATGATGACAAGAGGAGTAAGAGCTGTTATCCAATCATTTGTCATGGTCCAGAACATTAAGATGTATTGGTAAGACCCCAAAGGTGTGTAGAACTTCCTTTTTCCCAGTGTGTAATAAGTTACCCTGTGCAGTCAGCCGGTATTGCACTGTCTGAAAACTCATTCTGTTTGCATCTCTCTGTATCCACAGCACACAAGTGGTAAAATCCTATATATTGCTGGGAAGTATTCCCAGATTCCCTACACATTATCTATGTAGCCCCACAACTACTGAAGAGAGAGGCTGACTTCCTGGGTCCTCATTTCCCTGCACTTCTCTCCCTCCTCCATCCCACTCCAGCTGTTAACATTTCACCTTGCCTCTTTGGCTGTGAGTGTTCTGCTCTGGGCTTTCTCCAGAGGCTTTTCCCTCTGACTGGTTTTCTGTGGTTCCCTGCTCTACAGCCCTTGCCTTCTAGTTCTTCCCTTGTCTCAAAGCTTCAAAACCACAGAGCAGCCATGGGGGACTGTGTCAGCTAGTGAAAAGCTGGATTAAACATTCGTGGCTGTAGGAGTGCTTGTTAGCATATATGTATTAATTCAACATTTCCTGCTGGTTTTCAATATGTTGGGAGGTTGTGTTGCCAGTGAGGTGACTTAAAGTCCATAATGGAATATGTTCCAACTAACTGCGTGAGACCAGGTAAAAATTTTGCTCTGCCTATCTGGTTTCAGAGAAAAACCTTTCTTCTTACTTTTTAAAAGTCAGTATTCTTCTCTAAACCAGACATGGCTGAGACTCTGTTTCTGAGGATTTTGTTGGATTCTGACTCTGTAGCTGGGATAACTGATATTGAAAGTTCACCTTTATCAGAGAGACACACCATTATGGTTTGCTGTGGTGAACTGCTCCCTGCATTGATCTCTGGTGCTGGGAATTCATGCAAAGGTGAAGTTTGACTTGTCTGGGTTTGCTGTGACACAGAATGGCTCAGTAGCTTAAATTTGATCCAAAATTGAGAGCTGGCTCTGTCTCCCTCCAGGAGGACCCTGTGAGTTTGGGAGCCTTTTGCACCATTGCTGGCAGCATGTCTTCAGGTCCTTGCAGACATTCTGCAAACTAGTGGGGAGACCGATTCCTGTGGGTTTAGATGTCAAACACGTGGCTGTGTTTCCAGGGAAGCAAAATGTAATTCTTCTGAGTCCCAGCCACGTAATTACAGCCGTGATAGTAGCTATCATTTTTGATGCCTCAGTGCCAAACGTAAAGGTTGTTGTTTCTGTTAATGTTTTCGGAGAACTCTGTTCTGCTACTTTTTCCCTATTTGTGCCTTATCTGTGACTGAACAATTACCAGGACTGTGATGAGGACATGGTATGCAGAAAGTCACCCTCTTGTCTCTTTTGCTGATGGCTCTGAGGAGCCTGCGAGCGCTGCTATCTCAGCTGCTAATCAATGGAGCTGGAGCTAATGTGCGCAGTGACCTTTGCGAGGAGAAGGGAGCTCGTGCCAATATTGCACTTGCAGCTTGAGTCAGCTTTTACTCTTTGTCATCTACTTGGCTGCAGGAGCTCCTCCCTCACCTGGATTGCTGGATCAGTTGCTGTTCTATCCACCAAGTTAAGAGATGCCCCAAATTTCTCTTGTATGTAAGTTCTGATGTTTTCCTTGGCCCAGGTATTGTTGTTTTATGAGTGACCCCTGATCCTCGTGGTTTAAATTCATTTTGTACTTCTTTAAGTTCAAAGTGATCCTGCATAGCTTATACACTTCACAGTTTGGAGAAGTCAGTGGGATTTTTACTGCTGGAATTAGACACAATTTACAGCAACCCATGGGTGAGCAAAGGTTATTCTCTAGCATTTCCCCTCTGCATTTTTATAGTGCTTAGGAATCTGATGGATGGAGCTCTCAATTATTTAGCATTTATCAAGTTTTTGCTTACAACACCTAAATAAACATTGGTATTACATTATTTTTTTCTGAATATATAAGATGTAATTCTGCTACAGTAATTTACAAATGTATAAAAAACACATACTGTTGCTTAACCATCCCTTTTAATGGAATAGGTTTTGGATTGAAATTTTAAGTATGCATGAAGACAGTAAGATACCATTTGCACTGTTAGGAGTTCAATAATGTATGGAATTAGCAGAGCTTTATTATATTTCTGTGCCTGCATGCCCTCCATAGAGTGAAAGTTGTAATAAATATAAGTTCAAAGGTAAAATTTTATTGCTGTGCATGAAGGGAGAGAAAATAAATTAGAATAATGTAATCATGCTCATATATGTTATGAATTTTGAACAGTGTCTGTTAGAAAGTTTGTCAAAATGTGCTTAGCTTTGAAAATACAGATTAGCGCTGAAGGTTTTAATATTGTTTTTCCTTATATTCCTATTCCTTGCAAATATAAGTGTAAAATATCTCCTGCCGAAAGCAATTGTCATAAAACGACACTTTCCTATTTTAATAGCTGAATAATCAGAACAAAAATATTTTCTAAGTTGCAGAGAGGTTATTGCTTTTTTCACACAAAGAAATTTAGTGGTGGAAAACCAAATTTTAGCTGGATATTCTTTGCTTTTTGTGTTTCTATTCTTATATGTGAAAAGCATGTCCAAATGTCTCCTGACAGCTTCGACACTTCAGGGTGATTAAAAATGGGGTGAGATGTGCTCATCTGATTCCATTTACCAGTTCTGTATTTTTCTTTAATATGGTAGCAAAGTTAAAGTAGCAGCTCTCCAACAGGAGCTGGAAAATCTGTTAGGGGATGACTGGTTGGTATCAATCTGGACCCTTTGGGGTTCATACTTTTTTTTTCTTCTCTACTTTGGAGCAAATAAGGACCAGGTCAGTGTGGGAGGGCAGCTGCTGGCACTGAACCCAGCAAACATTTGTCTGAGCTCCCACCTCAGCACATGGTCCTTCTGCCTCTCTGAGACACACCCAGGTTGGTGAAATTTTGACAGCAAAGGCAGTTCTTTCTCCTGGTTTTCTTCCCTTCCCTTCCCTTTCTTTGTGTCCTCCTCTGTCACCTCCCTCTCTTTTCATTTTGTGAGCCCAGGGCACACCTTGAGGGCACTAATTGGCAATGACCTTTTTTTGCACATTTTTTCTTACAGCCTTCAGGTTTTAGCTCTGTCACTCAGTTTGAGAAAACCAAGCAGCTGTTGTTGCATACACACCCTATTTTTTTTTAATGTGTTTTGGATGCTGAATAATTGGGAAAAAACACTGATGGGTTTGTTTTGTTTGTTTTCTTCCTGAAAGCAACTATCGCCAGTAAATCTATAGAAACTTCCTGGAGAGAGAAGATATCAGGAAACTTTTCTAAATAAACCATTTTACGTTGTGATAAGTGGTTCCTGCCTTTAAATTCTTCTGTTGATGCCATGGTAGCTGAGATGTAAGCAGGATGAGGCTGCTGTTCCAATATGATCAGTGAACCAGTTCCAGAGGGTGGAGCAGTTTAGAGACCAAATGCAGTTTAAATGGCACTAGAGGAATGATGCACTGCTGACTGAAAATGCAGGCATTGTTATTAATGATGTAATTAAAGTTCCACCTCATAGGCAAAGTGGAAGCACACAGAAAATATTGTTAATATTGTGTTTCCTTCATTTGATTTATCCCCGTTTTAAGTACTAAATGATCTATGCAAAATACAGTGGGAATTAAACACTCTGTCTGAAATTCACAGCTTTATTATGTAAAAATGGTTCAAGCTGAGGTCAGGGTACATTAGCCAGAAGTAACTTAACCCAGCTGAAAACTGTCTAATGCACTTTACATGCACATTGCTACTTGGCTAAACCTAAGCGTACACTGGGAAATTCTCCTCAAGAACCAAAGGTCGTGGCTCGCTGTTTGTATTGTTTTGGTCAAGAACAGGTCTCAGCCATTCATCTAGACCCTTGACTGATGATTATCTCTGGTACTGGGTGTATTTTCTTTATTGCAATTTTTAAAAGCTCAGTTCTGAGATTTGTGGATCAATTAGGGACAAAATTGAAAAAGATAGTAGTAATAATAAAAATAAAAAATAGCCTAGTATCTGGTCCTGCATGTTCTGAGCATTTCCTGATGGATAGTAGGAGCTCTCAGAGTTGCTTTATGAGCTTAGGCCAGATTCTGCATCTGAACTAGAGCACATTTTTGTGTTAACTGCCTCTAAATGAGCTCTTAGTTTTAAGTAGTTGGCATAAATCTAATTTTAATTTACTGTTTTCATCTTCTTTTGCATTGATCCTCTTTTTGTAGAGATTCAATTGCAGACTTGGAAAAAGATGTTTTTTAAAGAGTCCAGATGGTATTTCCAATTATTTATTATCATTAGTATTCACTGTATCTGAAAACAAGACTTTTGCCAACTTAGATCAAACTCATCTGCTGCCCTATTGTTCATGAATTTTCAGTGTGCTGTGTTAATGCCAACTCACTTTTGGGGTGGTTTCTGGGGCTAAAAGAGAAAAATGGCCTTCTTTTCCCAAAACATTGCAAATTGCCACTTGGATAACACTCAGTGATAGGTTTCTCATGCTTATGAGGAAGTGAGTAAGGCATGTCATTATTTAGCATAATCTGAAGAAAAAAATCATAATGATCAAACCAGAAGGTACAAAAGCTTTGCATTTTTCCATGTCTGAACACAAAAGTTTTGGTTTTGGGGTCAGTGGCTCTGTGAGAGCACAACTATTTTTTTTTTCCCCTTTATAATAAGCCCCTTAAGGTGTTGTTTTTCAAGATTGAAGATGGCATCTTAAGTTTTCAAAAATAAAATGTTTGGAAATTCACAGGTGCGATGCATTGGGTATAAAATGCCACCTGCATGTTTCTGAACTAAAATACCTGAATTCTTCCGCTAAAATTATTCTGCCCCTGTGCAAAGATACAAGATGAATTGGATTCTGTACACTATTGTAATGAACAAGTCCACTAATACTTTTTTCCTCAAAGTTTTGAAAATATATGTATATTTAGTAATATTTTAATACATTGGGATTATTTGTGTAATTGGTTTCTACAATATTTTGTGTTGTTTAGCACTTGGAACAAAGCAGTACAGAGAAGGAAATAGAGGGACACCTGTTTCAATTATACCATAGCAGCAATTTCAACAATAAATCTTAATTGCAATCAGTCTTGATCAACCCACCTGCATAGATTCCCTTATTTACAAGGAGGAGGGATAATGGAGAGAAAAAAGGGAAAAGATTGGAAAGAAACAGAGGGGAAAAAAAATCCTGCAGAACACTAATACGGGTTATGTTCCTATACTTGAAGTTTTCAGATTGCTGTGCTGTGTTAATTATTAGGAGCAGCAGCCTGAATTTGCCTGCTTTTCTCTGGGGATACAGTGAACCCATGTTTACTTTCAGCTGCCACTTGAGCAATTTCTCATTCATTCAGGAGGGATTGTGCAAACAGCCACGAGGTAGAACTAATTCTGCTTCTATGCCCAAGCTCAGCAGGTGAAGGTGCAGTGAATTCCTTTAAGTGACAGCTTGTCTTTCTAGTGTGGGGTAGGAGACACACCTGAGCTGATCTCTCCGTGGGTAACCTCCTGCAGGTGTGCTGGTTGTTCTAACCTTGACTGTGGAGATGCTGCACTGAGGTGTTCTGGGACCTTCTCTGCAGGCCTGGCAGCTGCTCACTGACATGCTTCTCCTGTGCTGAGCTTTTGTGGAGCTTCCTTGGAGTCACAAATGAGTTTTCTTAAGTGCATTTTCATAAAGAGAGAAAAGAATTATGGATAAACAGTCCAAATTGCAGTAGAGGATGTATAGGCAAAAAAAGAGAGATACTGTTTTTTTTCTATACTCGTCATCATCCTTTTCTCATAACCTCTGTAATGATCACTTGGACATAGGTGAGGGACAGGATTTTGGCCAATTATGCAGGGACTTGGGCAAGACTTCGGATGTTATGGAGATTTTATAACATATTTCCAGATATACATTGCTTTTCCATGTTGATTATCATTGCCTCTGTTCCTTTTTTGTACTTTTTGTCTTTACTTTTTCCTTAGGCTCCTGCATTGTTATTCCTTCTCTCTTCCTTGTGCATTATGTTTTTTTGTAGTGGCATTTAACCAAGTTTTTGACTCAAAACCTTAAGGATTGTCTCATCTCTTTTGTTTTTTCCTCCTCTCCAAAGAATGTCCTGTTTTATTTGTGTTTGTTTCCTCCTGGCTTGTTCTATTTCACAGCTTCACCTTCTTTCATGCTCTCCACCTCCCTTCCTCTTCATCTCTTTTGCATCCCCTTCCCCTCCGTGGGGCTCTGATAATAGTGATGGACCAGTGCAATTAAGTTTATTCCATACACCACTGCTTTCCCTGACAAACTGACACCTCTCTTCTCTGATGTTCTTACCTGTTGACTGGCATTAAGCAAAGCCAGCCAGGAGCCAGGATTTCAGTGGAGTGTGACATTCATCTGCGGAGATGACTGAGCACGCCAAGCCCTGGATGCTTCCTCCTCTAAAGCTGGTTGTGCAACATGGGGAAAAAACTAAATCTGTGATGTTGTGATGAGATGAAGACATTCAGGAGGGTTATAAGAAATTTCTCCTATTGTAATTTGATTGTTATTGCGTTTAAACGTAACATTTTCCTTACTTGATGAGATGCCCAGGCCAGGATCGTGCCAGCTCACAGTTTGTCTGCATGCAGTTGCTCTCAGCAAACTGGCATGCAGTCAATAGGAATCCCTCTGAATTTACTGCTGCCTGTTGACATCTTACTCTGTTGCAGGCAAGTATTTAATCAAAGTTTATTGTCATTCTTTTCTGAGATTTAAGTGGGATGTAAAATTTTACGATATGTATAGTATTTTAGATGACAGCTTCATTATTTCCACTGAATAATTTGAAATGCTACAAGGAGAAATATTGATGGCAAACTGGTAATTGTCATTAAATATGCAGCATTTTTGCACCAGTCACTTGTGCAAAAAATAAATTTTCCGAACTTCCAAGTAGCAGTGCAGAACAGCCTGAAATGCAATTCCTTTGTCTTGGGCCTTTTCCCATCATGGAGGTCACTTGAGGCTCCAAACATGTTCAAACCTGAAAACTTCAAAGTGACTTTGTAATTTTTCTTTCTAAAAAACGAGCATGGTATTATATTATTGAATGTCAAAAGGAGAACATTTGGTTTGTTATTGAGTTGATCTTTTGATTCCTGCTGCCTGATGGGATTTTTATTTTTGCTGCCTTAGTTGTCTCATGTCCAGTGGACATTCACTTTTTCCTGAGCCAGGAGGAATGTCTTTGGCAGGAATAATTAAAAACTGTGTCAGGGGAGATGGGCACAACAGGTCACTGGGAAGAATGAGACAATGCACCAGAGCTGCAAGGCAGGGTGTAAAACAGACAGGTGCAGTTTATTACTGGACTGGTTCCAAACAAAATATTCCTGTTGGTTCAGTGCTTCACTGTGGACTGCATTACTCAGGACTGTGGGAGTGGCTTCTCCTTCTAGAATGCAAAAGACAATGGAAAAAAAAAATTAAGTTTCTGGGGAAAAAAATCTATCTCTTCAGTTCAAGGAGGGTTTTAGGTCATTCCTTATTTTGTTTTTCTTGTTGGGAAGAATTTAGCTTGCTTTTAGGTGAATGAAAAATTCCACTGAGAATGGTGTTTCTCTGTTACCTTGTTAAAGAATACAAGTGAGGACCCACTACATTAGATAATGAGCAACTTTGTTAGCAAATACATTTACAAAAATGCCGTGCTTGTCTTCTCTTTTGTAATTATTATACCCTGACATGAAAGAAAAAGGATTAAATCTTCCCTATAAAATGCTATCTATTGGGTATATCTTGAGTATTTAGCTTTATAATCACTAAACTATTCAAGTACAAGGCAATCAGTTTAAAAAAATGCCATTAGCGCTGGTCAGGATGCTTGCAATAAAGCATTTTGAATAGAAAACTGTAACATTTTTCTTAACTACAGCTTCTTTTAGGATAGCAAGCATTCAGCTAGGCTGAGAACAATCAGTGCTCAAGGCATGAAATAAAGAGCATGTGAGAGGGATCAGGTGGGATGCTGAGGATGCTGTTTGAATTCTTACACCTCAGGCAGATCAGAAGCTGGATCGTGTGGGTTGTGCTCTCAGGTGATGGTGTCTGGTTGCTCTCAGCAGGTGCTGAGCAGCACCCATGGGTGCTTCTCCATTGGGCACCCTCCAGCTTGAAGAGATAGGGGATTTGGGATCCAAGTGCAGGACCCAGCTCTTGGCCTGGTTGAACCTCACACAGCTGGCCCCAGCCCTTTGATCCAGCCTCTCCAGATCCCCCTGCAGAGCCTTCCTGCCCTCCAGCACATCCACACTCCTGCCCAGTTTGAGGCTGTCTATGAACTTGCTGAGGGTGCCCTCGATCCCCTTGAACTGATCATCAACAAAGCCATTAAACAGGGCTGGGCCCTGGGAAGCACCACTGGAGACAGCCCCAGCTGGGTGGGACTCCAGTCACCACCACTCCATGGGACTGCATGTCCAGCCAGGCTTTTACCCAGCAAACTGCACCAGTGCAAGCCACGAGCAGCCAGTTTCTCCAGGAGAGTTCTGTGGGAAGTGGTGTCAAAGGCTTTGATAAAGTACAGGTGGATACATCCACAGCCATTCCCTCATCCACTAATGGGGTCACCTTGTCATAGATGGAGATGAGGTTGATTAAGCAGGACCTGCTTTTCCTAAAATGCATGGTGGTCTGAAATGATCCCCCTGGTTTTGCTGTACGTGATGTGTGATTGCATTTGAGATGAGCTACTCCATGACCTTCCCTGGTACTAAGGTCAAGCTGCAGGCCTGAAGTTCCCTGGGTCCTTCCAGCCCTTCTTGTAGCTGGGTGTCACATTTGCCGGCTTCCAGCCACCAATCACCTCTGGGACTTCCCTGGATAGCCAGGACTTCTGGTCGAAGGTGCAGAGTGGCGTGGTGAGCCCTTCTGCCAGCTCCCTCAGGACATTTAGGTGGATCCCCCATCTGGCCCCACAGAACATGCTTGAGCATATAAAGATTATGGAAAGATCTAGAAAGATTATTCAGCCATATGTGAGATAAGAATTACGCCATCAAGATACTGAGTTGGACAGTTTGGAAGCTCTTGAGAATTTAATATTCCCTTTAAATCTGTGACAATGCATAAAGCACACTTCAGCTATATCTGTTCTAGTATTTTTCATGGAAAATGAAAGATTATTACCTCCCTTTTGTAATATACAGTAGTTTTCTGAGAATTCTCTGCCAGGCAGCTGGTACAGAAGAAATTCCCCTTCTGCAGTAATAGAAGGCAGTAATTAAACCTGAACACGGCAAATGGAGCTATAAAGTAAATCAAAGTGAGTGTAGAATTGTACCTTCATGAACCCAGTGGTAAACTCTTTCTACCAAAGCACAAAGCTTCCTTTCTTTGCCCAGGAACTGTGAATTGCAGCCTCTTGTTTGCAGTGTTGCTGTTGCTGTCACCTGCTGTAAATCCAGTGTGAAAAGAAATTGTGGAAGGAAGAAGTTGAGAGTGTATTTGCCTCCTTTCCCCACAGGGTGGTCACTCCACAATATGTGACATGTGAGCTTATGGGTGGAAAAAGCCATTCCAAAGGGGCCCCGAGTGTTTTAAATCATCTTCTGAGAGGCATGGGTTGGGTTTTTTAAAGTCTGATTAAACAGTGGAAAGGCTCTTTTGGCTTTCAACAAGCAGTTCTTCTCTGATGCTTAGATCTGTAGCACAGTCTGATTGGTGGAAAAAATTGGTCTAAATTCAGAATTTGGTGAACATCATGGCATTTTCTGGCCATGAAGTCCTGATGTAACAGCTAAGCTGTGCTGTGGATGGAGAGGTGGGGCTGCACTTTTCAGGGCCAGTGTCCCATCTCCTCCTGTCTGGTTCTGCACCCTGTCCCTGGCTCTCCACGTGCTTCCCTGGCAGTGATGGGAGAGGAGGACAGGGGTTTCACCCTGCTCCACCCAAGCATGTAATCTCTTGATGCTACTGTAGCATGGACTCCTAAATTCATGGACTCCTGCCCAGGCCGCCCTGCCGTTACCTGCTGCCGCACAGACAAGCTGTCAAAACGTTAGTGGGGATTTTGATGCTTAAGTGACTTGGGAAGACAGCTGGAATAAAGCTTACAGGTTTATTTGCTGTTTTCGCTTTTTTTTTCTTTTTTTTTTTCCTTTTCTGGAGGTAGTTCTCAGCATTAGGTGAGCATCCAAAGCAGCAGTGGTAATACAAGGGCTGGTCAAAGCAGATTCAGCTTGGTTTTCCTTGGGATACTGATGGGGCTCTCTGTAGGGGGGTGGTGCTAAGACTGGGCACACCGAGCCTTTCCAGGTGAGCACAAAGGAAAGGGAGTATAAACCCAAAGTATTTTTAACCATGTCTTGCAGCCTGATTGCCTGCTGGATCTGCTGTTCCTTCTCATAATACGCTTGAAAAGTTTTATCTGTGCCTCGAAGGCGATGAGCCTGTCTTCATTTAGGGATGCATCTGCAGATAATAGCACCGTGCTGTTGACAGCTTTATGTGCTCACAGCCTGCCTCTCTTATTTACTCACTTGTAGATGTGGGCTCTTGTAAAAGCAGCACGGTTTTCTACCATCCCAGTTATAATTGCTTCCTGGGCTGCCTTGTTACGGAGCCTGTTCCTGGAGTATGAGGTGAAAGAGGCACTTTCTGCGGTTGTAATTTTTTTTTTTTTTCTTATGTATAATTAAGCCTGGATAGTCATTATGGTTTTTTTTCCCCTAGGTTTATAATTAAAGAAACCTTGAAAGAGAGGTTTGTAGCTATTACAAGGGCAAAAGAGCAGGTAACATGTGGTGCGACCCTTTTGTTTATAAACAGTTGAGCTTCTGGAAACTTCAGATATGGAGCTGAAGTTTCCTGAGGATCCAGAAATACTAAATATTAGGACAGTGTAGCAAACAGTCATGACTGTTCATTGCTCAAAATACATTGTAAGACATGGGGTATAATTCAGTACTAAAAGAGTTATATTTGATGAATTTTTATGAATTCTGATGTCCTTGTAAATTCGATGTAATTACTCAAATTTATTATTTTAAAATTAGTTTATTTTATTTTCCTCTCTAAAAACAGTAGTTCCTTGTGTTGTATTCCACATCACATCCCTCATGTGCCTTATTTTGCTGCTCATTCTGGCTGTAGTTCTTTTAGTTGGTAGGTTTTTCCCCACTGTTCCCTCTTGTTGAAAGGGATTTTGGAAAGATGCTTCTCATCAGGAGGTCTGCTTTGGTCCCGGTCCCTTGGTTCGTCTGCAGCAGAAAGTATTTCACTTTTGCATGCTGGTAGCCCAATAGATTCATACTTTTAGATCTCCTAGCTTTTGGGTGAGAAGCAAGAGTCAGAAGTAAGAGTGGCTGATTCTGGTGAGGTTGAAGGGGAAGGACTGAAACATCTGCCAGACACTTCTCTGGCCTACAGAAAAAGGAATCTGACTTTTTTGGGGATCTGCACAATTTGTACTGTGGAAAACTAGTTCTGTAGGTAGAGATTGCTGTAAAATATGGGGCAATTATCATTAGTTCTGTTGATATATTACAGCTTTCTGTTGATGAAATTGTCTCGTTCCTTTTGCTTACCTGCTTCAGAGAGTGGACTGCAGCCAAGATGTCACACACTGAGCTTGGAACAAGTTTTTTTTTCCTTTGCTTTCCTGAATAAATTTTTAAGATCGTTGTTCCAGTGTTACACTCTGCAGCCTGAAGCCTCACCACATGCTGTTCTGTAGCATATTCCACAGGCAGGTGGACATTTGACATGAAGTCAGTCTGTTTGGTGCAGGCTGTGGGTACTGAACCAAGCTGTGCCTCCCTCCATGTCTGTCTTGTTTCATTTGCTCCAGGTGAAGAAGTACCACATCACCTGTGCTCAGAGCTCCCCCATCCCGAGGTGGTGGCTTGTGAAGTCCCTTGTGCCAGGGACTGTGTGGTCAGTGAGTGGTCCCCGTGGTCCCCCTGCTCCCACTCCTGCTCCAGCAAGAATGCCGAGGGCACTCAAAGCAGGAGCAGATCCATCCTGGCCCTTCCAGCCGAGGGTGAGTGCTGAACATTTCTGGATAATCACTGTTCCTTTAATGCATTGACTTCCTTTCCTGAGCCAGATTCTGTTTAGATCAGAGCTAATCCCAGTTCCTTGGGAATCAGGGATAATGCTGAATGCTTGTCTCTGCCTAGAGACTGAGAGATCTTGATGGGCTGAAGTTCATGTGTCACTTGGAGAAATTCTGTCACAGTTTAAAACTGTTTACCTCAGCCTCTGGATTGCTGTCTGTTGAGGGCCTATCTGGGTGTGTATTTGGTTCTGGAGAGCTTCATCCTTTACCAGTAAAATTGCTGCATGACTAGAGTTGTCATGCAAGTGTCTATATGGGAACATATCAGTAATAATTTAAAACCAATGAGCTCTGAAAAATGAGGAAATGGAAAAGGACTTGCTTTTTTTTTTTTAAATGTAACACCTGAAATGTGTTGACCTGCTTGTTGTAATAAGTAAATAGCTCGTGATAAATACATGCCATTTCTTCTGGATCTTCATGGACATGTCATGTATCTGTTCTTTTGCATATTAACGTCAGTAATACAGCTATTTAAACAAACCATTTTGTATTACAAGTGTAGTCTTCTAATACAGTTACACATGTGGTAATTAATTTATGTGTTGGTTTATCACACAGGATTTGAAAGGTCTTGGATCAAGTGCATAAAAATTCATAAAACGTGAAGAGGTCCAACAGACTAAAGCCTTGTTGACACAAAATACCTGCTAGTGCCAAAACTAGGTGCAGTTAATGCAGCAACAAAACACTTTTGGATGCAAATCTAGTCCAGGACAAGCTCTGTTAAGTGCTATTTTGTAAATTATCATTAAAGCCACCCACTGTTTCTGGGCTAATGTAAGGACTTGATCTTGAAAACCCTTGCTCATGTGAAAGGTCTGTATTCACATAAACATCCTCATAAGCACTTTCGAAGAAAATTGTGACCCTTCAGGATGAAAATAATTGTTGATTGAATGATAATAGCTACTACTAAAAAAGTCTATGAGCTAGAGAATAATTAAAATGAAAATGCAGTTGGTCTCACATTTTCCATGTAAGTGATGAATCCAAATAACAGGTAAAATATGGAATTGCAAGAGTGAAAGTGTGAAGGAGTGAATTCTGGAAGTACAGAAGCACAACCATGTCAGCCTAAAAGGCACTAACCAAAAAAGGGTGTACTCTGAACTGAATACTTGAAGTTTCTCAGGAAGGAATAATTAAAATTATTAAACTATTAAAAAACAAACAAATTATTATTAACTATTAAAATCAATCTTCCTGACTTTTTCTGTGCATCTCTAGCGATGGTCTTACAGTTTGCTGTGCAGAGTTGCACATCTGTGTGCAGATAGTGATTGAAATTTAGGAGAATGGAAGTGGAGTTAATACCATTATCACTGCAATATTAAGGCAATTTTAAATTACCTCCTTTCATTATCTTATTCAGCTCACAGCTGAACAACTGACTTTTACAGAGCTCTGGTATCTTTGCCAGGGCCATTTCATTTGGCCTCTGTCAATGGAGGAAGTGTCAGCTGTGGCTCTGTTGTTGAAGGACTTAGGGAAATTTTGGGTCATTTTCTCCAAGCTCTTTACCTGCTCCCAGAATATGATCACCAGGAAGCTGTTGATTAAACCTGGAGGATTTAAATCAGGTTTTAAAAGATAATTCTTTACACAACAAATATCTGAAACTTGGTGCAAGAGGACATAATGGAGCAGGCACTCCCAGCAGGTGTAAAATGAATTATAGGAACTGCTGAACATCATAAAAATAAAATCTGTAAATGGCTACTGGAATGGCCAGGCAGAGGCATGTTATCCTGCTTTCTTTGTACAAAAGTTGTCAATGAAATGCAGAGAGTGGCCAGGCCTTTGTGCTCTTTATAAAAACAGCATCTCCTGCTTGCAGTGTCGCAGGCAAGTTTGGACAGGCAGTTTCTTACTATGTTAAGTTCAATCTGCCTTTTTTAGGAGAGCTTCATTAATGTGTTGTAACTAACATAGTATTGAAAAAAAACACCCTGATTTTTCCCTGGGAAGTTCAAAATTCGAGTTGGGTATGTTATTTTGTTGAGGTTTTTTTCTTACAAATGGATCAGGCATTTTGCCATTTGCTTGTTACAATTATCTATTTTTAAGATGTCTCAAACACACAAGAAGAATAACTGGTTTGCATTTTTCCTGCCAAGTCAAATTCTTCAGGAAATAAGCTACATGGGGCATCTTCTACTCCAGCATCATACTAAACATTTCTGAGACTGAACACAGTGTGGAATAGTCCATTTTCATGAAAAGATGAATGGTAATGTGACATGATTATCCAGTGGGTTAGGTAGTTTCTCCCTTTTTCTTTTCTCACTGCTATTCATTGTGGCTATTTGAGGCCTTACCTTTTTTCAGGAGGGTCAGTCCTGCAAGGCAATGGGCATCCCTTTGACATCCCTTCATCTCCTGTTGATTTTAGTAGGGTGTAAATGTGTTCTGAACCTTGTGATATCTGTCCCCAACACTTCAGCTCTTTCAAAACCTTCAGCACTTTGGCTGTGTACCAAGTTGTCTGGGTTCTTCCTCTTGGAGGAGAATGATTTTGATTTTAGTAATTTTTTCTTCTTTCTTCCTAAAATGACAGTGCTTACTGTTAAATTTTGCTGCATTTCTCCATAGCTTTTCAGCTATGATCATGTGCTTTTGTGGATAAATTCAGGCTGCTGGCTGGAGCTTTACAGCTTCTGGGGAGGCTCTTCAAACTCCTGTACTTTGGGGCTTTGTCATCAGTTACTGACAAAGTGCAGCAGTTTAGCAAAACCTTTGGACGTGAGTTTGAAGGATGGTGCTTCAGAGAAATAAAGGCTTCATGCTCAAAACGTGTCTTTCAAGTTTCCCCCCTCCTAGATTGGCAGATGTGGGTGTCATTTGATGCATCCTGCTGTCATTACAGTTCAGCTTCCACTGCTGCTCAAGTCTTTAGGGCAACACATGAATAGAGCCCAAATATGAGAGAGAGATGTTTCTTCTTGGGAGATTAGCTAGGAGAATGAACATAAAAACAATGCTTAATTTGTCTTTAAACCTGATTGCATGTTTGCTGACTGATACAGGCATTTAAGTGGAATTAACTTGGCTGTGTGTAGGAGTTATTGATAAAGTAACTCAGAAAAATACTTTGCCTATTTCTGTTTCCGTTATGCATTGGAATACAATTTTATGCAAGGCTAGTTTAATGAGGAAACAATATTTTAGGAGGTTGTTATTGCAGCCATAAAGGTCAACAGCTTTATTTAAGCTTTATTTATTTTTTTTTTTTACAGGGGGGGTGGTGGAAAAGAGAAGATATTGTGCAGACCTGACCTTTTTTCCTAAAATTTTTCCACATCTTCCTTTTGCCACATGTCATGAGATGAGGCTACAGTGTTCTCTTTCCCCTTTTCAGGTGGAAAAGCCTGTCCCCCTGAGCGAGCCCTGCAGGAGCAGCGTGCCTGCAACGAGCAGCCGTGCGTGCATTTCTTCTGGGAGGCGTCTCCCTGGAGCTCCTGCTCCCAGGACGTGCTGGGCACTGCCCTCAATGCCACCAGCAGCTGGAGCAGTGGGGAAGCCACCTGTGGGGTGGGCATTCAGACCAGGAGAGTCTTCTGCAGGAAGAGCGGCTCTGGCCAGGTCACTCCCAAAAGGTATTTGAAGAAAGCTTGTTAGCATTTATAAATTAAATACATGCTGTATAAATGCATTTTCAGCAAGTGTATGGACTCTGCAGCATTGAAATAATTTCATTTCAGGATAAACTCTCCAGGTACCACTCCATCACTGTTGTAACAGGTAAAGAAATCTAATATCCAACCTGTTTTAACTTGCCATGTAAATCCAGGCAAAAAGCATGCTTTCAGTGCTGGAGATTTTTTGCTACAGCTCCTCTGCTACTCTAATTTACAGTTTTCTGCAAATATTTTCCCTGAAGGACAGGTGTGAGGAAAATATAAAATACATTTGAATATAGTGTTCAGCAACATGTTATTAGCAGTGCTCTAATAAAATAGAAAATGTAAATAGATTTTGCATTATATTTACACTCCAATAAGGCAGTACCATATGTGTGATCTATATTGTTCACTTGGTTTATATAACTTCCATAATGTGATAACAGCACAACAAAATTACATATTCAGCAGTAGAAATATCCCAAATTTTGCTTTGCTGTACTAAATGAGGAAAATAAGTAGCACAGATGTTTTCCTTAATATCCAAAAATCAAGATGTTGCTTATTATTTTTGCACCATTAATGAGTCTAGAGACTTGGAACCGAGTTTCCTTTCCTATTGCAACTCTCAAAACAATGCTGTTTGTGTAAGCAGACTGTGCTGATTTCAGTAAAGTTAATTAAAATTCTTGAGGTTAATGGGGTTAATTAAATAAAAGGAAAGAAATGTGGTGTTCGTGTATGTCACAAATGCATTGATATGCTTGAACTTTACCTAATTAAACATATTGTTTATAGAGCTGTGTAATGCCTAAAATAGGTGTTTGCCCCTTCCACTTTTGGGGTGGTGTTAGGGGAAATGGAACTGAAGGGGGTAAGTAAACACTGAAATAGCTGAATCATGGTTTTAACTTTTTTATTTTCTTGTATGGATTAGTGGCACATTCCTCCTTCAAATGGGATCATTTTGGGTTGCATGCATTACTAAGTATTGTTGAGTGATCTTTTTAATAGGAATTAATAAGGAGTATTTCCCTTCCTGTTCACCCACTTGATATGCAAGATCTGACTGATCTCATCAAATTGTCCCTTTTCTACTCTTCAAGTCCTCATGTATTAACTGTGTCTGAAACTTTTGTTAGAGTAGGTATGACATGTTTTCCATGTAGGAGTTAAAAATGAATGAAGGAAATCACAGTGCTCTTTATACTGTATTACACTTGAAACTATTTTTGTGTTCCTTGAAGGTTGAAAGTTGAGGAATTTGTCATCAGCCCTTACAGACAGGTGGTTTGAAGGCTGTTGCATGTTGTGCTAAAACAGGACTATTTTATAAACATAACTACTCACTTTCTTTGGTAATAAATATATCCGTTTTACTCTTATGATCTTTGTGGTTTTGATGTCAGAGACATCAAAACACTTAGCCTGCAGTCATCAAGCCAAGCTCCCCATTTTTAAAAGACAATATTAGTTTTTGTTCATCCTTGAAATGTACTAAATTCATCTGGGTTGCACAAGTGAAGAGAAATATAAGGCTTGCTCTGGACAGGAGTGGTGTCTTTGCTATGCAGTGTGCTCACAGCCATGTGGAAGTCTTAGGAATAAAATCTTTCTCCACAGTTTGAAGTTTTTATTTTGTTTTTCCGTGTTTGGTTCTGTAGGTGTCCAGAGTCCCTCCGGCCTGAGGCAGTGCGGCCGTGTCTCCTCCCCTGCAGGAAGGACTGTGTTGTGACACTGTTCAGTGAGTGGACACCCTGTCCCACAGCCTGTCAGCCTGGTAAGCCTTTAATAAGTCAAAATTTGGAGGAAGAATTAGAGCATTGGCCTAGAAACATGTGGCAGGTGAAGTTCACACCAGACTAATAATTTTTAGGGCATTCATCTGCATGAGTTTTGGACCTGAGGACTTTGGCCCTTGACTTCTGAGTTGATGTTCTTGGTCAGGTGGGATCCTCATGAGCAGCTTTGGAGATGTGAATTCTCTTTGCCTGGAAAAAATTCCTTCTGGGATTCTGCCTTTGTAGTCAGAACTCTTAAGGCCCCTGTGCTATATGGCTGCACATGGAATTGCTTACATATGAAATGTAATCTTCTTGATCAACCTGGGTGTATGAACAGGGTTGTGCAAGTACCTCCTGTGCTTTGCGTTTTTTCAAGGGCCAAGCATCTCTTTGATCTTGTTGGTTCACTTTGAGGCCCAACGAGTGTACAACGAAGTTTCTTTTTATAATCATCCAGTGTTGGGTTTTCTGACAAATTTGTATTTCATTAATTGTTCAGATGAAAGTCTGCTAAGTTATCAGAATGTTTCATTATTGTTGGTAGTTTCCTTGCCCTTCAAAGATTATCAGTGGATGCTTTAGCATAGTCCTTGTTAGATTTTACAGGAAAATGAGTTGCTTTCTAAAACAGTGAATCCTGTTTTAATTAGCAATTTATTTTTAGACTTTAAATGAGCTGCCTATGAAGGAGTAGAATAAATTACCTGGTAAATTACTTTGTTTATTAAATAATAGTCTACAATTAAAATGAGATGAAATTAATTATTTAACCTCCTTGGCAGTGTTATCATTTTAATATAATTCTAAATTAAAACTTCTTAGATGAGGGAGTTTGTTTTTTGCTAAATCTGTTATTGATATGGCCGCATTGCATGACTTTTTTTTTTTAATTTGCATTGCACAATTAAAACCTCAGCACGATAATGAAATTTCAAAGCCACTATACATACGTGAGTTGTTAGGGGTGTTGCGGTTTTTTTATAGAAAAATTGTATTTAATGAAAGCAATATACAGATGGTGAATTACTAATCAGATCAAACAGGAACAGGTATTACCAGGCAGATTTAAAATTAATTGTGTAGCAGCATAAGATCAGAATTTAGATCAGCATGGAGTCACTAAATCAGCTTTACACAGAACTTCACCAGTTGAGCTGTTCGTAGTTTATCTGAGGAAATACATCCGAGTTTACCATCTCACAATAAAAAAGCTGACATTTTCCTTACATTTAAATGTCATCAGACGAGCGTCTGTCTTGTGGCAGAAGATTATCTCCTGCCTCAGAAGTGCAGACAGCCCTGAACTTAGGGCAGTAACAGATGGACAGACAACATAATTCACCAAGGAAGTGCCACTGAATCCGAGCACCTGTTGGGGAGGCAGGAGCAGGGAGGTTGCTGCAGGTTATTGATTCTCTGCCATTTCAGATATTTAAAGGTGGCAACTGTCTGCTGCAGTCTTGTGTAATGTATCTGTTTTACCTGGGCTTTGAGGATGGATTGAAAAAAGAATCAAGGAATCTGCTGGGTGGTTTTAGGATGTGAAATGGTCTGAATAAGCCGTGGGTAGTTTTCCTGTCACCTGCTTTCCTGGCGGTGAAGGTGGCCTGGAGAGGTAACTGCTTTCAGCATGGATGAGGTACTCCCTGGTCTGTCAGCATAGATTTAAAACAGGGAGATTAGAAAAAGCAAACAACTAACAATAAATAACATTTTTCATTTTCCTTCTGAAAATAGATGGTACCTGCAAGTACCTCTTCTCTTCTGGGCATTGGTTGTCCAGGAAGAAGGTTAAAAATTTCACCGTTACTTAATTCTGTAAACGAGTTCACATGAAATGTTAGATGTAGCTGTCCTATTTTTTCCCCATGCCTTAAATCAGATTTGAAATGAGATGGGGTAAAAGTGGATAAAATGCATGGTGTGCTACAAGAAGAAATTCCAATGACCTCTACCTTGTGTCAGACAGTCCATGATCTGCCACTTCCAGCCCTTGTCAACACACAGCCAGAGCTGGTCTAAGCAAAGGAGCTTATCTCTAAGATAAGCTTAAGAGCTCTTATCTCTACAAAGGTGTTGAGATGGCACTGAATTTGGTGACTAAAATGTCGGAAAATCTGTCATTGTTTTTTGTGTGAGCACAGTCTTGTGTTGGCCAGACTCTGGCTTTCCATCTGGTCAGGAGCAGAGTGAGAAGTTGAAAGTTTTCTGTGGAAGCTGGATACAGCACGTATTCCAGGAGTGAAAAGGGATTTTGTCCCTCACCTGAGAATGGTGGTGCAGCTCTCTGAGCCCTGGGCATGGAAGCCCTGGGGGTGACAGACAGAGGAAGGAAGGATGCAGGATCCAGGGAGGAGTAAGAGTGGCTTGGTAGGAATTATCTGGCACTGTAAGGGAGAAGGATGGAAACTGATAGCACAGGAGGGGAAACAGAGGTAAAGCACCCTTGAAATTCTCAAACAGTGTTATCTGAGTTACAAAGTCAAGGACAGAAAAGTTAAGATGGTGCTTAGATCTTGAGGCTTTACTTTTTTTCAGGAGGGCAAACTGTTCATAGTCATGCTGGAAATCAGTTTGGCTTAAAAAGGACAATCCTCCACAGTGCTAGTACTCTGGAAAAACCAGGCTATAGCAATTTTAACTGAAATATAAAAATTAGGCTCATTAACATTTGTAAGGGATGCTATAGAAAAGCCAGTGAGGAAATTCAATTTTGAAAATGGGGTTTGAGTAAGGTGCAATAAATGTTGAGGATAATTTAGTTTCTTGAGGTGGAGAAAATTACTGTGGGAAGCTCATTTAGATTTGGTACTGATTAATAGGAAGGAAATGGGTAAGATTCTAATGGTGGTAGATAATTTGAATGAAAATCATCTCAAAGTGATAGAGTTCATGATTCTTGGAAGGGAAGGATAGCAATATCACAGGACATTTTAAAAAAAAAAAGTATATATAGACTTCAAAAAACTGCAGGAATTGGTATCTACACCTCTTGGGAACTTACTGTATGCAGACAGGAGTACAGAAGACCTGGAAGCCCAAGAAAGCCTGTCCAAATTAGAGCCCTCCTGGACTCTAATTTCTATTCTGAAGCTGTGCTAATAGCAGGCCAGTAGCACTGGGGAGCAAGGCATGTGTAGGTCTGTATGTGATTTGCAAGTTCAAGGTTCAAACCATGAAGAGGAGCACCACACAGATCTAGAGAAGCTCTTTTTTATCTTACTGTCAGAGTTGTTCAGGATCTTTTTTCCTTTTGGATTGTTTCACAAAGATTAGAAACAAGAAATCAAAGATGCAAACTGAGCTAGAGGATATTAGCGAAAATTGCATAAATGGATTTTAAAAAAGGGAAACAGAATGAAATGTACTTTATGAGAAAGCACAACATGGGGAATGTGCAGTTGCTGCCTTTGTTTCCTGTCTGCAGCCAGGAGAAGAATGTACTAAGGGGTGTTTCCATTGAGTAGCTATTCCCATGTCAGTGAGGTTGTGTGAATAAAAAGGAAGTAGTAAAGTAATGCCAGAGCATCAAGTCACTGCCTTATGAGAAGTAAGAAATAAGAAATAAGGTCTTAAAGAACTAAAACTCAGTAATACCAAGGCAAACCAAACCAAATCTCTCCCCTGCACCTCCAAAAAGAAAGGTTGAGAAAATTGTAGATTACTTATCCTAAATTCATTATGTAGAAGGCCACAAGAACAAGTTATTGTTCAAGATATAAACATTTCAAGAATCAGATTGTAATAAACTGGCCAGTAAGGATTTATTGAGAACAAATTGTCCCCAATAAATTTAATCTCCTCTTTTTTTAACAGCGTAGCTGTTCTAATTAAGGGAAGTGGTAGATTTTTGACACATTAAACTTTTATCAGGAAGCTGAGGAACAGTGGCTTAAATTAAATCACTCTTAAATGGGCACTCAGCTGCTTGAAAAATCTCACAGTGGATATCACAGTGAAAATAGTCTGTCTGTGTCTCCTTTTACTGCTTGTTGTAGTGTATTGATACACAGTGATCCTGTGAGCCTTCTCTCCAAGCAGAAGAGTCCCAGCTTTCCTGGTCACCTCTGTGTCAAGTGCTCTGCTCCCTAAATAGTCTTTGTGCCCTCAGGCACCTCTGGAGATACAATGGATTACAAAATGAATGAAAGTCAGCAGTTAGAAATGCTAAAACTCCTACCAGGTTTGTCAAATTCCTGGGCATGGGGGTCGCTGAACTGTGGCCTGGGGAGGCTGCAGGTCCTTGGGCACAGTGTTGGGAAAGAGGGAATTGAATTGGCCCTACAAAGGACTGGGTTTGCTTACTTTAGGGAGGAGAAGACTTAGAGTGGATGAAAACGCTTACAGTTTTGTAAAGGATATGCATTAGGGGACAGGGATAAACATGTAGTGGACAGAAGATTAAACAGTTTAATTTTCAGGAGTGATGATGTGGGCTAGATTTTAAGGAAATACTCTTTGTGAGACTTTACAGGCACCAAATCAGGCATGTGAAAGGGGACTGTAGGAGGCTGTAGAGCTGCCTCAGGTAGTGGCTGTGAAAGAAGCAGGAGAGGGATCTCTCTGTGCTTTTCCTGCCCCAAGGCAGCAGCCATGGTGAGCAGCCTCCTGCCAGTCCAGTGTCCCTTGGCAGTGATCTCGCAGTGGTGACACATCTGCCAGTGGAGGCTTGTATGGCTTGGTATTTTTAAGGCCAACATTTCTCATTTTTCTTGGATCTATAGTTGTACTTTGTGCTCCTGGTGTGACTTCTAAGTTTTCCTTCTACTCTACCGCATGGTAATTTTGCTGCTGCAGCTTTGCTCTTATTCTGAGCTGGAAAAAGAGTACTTATAGTGGGCTTATTGGCACACTGCTTTCCTCTTCCAGATAGATTTGATAAAGTCCATTATTTAAAGCTTTTTACATGGTCTGTAATCCTTTAAGGAGTTCTCCTGAGATCCCTTTTTACTTTTCCAGCACCTGTTTTTGAAGTGTGAATGCAGTACCCAGGGAAGGATGAGTGCCATGTGCAGTAGTTAAACCAGCTCTGTTTGCCCTTACCACTTACACAGCCAAGGATTGTGTTTGCTTTAGCTGTAGAGACAAATAGATAAATCTTGGTTTTATCTTTCCTGCTGCATTCACTACCATGGATTTTGTGAACTGTGTTTCTAGATGGATTGATCTTGCATCAACTCAGGTTAAGTAGAGAGTTAGCCTTTGTTGGTTGCAATGGTTTTCCTATCAGCAAGTTATCATCTCTGATTTCTAGAGCCATAAAGATGGGTTACTGATAGCAGCCTGAGACCACCAGAATGTGTTCTCAGAAACAAAATCTTCCATTACGACAGTTTGTTTTTTTGATTTTTATTCTTTTTCCCAGTTAAGGTGTTTATTTCCTGATTTATTTATTTTCTTACTTGGTGTTCTGTTAAATAGATGCTTTTGACGCATTTCTTAGGCTGTTGATTTACAATCCTTCCACCTGCTGTCCTGCTGAACTACTGGTAATTTTAAAAGAAATAATGTTACAGAGTGCTCATAGTTTCAAAATATAAGTGAAACAGAGAGCGTGTTTCTAACCAAGGCACTAAATCACTAAGTTGGGATGACAGCCATGTCTGAAAGACAAACTTTTTTGTTGTTGTTGCTTTTCAGGCAATGCCACTGCAGTTAAGCAGTCCCGGTACAGGATTATCCTTCAGGATTCTGCCAATGGGGGACAGGCGTGTCCAGACACCTTGTATGAGGAAAGAGAATGTGAAGATGTTCCCATCTGTCCAGTGTATAGGTAAAAACCATTAGCTTGGAATCAGTCTCTAGTGGATGTCCACTTCTCCAGAGATGACTCTTGTCCTGCACAATTTTCACCAGAAAATAACATAATGTTGGAAAATGCAGAGTTTAAAACAAATTGTGTAATGTAAAATGTGTAAAAGTAGAGTTCAAACTGGAGATCTCAGTAGATCTGGCATCATCAGAACAAGCACCAACAGACACAGCTCCTAGAAATAGTAACCTCATGGTCCGATGTGTGTAAGGAAGCTGTTACTGGGAACTCCCCCTTCATTGTATCTAAAAATCAATGTAAGCTATTTTGGGACCACAAACCCTAGAGTGCCTTAATCATAATTGCATGCTTATTGCAGAAACTCTTGTCTTTTCCCCTGGTACTCTCACTCCAGTGAGTAGAACACACTTAAAAAGTTCTGATTAGACAAATAATGCAATAGAGCAGTTACTCACTGCTCTTCATTAAGATTCTGTGGCCCATCTGTTGTGCAATGTTAGTAAACAGAAAAGCCTTATATCTTTGCATATGAGTCTCCAGCCTGCACATCCCACAGGAGATGGTCCTGAAGGCAGTGCCAGGCAGGGGACACAATGCTCTGCTTTGCCTGGTGCCATGGAAAGCTGCTTCCCACGGCTGGCACACCTGTGAGCATGGAAAGCAGACTGGGAATGACATAAACTGTATGAAAGCAGGAGGAGAGCCTGGGGCCAAAGCCCATTGGAACTATTTATGTATCTTACCTAACTTTGAAACATGCCCTGCAAAAATGAGAAAGGGAAACATTGTTGGACAAGGATGTGGCTTTCTAGAAGCCGAGCCTGGCATCTGAATTCCAGTTCCCAGTGCTTGTGTCAGGAGTAATTACAGCTTTGTGACTGCAAAGTCCTCACAGTGCATTGTGATTGATGGCTGGGGTTTATGCTCAGATCTATTCCCTGTTTTCCATTTGAAGCCCTTCCCTGTTGGCTGTTCCCCTGCAGGTGGAAGAGCCACCGCTGGAGCCCGTGTGTGCTGGTGCCAGAGTCGGTGAGACAGAGCCTGCCGGGGCACGCTGAGGCGTGTGGCCACGGGCTGCAGGCCAGGGGTAAGCTTCCTCCAGCCAGCCCCCAGGGGCTGAGGTGCTGGAGATGGCATTTCAGCAGGGTCTTTACTCTTTTGCAGTAGATAATTTGGAAACTAACTGAAGTACTTTATGAAATGAAGTGTTTTGGGGACTGCTTCCATTATACATTAAAGTAGCGCTAACACAATAGCTCGGAGTATAGGAGGAGATCTGTGCTTGATGTTCAAATATCTTAACCTGCTCTTCTGCCTAAAGCTGAAGCGTGTGAGCTTTAAATGAATTATCTATGGGCCTTTATGAAGTAATCCATTCTTTGTGCTAAAAATGGAAAGGATAATTTCTTCATGATTTTGAATTTTACTAATGATTTGCCTGGGGCCTGATTTTCATTAAGACTGTTGAAGAAGTTCATCATGGGTAAAGGCTTTGGACTCCTGCCCTTGGCATAATTAAGCACTTAGAAATTAGTGGTCCCGTTTTCTGAACAGTAGTGTTGAGAAGAATGTTCAGAGTATGCATCAGTCTGTAGTGGTGCCTGCAGATGGCTGGAGATGTGGCTGTTATCAGTCTCCTGGGAAATTCAATGAAACCTTTAACAAAAGGTTATTTTTATTGAAAAAAAAATTGCTATACAGGTATGCTAACTGAGGAAACTTGACATAATAATTTACTCCTTCACAAAGGTAGAAGCTATTCTTTAAAGATGAAATGAATTTCTTATATAATCTGGAAACAAAAGAAAAGAAAGAAAAGCCCTGACAGTATGTGGGATGTATCTGGAAGAAGAAGTGTGTTTTAAACTAAAACTCAAAGGAGTAAATATCTTTAACTAGGTTTTGACCACAAACCTTTCCACAAGGTTATCAAATCTGTAAATTGTATTGTTCAGTCTGTGTGAAGGGATGGTAATCTTTGCTTTCTAGTTGGTGCATGAACTTTGTGTTAATCTTACTCTGACAGAATTAGAAGTATAATAGAAAAGTATCACACTTACTTTTACTCTGTGGAGAGCCCTCCAGTAATTACCTAGGCTATGTGCTGTTCTAGGGTAATTGTGAAAAACCTACCTTGGTAAGTTTAAGCAAAAATAATTTCAGTGCCACGATCACTTTTTGTAATTAACTGTGGCTTTTGTAACAGCTTTGGTTTTCCTAATTACGTGTAGTGATAGAACCACTCTGCTGGGTATTATTAAAGATGAGCGGGGTCTCAGGAAAATGAGATCTCAGATGAAACCCATGGAAGAAGATTTTTAAAGATATTTTGTATGAACAAGAGGAGTAATCTCCACAGAGAAGGCAGCTGAAACCCAGCTGCTAACTCTGGCCATACTGTGTCTGGAAAAGAAGCTGCTGGGTTTTCAGCAATTCTCTATCTTATCTGTGGAAGTGTTTAGTAAGGGAAACTTTCATAAAGGTTCTGTTAATACTTCTCCTTGCTGCTACTTGAACTCCTCAGGAGTGTGCAAAGTGCTCTGTGTTGTCAGGGAGCAGCCCTTTAGGCAGGGGAGATGTTTGCTTACATGCCTTGCAGGGTCTCTTCAGCTTGTAAAGCTCAACACTGGAGGACTTCTGATCCTGTCATTCTTCACTGGAAGGGGGTTTTGGACAAACTTTTGAGCTACCATGTGAGGTGAGGCTGGGAATTTGGGTTTGTTCAGCCTAAAGGAGTGTCTAGTGTGGAGTTCACAGAGGAGATGGAACCACACTTCCCAGAGGTGCACAGAGCATTAACAGAAGTTAAGTCATAGGCTGGAGTGAGAGAAACTCCCAGGTTGCCCAGAGAGACTGTAGATTGCTTGGAGATACTGGACTCTCAGCAAAAGGAGGTCTTAAGCAGCCTTTTCTAATTTTGAGGTCTATCCTGCTTAGAGCAGGCATTGGATTCTCAGAGGTCCCTTCTGTCCTAAATTACCTTGTGTAATACTGTGAGTCTGTGGGTGTTTTCAGGGGAATCTGTGCCATAGTAGAAGAATCCCAGGTGTAAGAGATAGATCCTGCCTTCCTGCAATATTCAGACATCCTGTGAATGAGCTTGCATTCGAGGTATCACCACCACTCCACACAGTAATTGCCTTACATAATGTACAGCATCTTTAGCCAGTAAGTGCTTCTTCTCCAAAGAATTCATATGAATGTGCCTGGTTCCTTTTTTACCATGTGATAGCAATTACCCTTTTACCTCTGAAGATAATCAGTCTCTCTCTCCCTTGGAGCATCCATTTTTTAGATTTTTTTTTTCTGTCCATACTCTGACTGTAGTATAAAAAAAAGAGGATTTTAGTTTTCAGTGACTGTCATGTCTAGCCAATTATGTAAGAACATTGAATTCATATGAATTATTTCTAAAGAAAAACATAATGTGTTTATGTGTACCTATTTAGGACAATGACTGTACTGAGGGAAAATGAGGTCTGAAATAACTTTCAAGCTCCATTCTTCTTCTTGCCTAGATTCTTAGAGATAGATATTTAGAGACCCTGTTCCCTGAGTGTTTTCACTGAAATTGCATGTAAATGTACTGCATAATATGCAGAAGATACCAGAGTTTGTCTGTGAATAATAAGCGGGGTAGCCAAGGAGAGGACAGCTGTCTGAGGCTGCAGTTTTTATGGTTTTATCTGGGAAAGAGATTACACTAATTACAATAGACTTTCATTTCTTACATCAGCTTCAGTGGACTAACTTATTCAGCAAACAGTGCTGCTATAGGAAGGAGAAAGATAGCCTTTAGAACTAATAAATATAGCTGCTATTTAAACTTAATTGAGGCATGATTGGCAAAAATCCCCCAAGACAGGGCACTCAAGTAAAAAAGGTTGAGGATGTTGCTTGACAGTTACATAAGACAGCATTACTAACAGTAATTGAGGAGCCTTGCAAACTTTTGTGTTGCTATAAAGCTGTCATTTGCCTCCACCAGGGACTAATGTAGTAGGAGGGGACAAGACTGTGAGAAAAGGTTCTGCACAGGGGTGAGGGCAGTCCCAAGCACAAATACAGGCTGGGTGAAGCATTGATTGAGAGCAGCCCTGAAAGAAGGACTTGGGAGTCCTTGGGAGTGTTGGTTGATGAGAAGCTCAGTGTGAGCTGGCAAAGTGCACTTGAAGCCCAAACACCCAGCCTTGTCCTGGGCTGCATCCAAAGCACTGTGGGCAGCAGATGAGGGAGAGGGGTCTGCCACTCTGCCCTGCTCTGAGACCCCACCTGGAGCTCTGCATCCAGCTCTGATGTCCTTAACATAATAGGAAGGATGTAGACCTGTTGGAGCAGGTCCAGGGGAAATCACAGAAATGTTCAGAAGACTCAAGAACCTCTGCTATGAAAGCAGGCTGAGAGCTGAGATTGTTCAGCCTGGAGGCAAAAAGGCTCCAGGGAGATGTTGGAGCCCCTTACAGTGCCCTGAAGGGGCTTCAAGAGAGCTGGAGAAGGCATGGAGTGATAGGGCAAGGGAGAATGGCTTTAAACTGACAAAAAGTGGAGTTGAAAGAAAGTCTTAACCATGAGAGTGGTGAAGCCCTGGCATAGGATGCCCAGAGAAGTTGTGGATGCCCCCATCTCTGAAGTGTTCAGGACCAGGTTGGATGGGGCTTGGAGCAACCTGGCATAGTAGAAGGTGTCCCTGCCCGTGGCAGGGGTGGAGGGAGATGAGCTGGATGGTTTCCAATTCAGACCATTCCATGATTTCATGAGAATCTCTGCTTCTTCAGGTGCTGTTTGGTGACTTCCCTGCTCTCAGATGTTTGTGATGGAGGATCCTTCAGGAATGACCTCTCCTTTCAGTGCTGACATGAAGAGTCACCTGGGACATACACAGTTTTTGGGGAAAAATGTGTTGTTCATTACAAGGGATTGTTAAGGTTTAATTAGTGGATGGAAAGCCTGTTTTAAGCAAGTGTCTTTGAAGGTTGCTTCAAACACCCTTGGTAGTGTAAGTAGACATGTAGTAAAGACCAGATGAGCCTAATGAGACTCTGCTTTAAAAACTGGTCCTGGAAATACACTGACAACATGATTACGAAAAAACGGGTTACTTTCCAAAAGCAAGGAGAAGCTGCAGCAACAGAAAATGCCATGTCTTATTTCTCCTGCTCCTGCCACTTTGCTTTGATTCATTTGCAGTGTTTCACCATATTTCCCCCTGTTAATGAGACAGTAAGTCCTTCTCAGAGCTGTAGCTCCCCATCTCAAGAATACAGAAATGCTGTGACACAGAGCAGGAAATATTTTTAGAGATAGTTTATTGATTTATGTACGGGAAAACAACAATACAGACTCACCAGTGCAGTAATAAGAAGCTGCTCCTTTGCTTTGGAGAGCAGAACTCTCCCTGTCTGACTGGAGGTCGTGGGGTGGATCAATCCTGGACAGCCCCATCGAGCATCTCTGGAGTGTATTTCTTTTGGTTGCTCTACTGTCAGACCACACAAGGATGTATTTCCTTTGCTGCTTTAACTGGGTTGTAAATTCATACCACATGGACTTTGCTAAGATGGTTAGTGTTACATATAATCTGTTACAGTTGAAAAGTTGATGTATGAATTGACAGTGAAAACGTGGGATGCAGGCAGTACCAGACTCGGGCAATTTAAGATTCCTTCATTGCAGGTTTCTGGCTCTTGCACTGGAGCTTTCTGGTAGCTGTAGGGACTTTGCAGACAAGACTGGTTTTAGACTGATTCAGACCAAGAACTTATCATCATAAGAAAAAAATAGTAATAATCTGCTAAGTTTCCTGAGTGTGTCTAAATGCAGTGATAGTTCCAGTGAAATCTTACATAAAACATAGGCAGTACTGTGATCACAAGTTTAGTAGTGACCAATTTAATGCATCATATTAAGCAAGGTGAAGAGATGAGTTTAGATGTAGCCTGTTAAGATTTTATCTACACAAATATTTCAAACTGGCATCCTTTAGCTGTATTATCTCATGTATTATCCAGCAGTAACCCAGTAATGGCCATATATACTGTTGTTGTTTTTCCTGCAATAATTTTATGGTAACCTCTTTTTAATGAGATGTGCCATCAAAAAAGCATCAATGTTACCTTTTCTTTTTTTTTTTTTTTTGCTTGTTAGATAAGTCACCAACAGTTATTTTCTGTTTTGTAGATAGTTAATATAACTGCTGATTAGCTAAATTAACACATCATTGTGATTTGAGTTGCAGAATGCTTTTGCACAGAATCACCAGTTTCAGGAGTTACATATGAATCTTGTGACAATTTACAGGCTGAAGGCAATGTGATAATATGAAGCTTACAAGGAATGCAATTATGATAGTAAACGTGGCAGAGACTCAACTGCTTCAGTTTGTTGGTGATATTTTTTGAGCAGGGCTCTTGGGGCAGTCCTGTGTCAATCTGTCCAGCTGACAGCAGCTTGCCTGTCATCAGCAGCTCCCTCCAGTATTAGGGATGGGGTAGAACAGGTAGGGCAATGGCACCTTGAGCCTTATTCAGAGTGATGCTGGGTGTTCATTTGTTGGTCAGTGTTTTTCCTGGTGGTTCTTGTCTAGGGTGTAACACGGACACAAACAGAGCACAGCGAGCTGAACTTGAGTGATCCCAGCCAGAGTCCTGGTCTAGAAGACACCTGCCTGGCAGCTGGTGGCCTTGGGAACAAATAATTGAGGGGAAAAATAACTAGCAGGGTAAAGACAGGAGCTGAGTCTGGTTTGTGATATGTTTGAAAAGAACATGAAGCAGAGTTTGTCTAGGATGGCACTGAGGTTCAGGAAGGAGTTTGCCTTTCCAGAATGAAGGATCTTGGTCTGTTTATCAGCCTGTCTGCCCAGGACTTCACCAGCACTTCACAGATATAATTACTCCACATCATATTGCACATTCACAAAGATGTGTTGGTGTTGTTCTCCTCTTGTCACTGATAATGCAATTTTTAGCTTAAAAACACACGGAGAGTACTAAGGTGGTAAGAAACAACCAAAACAGAATTGATTCACTATTTTTGTTTTTGGTAATCTGATTTCTTCCCTTGACAAGGCAGTAGGCTGGAGGTCAGGCAATAAGGTAAGTGAAAAACAGCAGAGAATAATATTCTCTTAACTTCAGGAAGACATTGAGTCCAATCCCATGTGACACTCTCCCATATGCAGCACAAAAATATGACCTAGAGAAATTCAGGGCGAGATGGTTGTGCAACTTGTTGAAAAAACCCATCCAAAGCTCTGTTATCAGCTGTTTGCTGTCAGCCAGGAAGGCTGTTTTAGATGGCTTCTGATCAGATCCTGACAGCTTTCCACAGGGCACAAACACCCTGGACTGTCATCAGTGCTGTCACTAGAAGTGTGAATGATGAACTAGAGAGCACATCTGTAACACATCTGGGTAACTGCAAATCGTGAGTACTTGGAGGGGCAGACCAGATATATGCGTTGGATAAAATTGAGCATGCTCTGAAATCAGAAAAGTGAAATTTTCTTTAAAGAGAAAATGTCAAATGCAGCACTTGCACTGTAGAAAGGTGGGCAGCAATACTGTAGAGGAAAGTCTGGAATTCAGACACATCAGTGGTATTATCCTGTTGTAAAAAAGCACTCATCATAAAATCACGTTTTGCTTACATCTTCCTTCTCATTTCCAAGTTCCTGAAATTTATTCTTCTGTTTTATAAAACAGAATGTATTTAACAGGCAATCCTCTCTTTTATTTTTGTTGCATAACACCTCCTGGCACTATAAGTAATGACAATCAATTGAGGTCAGATAAAAACACCAAAACTTTCTCTTGAGTAATTCCAATTCCTGGTTTGCCAATAGATTCAGAATAGATTAGAAGCCTTTTTTTTCCCAAAATACTTAAATTTCATTAAAGAAAGAAATTAAGCATTTAGGCGTCTACCTCTGGTGAATAGCACTGAACAAATTAAAATCTCTTGAGCTTAATGCAACTTTTCCCTTGGTTTTGCATTTAAAACTAATCTTCATTCTTGGTGAGCTGTGTATATCTGGCACTCATGAGTTGGAGAGAATGATCACTGCAGTATGGATGTGGGATTACACCAGTCCAGATTGCTTGTGTCAGATTTCTGTCTGTTTACCTTTTATCTCTTTTTAACTGTAGATTTGATAATAGATTTGCGTCATGCAGAAGTATGTGGCAGTGTTTCACAAAGAGGAAAACAAAGAAAAATTGAGAAGGAGACAAAAATGCCATGCTTATCCCATGCATGCCTATATGGAGTGGAATGAGGAAGATATCCTCTCCCAGAGAGATTTTCCATGGGATTAATTTCAGTTTTGTAGCATTAGAATTGACTGGGAGCAGGAGGGGAGGGGAGGGTGCAGATGAGGCTATGTGAAATGGAGTGGATCAATCTCTTTGAGCATTTTGGCTGCCTTTGATATTCCTGTAGTTTAATTTATGAGAAATAAAATCACCTGCTTTCATAGCAATCATCCTGGGCCAATTTCTTAAAACCTGGTGCTGTAGTAGAGGTGTCTGTGCAAATGTGCACAGCTGGAATCTGTAGCTGGGCACTGCAGTGGGGCATGGAAATTTGTCTTCATATTGTATTACATCCCACTGATCTTCCAGGTAATGTGTTCCCCTAGACCAATTTTTCTTTCTTTGGGTGTGAGTTGATAGGACAAGGGGAAGAAAGATTGATACTGGTTTGCCAGTGACAGGTTGTTCACAGAAGAGTGATGGTGGACTGCCCTCCTGTTTTTAATGGGGGATGTCAGCAGGCATCAGAGGACACTTAAAACTGTATTTCAGCCTGGGTCTGCCCAGCTTCCACCTCAGGTAGAGCTGCTCTAAGAGTATTTCATAGGCAGGAGGAGAATTGGTATGACATTACTTTACAGACGTGAACTAATAGCAGGAGAGACTCCAAGTCATTTCTGTCACTGTAGCCTTATGCCAGCAACATAAAAATTGAGGAGACTCTTAGAGAATTTGTCCTGACAGCAATCTACAGTGCAGCATTTTATCCAAAGGCAACTCAATGATCTGTAGACTTTCTGTAAAATAAAGATGATGAAGACTGCATCAGATAAATTCCATGTATTTGATTTCCTTCAAAACCAGGACAGTATATTCCACTCTGTAGAAGGAAATAAGCAGGCTGTCTAGCTTAACTATATACTGTTCCTATCTGATAAAACAAATAACAGCCTCTTAGTACCACACAGAGCATTTGTTTTCTGGGGGAAAGGAATAAAAAGCCTTAATCAAGTAGAACTGTCTTTTGAAGGCAGAAGGCACGGACCCTGAAAATGCATGCTAAGGGCATGTACCAACAGAGGGATTGTTAAAAGATCAAAATAATGAGAAGTAAAGCAGAGGGACATCAAAGCTTGCCAGGCTATGTATTTCTGCCTTGATTAGGAGGAAGGAGGGAAGAAGGGGGGAAAAAGGGTTTTAGATCAATAGGAAGTGGCCCGGTCACCTCAGACAGCACCATCCAAATGTGTACAATTCACAGGAATTGCTGGAGCATCTCGGTCATAAAAGTCCCACAGGATCTGACAGTGCTCACACCATATTTAACAGGCACAGAGGGAGAGAGTCGAGATCCTCTTATCTGAAGGAAACTCCTTTTTAAAATGTAAGGGTAGACAGATTTTCATTTTGTCTTTCATCCCTCTGATTAAGTTCAGCTCTCTTTGGTCCTCCCAAGATTTCTTTTATCTAGTGTGGAGTCTGTATGATCTAAGCAGCTATCGTTGGCGAAAGTCATTTTTGGGGTCCTTTTTTAAATGATGGATTGTCATTAAACAGAGTATAGTAGATGAAAGAGGTCCAAGGAGATCCAAACTGTGCTGAGACTTACTCAGGAGGATGAAAGGCATAATGAGAGACATAATGAAGAGCAATCTCTCCCTCAAACTGGAGACAGGCCCTTGCAATTATGACTTGTTTTTACCACTAGCTTCCAGTGATTTAAAATACTAGTTATGAGCAGTTGATTCAGACTTTGCACACAAATCTTGAGAAATTTGTATTCTTTGAACAGCAGACCTGGGTGGTGACATGTCATGGTTTGTGCAGAGAAGGTTACTGGCTCGAGCAGAAATCTTTTCTGTGGCCATGGGTGGTTGTAAGCAAACATGTTCACACAGTCTTGTGTGTGTTCTTATCAGAAATATGGGAGCTTTTTCATCCTAAAACTCTGTTTTCTTCACTTAGAGCCTGAAACACGAGGGTTTCTAATCCTTAATATTTGAAATTATCTCATGTAACTGTTGCTAGTTTTGGTGTGTGTCTGGCATACCTCAGTTCAATGGGGTAACCCTTCAGTGAGCAAACTCCTCTGGTTTCTTGATGATTTTCAATTTAATTGAATCATCCTTGTTCTTGAGGTATTTGTGTCCTGGTTGGTCTCCTTTTTTGTTTGCTGTTTTATATAACACTTTAACATCCCTCTTGTTCACCTCTCCATGTAGAGGCAGGTTCATTCAGTACTGATTTAGATCTACTTTTGCTTTTATAAAATTTTAATTTCCTGTATGTCACAGTTGTGCTGTTTATAACTCCAAAGACAATTCATGCCAAAGCCACTGCGGTTCGTAGGGAAATTGTTAAAAATTCATCTGAGCTGAGCAGGATAAGATCCAGGTTCTCTTCAAAATGGCCTTAAGGAGAACTTTTCTTCAAATAGACATTTTAAATAGGAAAGCTTGAAGCATGGCTAAAAATAAGCAAGTTTATTAAAAAGCTTTTATACTCTTAGTTGTCAGGAAAACACCAGAGATGTTACTCTCACAGTGTTTACCCAAATAAACTCTTTCTTGTCCTTAATGGTCTCAGTCAAGTGGGTTATCAGCTTGTGGGACATTCCAGAGCCTTTAATTGGAAGGATGGAGACCAGTTGTTTATTCTTACAGTATGGTAGAAGCAAAGGAGTTTAATTTGAGAAACAGACAGCACTGGGTTGAAATGCTGGTCCTGCTTAAAACAGTGAAGCATTCAAGGACTCTGTCAATTGTTTGTACTTCCATCTCTTACCTCCTGGGAAAAAAACAAAACAACAAACCCAAACAAGCAAACAACCTCCCCCCTAAAAAAAAACCTAAACAAAAACCCAAGCCAACAAACAGAAAAACAAATCAACAAACAAACCCAACTGTTGGTGAAAGGAAAATGGAGATGTTGAAAGGAATGCAGAGTTTGATTTATAGCATATATTGTTCATTGTCAGACTCCCGAGGTTTGACCTGTCTGGGGAATTTCCTTCAGAGGAACACCATAAAAGTTTCAGTTTGAATTTTCCTTTTTTCTGCATTACTTAGAAAGCACTTCTTAATGGAAACTATTGAGTAAAGTTTCTTTCAATAATTAAGAACTAATACTTAGCATGAATATTAGCATCCTAAATGGCAGAGCTCATTAATATGGCTTACCATAAATCTTCAAGCACAAGATTTTTTTAAGAAGTGTCATGCCACAAAGGTATAAAAGGAATCCTGATGTCATGTTTGTTGACTCTGAATTTGTATATTAATGTTCCTCCAATTGCTTTATGTCTGCAGTACAGGTTTTAGACGCGAGTTTTCAATTTCAGAATAAATTAATAACCTTGAATCAAACTGTCTTTCAAAATTCCCAGCATCTCTCTATCAAACAGGTGCACTAAAGTGACAGAAGAGTAACTGGAAGTGACAGGGATGCTTATGAAGTGCTTGCACTTGTGAGAATACAGCAGGTGCCTGTGAACTGGTCAATACTTATATTTGCTTTGGGTGTCCAGTGGTGCTCTTTTGTGCTTGCACAGTTTCTGAATATGTTCAGAAGTATTAAAAATTCTGAGTGGTGTGTTTAGCACTTTCTAAACGAGTCTGATGATTGCAGTAGTAATACTTCCAAACATTTTTCCTATTGGAAACAACTCTTCCCCACTTCCCTTACCGCCATCAATTTGCTTCTGAAAAGACTCAGGAGAAGATTCCGTCTTCTTTATTTATAATAAATCAAGTGAAACTTCATCCAAAAAATTGGAATTCCCCTGGAATAAAATTACTACACAAGAAAAAGCCATCTCTATACCTTGATGGCAATAGATAGTAATGAAAAATATGTCACCTTCTAACAAAGATTTTTCTAAAGTCAATTTTTTTGCTGGCAGCTGCTGGTTTTGCCAGGTGCTTGCATCATTTATTAAGGGATTGCTGATACTGGCTTTGTGAAATAAGGAAAGTTTTGAATAATATATTCTGGTATTTGATAGAGTTCTCCTGAAGCAGGGCATTTTGTAGTGTTAAATTTGGATCTTGGATGTGAAGCCTTGTAGCAAATGTTGCTTTTTACCGCTTTTCTGATCAATTCAGGTCAGTACTATTGTTTCTTTTTGACAGTGCACTGAAGTTTCAGCCCTGCAATCATATATTTGTTTTCTTTGATGTGCCCCAAGGTGATTGAAATTTCTCTGAGTTATCTCTTTCCTACTGCCTTTTAGATATCAACTTTTTGTACCTTAGTTTTTATCCTGCTCTTTGTTTAGGCAGAGGAAGTGCCTGAGCTCAAGGTATGCAGTATGAGGGGATCTTACCAACCTATTAAAATGTAATAGGCTTGTCCAAGGCCATCTCCTCCAGCCTGTGTGTAATTCAGGGTGAGGGAGATCAGCACATCCTCGGGGGATGCGGGACGTGCCGGGGCAGCGCTCCCAGGGCGCTTGGGACACACAGCCTTCCACAGCCGCTGCCCTCGCTGACCGCGGGCCTTTGCTGCTGCTTATTTATTCCTTGTGTTCCTGGAGGGCACTTGAATAATAGGCACTTGACAGAATTGAGAAAATCCAGCGTAAATGGGCCTGCAGAAGTGAGCAGAAATGAGCTCTTGAGGGCATTTGGGGGATTATCTCTTCTGCTGCATTTCAACCCCCAGAAGGTGGGATGCGGTCACAGACATTCCCTGTTCAGGGCACGGTGGAGAATTTGTGGGACAGATCAGAGCTGCCCTCTTTGTGATGAGTTACTTGGACCAGCAGGTGCTTTTTCAGTACCTTTTTGAAATGTTTGCTTAGTGGAGCACACAAAAAGCAGTGCAGACCTCCTCAATCCTGTGAGACTGGATGGGTTTCGTGCAGGCTGATGTAGTGGCATGTGAGCAAACCTCCAAACAAACAGGGACAAATTTGTGCTTTAAGATAAATAGATACCTTCAGTGCCTGGTTTCATGGAGTATAAATTTTCCTGTAATCTGAACACAACTGCTCATAATAATTAACTTGTGTGGTGTGTAAAAAGAAGAGCTACATCAGCTCTGTGGCATGGTGAGATGGATTGCTTCCTCTCTGTTCATCACAATGATTAATTGTAGCATTTATAGGAAGGTGGCTGCTTTTTATTAATTTTTGGGTTTAGATTATATATCTGGACCCTTTTAAAAGCTTATTTAAATGTTAATACTCTGCAAATCCGATATAAAAGCATAAACTTTGTAATTTTAAATGCTTTGATGAGAAACAGGGCAAAATATGTCTGCTCAAATTGTCTTATCTGAAGCTTTCCAAAGATGCCTGTCTTTCCTTATTAGATGAATTTCACAGGTAACTGTAAATACTGAAGGCAACCATGAAAGAGATTTAGAAGGATTATGGAGTTTCATTTGACCCTAATTGCTGGTGTTTCCAAGGGGCAGACTTAATAATAATGAAACATATTAGCAATTCGCAGTTGGTTCTGTGGTTTTGCAAGTTTTACATATTTACTATGAATGAAATAATCACCTAATGTGTTTCCAGAAGTTAAATACACTTAGTTCTTGGGCTGTATTTGAATAAAATTTGATTATCTGCTTTGTGGAATGTAAATGTTCAGGCTTGCAGTGGAATGAGTGATGGGTACATGAGTACAGCTGTCAAATAGGCTGATGAGGGGAGCCCAATGATCCTGTTGTATTTTCTCCCAGTGCAGTCATCGTCATCTTCCATTACTTGCAAATGAGTTAATGTGTTCCATAGATGGAATTCAGCCACGGGTTTTTATTGGTGTTGAGTTTGCACAGTCAGAATGGCAGAAGCAAAAGAAATGATGTGTGGAGAGCCTTTATTGAGCAGAAGTCTGAAACTTGGATAAAGTTGCAGGAGGAGTGAACAGAATTTAGCTTACTATTTAAAAATCTTTCAATGTTGCTCAAATCATATTGATTAAATGATAAACAAAGTACTTTCTTGAAATCTCTGTTAACTGGCATAAACACTCTGATTGAATTGTGCTGCAAACAGAGCACTATAAGGGAAAATGTCTTTACCAGTTACAGTTATGTCTTCTTTTTTTTTTAGGATTTCTTATTAAAAATTTCATCTCAGGGTTTTCTCAGAAGATAAACTAGACTCAACAAAGAAGCTAATGCAAAAATAAGCTATTGCAGTGGCATCAATGAACACATACAATAAGCAAATAAGCAATTTGCAGATAGAGAGTCAACATCCCATGAAATGTTTATAAAGGTAATATTTAAGATCTCATAAAATCAAATTGTATTCAGATACAATAACAAAAGTCAGTAATAAAACAGTGGTGAATAGTCAGAGATTATCATAAAGCAAAAGGCTCTATTCCATTTCAGAGGTTTTCTTTAGTGCTAAGCATTCTATGTGTTTTTATGTCAACCCCACCCAATCTTCTCTTACCCAGTTACTCCTGGTTAGAGCGTGCATATCCGAATCAAACTGCTGGAGGCATGTGCTTTTTGATGCAATAGAATTTAATTACTAAGGAAGTCATGTAGGATTCAGGGTGCTGAGCATTTTTAGGATTTTTGTCCTCAAGGGAACAAAGTATTATTAAAATAAGGCCATTGTTCTTTTTGTTTCACTGTGTCCATCAACCTAGTACAAAAGGAAAGTTGATGTATTTTTTTTTTCCTTTTTTTGGAACAGCTGCCCCTGTTGGATGATAATTTGTTCAAATGTTTTTGTGCAAATCAGAAATAAGCTGATGTTCACCGCTGACAATTCAAGATTGGTTTCTTTAAGCTTGTTTAGAGGGGCTGATTGGCAGAGTGGAGGGTGTTTGGTTTTTGCCAGGAAATTTACAGGAGAATCCTTTGTTACCTTTAATGCCTGTTGCTAATTCTGATTTTGCATGCTTGTGCTGCAGCTTTCTGCTAATCCACAGGAACCTGACCTAATTTTCACCTTTTTTGTCGTTGTTGTAGTTCCAAGGACAGTGAATAGCTTTTGACTGAGCTCAGCTGATCTCTCATACTCCAGATTATCCCCGTTGTGGTTGTGCCCATTCCCTCATAGGAGAGCTTTCACTTTGTCTTTCCTCTTTTTTTTTTCTGAGCTGCACCTTTCTTCCGTTTTCTTTTCCCTGCCAGCCCAGCTTTCCAGCATGCCTTGCTTAGCTTTAATGCAAATATGTTTATATGAATGTATTTGTCTACCTGCCCATCCCAGCTGTTCCCCACTGGTTCCTGCTCATGGATTATGCTCTATGCTAAGTGGAATTTGCTCTGTCTCCACCTTGGCAGACCAAATTTTACCAGTTATTCTCTGTAAACTGTTTCAAAGATGTAAAATTTAAAGATAAAATACATTTCACCATCATTTACATGCCCTTACAGAAGTGCTGTACCCCCTTATGTTACTATTCCAGTCACATGAATTCACCTCTTAAATATTGGCTACAACAGGGTTTCACCCCAAATACACGTTAATGTGATAACTGTAAACATTTTCAGTCTGTTTTTAGGTAAATATGTTGTGAGACCTTAATTATCTAAGATGAACTGTGATGTGGAGATGATGGAGGAGCCATCACAATTTGGGAGAGGGGTTTAGGTGTCTCACCTGGCACTGCCTCTGTATTTCACCTTGGGCAGCCTGTGGGGGACAAAAATCGGGCCCCACTTTTTTATTTCCTCATGTAAGTTACTCTGAGAAGAGTTGTTCAGTACTGGTAGTAGGTGACTGTTGTTTGCTGTTTATTCAGTGTTTTTGTAGATGTAGCAGATTTTAGGTTGATAAAGAATAATTTGATTTTGGGAGGCAATTCTATATAATGTGTTTGTTTGAGGTTGTTGCTGAAGATTCACACTGTAGCTGTAATGGAAAGTGTGTTAAACTGCTTTTTAAACATATGCAATAGAAAAGCAGATAAGCATTTGAAACATTAGAGAGTTAAACATTTCCTCACTTCTTCACAATCTTTGCTCATCCTTTTGCTATGAGAGAGCTCTCAGTCTTACATCTTTTAACTTAGATGTAACCCGTGTCCTTACTTCCAGTGAACACTTAATGGTTTTTTAGAATAATTTTATGTAACAATGTGAAACAAGCTGTTGTTATATCAGACAATTGTATGATCAATTGTACAATACAAGAATCTGTTCAAAGCACCTTATGAATCTCAGGCAGGTTTTGTGTATTTACTGTGTTGGAAAACATGGGAGTTTCATCAAGACTTCTCATTTATTGATAGACACATCAGTGTTGGTAGCTCATCTTTTTTTCCTTTTATTAGAAAAAAATGCATTTACTAAGGAGTAGAGAAAAAGAAAGAAAATACATCCTGTGTATGTAGTTTATACAAGTACACAATTTTTTTCATCTTGATGTAATCGGTAATTCTACCAACTGTATTTTTCAATACATTTTCTTTACCTTTAGACAAATTCCAAATTTGTATATGTTAACCATATACCTTTAATATATGGTATTTAATTTAATTTAGGTTTATTCTATTACTTTGGAACCTTACATGGAACACTGTGAGGATGTCTTTGGTTCGCACACCCAATGCTTTATGAGACAAACAAGTAATTCAAGCTCTGTAGCCACTGTGCTATGTAATGACCGAAACATAATTTTTGAATTGACAGTCAGCATATATTAAATCAGATCATCTGTTTGAAACAGTTGTATTTCATAAACTGTAGCTGACAGTTTATTATCTTATCTGTGAGAACTCCTTTCTTCCTTCATCTTGCCTGAAAACCAATACCCATACAATTGAACTTTCGGTAGAAGTCAAGGTCACAGCTTTGGAATAAAGTTATATATGGGAATTGCCTGTCTTCACATTGAAAAGGTGAGTAAATCAAAAGTACTGATATGGTAATCTGCAGTGTGTTCTCTTGCATTTTATTGAAATGAAACGATAAGAAGTTTGCTTGACTTTTAAAAACTGGTCTTGGTAAAAGTTTCTTTAGAAAGCATCTTAATAAACCCATTTAAAAATGCCCTTAAAAAGAAATTAAAAAAATAAGAATGGCAGTAAATTATAAGGTGTGTGTGTGTGTGTATACATATCTCTTGATGCCAGATCACACAACTTTTCTGGAATGACCTGAATCAGGAGCTCAAGGGTGTGATCCTTTCAGGGTGGGAGAGGTGTGCTTGGAGTTGAGCAAGGGGCTGCTGGATGCTCCCAGCCTGTCAAGCTACAGTCCCCATTCAGGTTCTTTATTCTCTTTCTGTGTTTCATCCTTTCCACTACTGGGTTTTTCACTGAAATTTTGAATTATGGGCAAAATTATTTTCAAACACTGGCTCTTGTTCAGTTCCTTCTTGCCCCCCTTTTTTTTTTTTAGGACACATCAGTGAGATCTGCTGATGTGAGGTGAAGAGTCAGTAAAATAAAAATCAAAGTTGCCTCTGAGGATCTTCCTCTTCCTTATTTGTTGATTTAAACTTTCCAGTTTAATCAATTTCTCTTTTAGTCCTTGTTGGCACTGACCTTGCAGGCCTGAATGAAGGCAGTGGTTTTCATTGCTTCTAGGATGTTTTTGCCAAATTGTTCATTAATTTGCAGTGAAGAATTCATATATTAAACACACACACAATCTCCATACTTCCCCATTAGTGCTGCCTTGATCTGTTGAAAAGTTACATTTAAGGGGTTTTTTTGGGGGGGTGGTGAGGGAAGAAAAAATACCTTAAATTGCAAGATTTTTTTTTTTTCTGAAATGAATTATGCATTATTCCAAGTAAGTAAAAACCGAGGATGAAATATTGGCATTTAATAATGTAATGCCAGAACCTCCTGGCATAAAGTTCAGTAGCTAGACCAATATTTAAACTGTTGAGCTACGTTATTGCTCTACTAAACCTCATCACTTCACATTTCTCTCTGCAAGACCTACTATTGCCTCAGGCTGTAAATGGAAGATGAGATTTTATTATAAGTCTCCTGGATTAGGTACACAGGAACCACACTGGTTGACATTGGCTTTGATATATACGAGCAAAAGTTTATATAGTCATTTTTTACTGCATTTCCATTCTAAAAGTTAATTAACTGATAAGATATAACCCTGGAGCGTGGGCCTTCAGACAGGACAAGACAAAGGTTTAGAGAGAAATTGAGACAAAGGTCTGATGCAATGAGTGATGGAGGAAAGGCAAAATGCCAGTGCAGTAGCTCAGAGAATGTCTCACTTCTGCGTAGCTGTACAATCTGAATTTATTTGCCTGTGCCATGTCAAACTTGCTCATAGAAACAAATTACTATGAATTCCTGCTATGCTGTATTTATACTTTCATTATAGCAACAGCAAGAGTTGGTTTCCCAAGTATGGAACATTTGTATGGAAAGTTCCCTTTCCTCTGGGCTTCTGATGAATTAAAAAGCTGCTATTTACTGTTTCTTTGAAATACACACTTAAAATTCCAAATATCAGTTCTCGTTTCTGAAAAAGAGGTGTGATGTGAATCTTGATGGATTTTCAAAGTATTCAGCTGGTTTTGCATTGAATTTTATTTCCTAAATAACTTATTCTAAAATGGAAGAAATAATTACCACTTTGGGAAATTTTGGAAGTCGCTCTGATTATGTTGCTTTGGCTTTAAGGGTCGTGGTAGTGCTGGGCATGGCTGGAGATAGACTTTGTTCCCTCTTTAGGGAAGGAAGGGTCAGATGTTCCTCGGGCTTGATGTCACTGAGGCAGCCCCAGGTTTGGGTCACTGATGTGCTCCTTGGGGATGCTCTCCCTGGCTGGCTGGGTCCTGCCTCTCCCAGGGGAGCACAGCCCCTGCTGCTGTGTGTGTGGGCAGGGCTGGGATGGATAATTCTGCTGTTAAGGATAATTCTGCTGTTAAGGATAATTCTGCTGTTAAAAGATAATTCTGCTCTTACAGGAGGTGGAAGCTGATGATAAATCCTTGTGGCTCAGCCGCTCTCAAATGAGCATGTGAGGTAAATGTGGGTCTGCTGTTGTTGCAGTGGCACAGTGTGAATAGCCACCTCCACATCTGTAAAATTTTATTCCAACTTAATTTCCAGAGATGACCTTCCCCTGCTTTAAGTGCTCCTCAATTTGAACCTCTGATCTTGTAATGACAGTTGACAGAAACCTTCTGCATCAAGAAAGATTCACACAGAGAGCAATTTTATGGGAGAAACTGCTCTGAGCTCCAACAAAGATGAACAAAACTTCACAGGTGAAAAGAGGGTATAAGCTGAGAGTCTAACTGGTGATTTATTATAGCCAAGATTAAAATGATTTGTACTGGAAAGGCTGTAATAAAAGAAAATGCAGCGTAGTGCATAGTGCACTGTCCCAGCCTGTGGTTGCCTGGAATGAAGATTACTAATAATCTTTCAACAGGCTGGAAACCATTTCTGGGTCTGATGCAATTTATGTTATACTGTATTAATTTTTTATTGTATTTGATTGCTTTTTTTCAGTTAAGTAAATCATCAATTATATGATCTGAACCAATGGTAAAAGAATCATGATAGAGAACTTTCTGTGTCCAAATGTTGTATTTGCTATACATGAATGATCCTGTTGTGATCAGTCAGTGTTTGGATTTGTAATTTCTTTAGAAACAAATTCCTGCAAACAAGTGGTTTATTTGTAGAAAAATCATTAAAAAGAAAGTATAATAGGATCTGTTGTTTGCCTATTGAAATAATTGTGAATTTTCCCATTGTTTCAGCAGAAATGCAATCTGCTTTATATCCTGCCCCTCAAGCCCCCAATTATAACAATTTAGAGCAAATTTAAGATGCGTAGCAGCAGTCAAATAAGGAATGTTTCTCTTTTCTTCTGCCTTTAAGAAAGGAGGAGAAGATCACTGCATGAAAACCAAAATGTCCTGTAAGATATCTCCCTTTGCATCTTCTCTGATCTTCTGCCTTGTTTTTAAGAGACTAAAAGGAAAAAACAAATAATCCCTTTAGATCTGTTAGCTTCAAAAGAATAGTAAAAAGGAATGTTATTGGCAGTGAGAATGGTCTGAACAGCAAACCTAAGGGAAGATGGATGTAATTATTTTTACTATTTTTAAGAAGCAAAGCTATTAGATCTGCTTCATTCACACACAAAAAAGTTCATTTAGCGTGAGCCAGGGGAAATACCACTCCTAATACTTATGGAAATCAGGGTCTTTTGTATGCCCACTTTAGAACTACAGCCTTCCTGGACTTTTAGTTTCTTCTGGGGCATTTGGGTGTCTTCTTTAATTTTGTTTTGGTTTTTGGGTTGGTTGTTTTTCGTGCCAAAGAGTTGATGCTCTGATGTAGAGTTTCCAAAAAACACTTTACGCCTGCACAGTAGGAATGTTTGGGAAAAAGCAGGAAAAGCCATTCTGGATGGATAATTTCTATATTATGTATATATGTGTGGATTTCCCACACATCAGAGTGTGACTTTGCTCTGACTGGGATTCCAATCTGCGTACTTAGTTTTCCCACTGGATAAATCTCCTGAAAACCATCAAACTTTTCATTTTTAAAGGCTGTGGGAGGGAAATTTTTCACAATTTCTTTCTGCCTCTCTTACATTTAAACTAAGTACAGTGTCTTTACTGTACTTAGACTGTGCTGACCCTTGAATCTCAAGTCCAGTATCTTTATTTTTCTCTCATGAGGTGGACAATATTGTATGATTGCTGAAAGATACTTAATTTAGGTAACATGAATTATTTGAGTATGTGTTTTTATTAGCTTCAGTCAAAGTAATTTCAGTTGCATTATCAGTTTTAGACTGGAGATGAGTAGCCAGACTTCAGACCTCAAAGCATTTAGTATCCTTATCTAGTTTTTTAAGGTAGAAAAGTGGTAGTTAGAGTGGAAAGTTTTATGTAGGACCATAAAAACAAAACCCATTGGTATTTCAGAAAACTTTGAGAGCAGTTTCCATGAGGGGAATACAGATTAGGGTGGGTTGAAAAGCTGTTGAAGGGCCTGTGAATGTCCCAGGAGCTTTAGGCGCTGGTCCTTGAGCAAAGGAGCAAGAGCAGTGTGAGTTTTGAATACCAAAATGAGAAGAGCTGGGGAATGGGGAGCTGAGGAGGAAAGGTGGACTCAAATCTTGAGGTGGTACCTTGAACCATCATATTTGAAATCCAGTGTTGGGGCACTTGTGAATCTGTGGGTGTGTCAGTGTTGTGTTCTGGGTTTAGTATCTGTGCTTCACTGCAGAGAAAGTCAGTGCCTGCTTAATCAGCTAAGTCATTTTCCAACTTGAGTTACTAGAAATACTGTAATGTTGTGTTTGTTTTCCATTTTCTCTCTCTCTGGAGTTATTTGGCGTGTTTGATTCTCTGTGATTAGTGTCATCTCAATGTGTGTATTTATAGCAGGATGGCTTAGTCTTATTTTCAAGTTGTGCAATAAATAATTCATCTTAAATATAACTTGATGATAGGCGCTACAAAGAAATTGAACTCAAGTAATTTTGGTAATTGTGGGCCGCAGAAGGAGAAAAAAAATTAACATGTTTTTGTATTTTATGTTCTCTGAAAGGAGTGTAATTTCTATCATTAATCATCTAATTCACTTCCATTGATTTTCTTTTTAATAGAAAATGAAAGTAAAAGCAATTCAAAACCTATAATAATGTTAGGGGGAAAGGGGAAAAACTGTGAAAGATTCTTTAGACTGATTGCATAATGTAGAAGCACTCAGATTGCAGTTATTGTCTGGACAAAGTAAATTTGAAACATTAAAAGCTCATATTATTTTACCTTCCTGGCCAGGCAGTGTGAACCACTTAGAAGAAGAAAATTTTGTATGAAAATAGTGCTCAACATTAATATATCAGTCCTGTGTTCTGCATTCAGTGCGTGGGTGGGAGGAGGAATGGGCTTTACAGCAATGTACTTCTCTCCTGCTCCTCCTCACACAGTGGGCACTTTGGGTTCACAGATGAGGAAAAATAAAACCTCAAATCACACGGCTTGGCAAAATTGACATGTGCAGCTCAGCTCTTATAGCAGTTCAGATCCTGTATTCCAAACCAAATAATTGATCACCTCATCCATGAGTATCGAAGGAAAATTGCACTCTGGGGTGTTATTTTAGGTGGAACGGAAGTGAGTCCAGGTGAAGGCATTAAAGGTTCTGGAGGTGCCCTCCTACCTTGCTGGCCTTCAGCTGCAGCTGGGACTCCTGAGGCTTCTGTGCCTCCTGCGTGTCTTACTGTGGAAAGGCTGCAGGGAGAAACCAGCCTAAAGAGCAGCTACAACATGGACCTTGAGCTCGAGAAGGATATTCACAGTTTTGCATGCTGTTTTGCCTTCCCTTCTAATTTCATCCCAAATTTCTCCCCTTTCCCATTACAGTCTCTTCTCCGTGCTAATGTTCTGCACCCAACTTTTCTGCCCGTTTCTTCCCTGGCTCCTTTTCATGCAAATCATTTCAGTTGCTTTCCTTTATCTTTTCAGTTGGTATTTACCATCTTTATTGCATGCCAAGCTCATCTCAGGCTCCCCTTGTTTGTTTATAGAGCCTGTGGGTCGAGATTTGTGTGTATTCAGCTCTCTGTTTGCTCCATGGCATTTGTCAGCCCTTTAGCACTACTGTCAATATCATTAATAATTACAAAATGGGAAACTGATGACCTCAGAGACAATCTTCCTACTGAATAACTAGTTGTCACAGCTCTTCCTCAGTTATTTGTATGAGATTTGTGTCTGTGATGTCCTTCCTGGCATAATTTGGGTTTTTTTCTCCGACTTTTAATGGTTATCTTATGGTGTGTTTCTATAAGTGCAGACTTTGGACACAGTTCATGGCAGGGAGTGCTGCTGCATCCATGGGGGCTGCCACAGGGATGGAGTTAAGTGTATATTTATGTCCTTATAGAATCAGGACTTTAAATTTCAACCTAAGTCTCAGCAGAGCCTTATCTTATGTCTTCTATTATGCCTGCTTCTGGCCTGCTATAATTAGGGGTTGCATTAACATACCAATAATAGTGTAAATGTTCCATCTGGGATTCTGAAGAAAGTTGTAAGTATGAAGAAGCATCAGTAGAGAAAATAAATGAGGTCATCATGACTTATGGGACTATACTTATAGTAAGTCTAGATCCTTATAGTTATTTTATTCTTTAATTTTCTAATATATTATCCCTTAACTTCTTTTTCACTTACCTTAAACTTCTTTTTCATTTTTTTTCACTTTCCAGTAGTGGTATATGTAAGGAATGATGTGTTATGTCATTACATTGAGGAATACCAAGAATGACTGTGCAGCAGAAGTGAAGATTTTTCTGAATAAGAGGGTAAACAGCTGTATTAAAATAATTTCTTTGACTTTATGCTGGCTTTGATTTCTCAACCGTTCTTGAATTTGAAGACAGGGAAGATTATGACCTTATTTTGCCTACACCTCTTGGCATTAAAGCTCTTGTCTAGCCTCACAGCTCATCCTATTGTTCCTGTACTCATTCCAGTCATTTGATTTGCACTACTGCATAGCTTTAGTTTTAGTGTTTGGCTTGAGTGTACCTTCCTGGAATTATCAGTCATTATTTTCAGATGTTCTAATGACATTTAATTCCGGAGTTTGGAAAACACTAATTTCCTTTTCTCAAATTGAAAGTGCCGTGGTACAATATAATTTTACTGGTTCATAGTTGATACTCTGAGTCTTTAGCATTTTACCCTTTGGAATCTGTTGGAATGCATTTTTAAAGGAGAATTGATTGTAACTTTGGTAAATGAGTATGATTACAGAGGCTGTCTGTAATTGGATTTTTACTTAAGAGGAATTAAATTTATGTTATGTTTCCTTACTAGAGGCAGTGCTGTGCCTGTCATATTTCATTCTCAATACAATTCCTTTTGTTGGGATCATCTCCAATGCTCTCAAATCAGGCATGAGCACCTGAGAGCACCTGAGTTCCCTCAGTTTGATGCTGACACACTTCTTTGGAGACGGTATAACATCATCCAAGGATGCCTTCAGTGCCTCTGCAGTCTGACAGTGTACAAACATTTGATTTCACCATCTAAAAGTTTATAGGAGAAGTGTCTGTTATTTACTTTCAATTTAGGAGAACTGCAGTTACAGAATGTAGCTCCCATATGCTTGTGTGTGCCATATGCTGAGCTGCTGGCACGCAGACACGCTCTCGTGGGTGGGAATGCAAAGCTAGAAGACAAGAGACTGTCACACTGAATATCCCCTTAGCAATCCTTGCTCAGTCTCCTGGAGGGGCCCCGTGGCAGCAGAAAGGGAAATTTGCTCCCCAAGCTCTACATTTAACACTTGACTTAAGCCTTGAAGCAAAGCAGTTGCATCTGCAGCTATTTTCATTGCTCATATTAATCGGTTCACAGGTGCATCCACACAGTCTGCTAAACAATTCCAGCCCTTCCCTGAAAAAAAGTTGGGTTTTTTTCAGCCTCTTAAACCTGGCTACCTTTCAGTTGAACTCATGATCTCGTGCTTCTCATTAGAAGAGAAGGTGTTTTTTATTTTTTTGTGACAGCAGTTCTTTTTATATCAGTGGAACTGCATTAAAATGTCATCCCACAGTTTGGCCCCAAGTGTTCAATTCCAGTTTGGTGGGGTTGACTGGTAGTAATAAATAAGAATGGTGGGAGTTCAGAAGGAAGTCCTGCATTTCCTCTCTTTGTGGGAATCAGTATTATAATTTGAAAGCCTTTATCTGGCTGTGTCCTGTTATTAGCTGTTTTATTCATATGTTTGTGTCCATTTTAAATGCTGCAGAGATGGTGGAAATCACACATTATGCCTAGGAGGGATTTTTACTCTTTTTTTTTTTTTTTCTCAGTGCATAGGACTGCAAATGGACTGCATTTGCTCTCAGGGGGTATCCCACTTGAAAAAACAAAAGAGATGTTGACATAGCAGAAATAGCTTTGTGGTATGAGTTTATTTAAAACCATTGTGACAGAACTGAGGATTAAGGGGAAATATTCTTTATGCAGCATAAACCACATATGAGCCAAACCAATCAGTAGTTTGAAACCACCAAGGATAAATAATTTTACTTTCCTGAAGGTTCACTGAAAACAAATTTCTCTCATTCTCTTTCCAGAAGTGCCTGTATATGAAAATATTTTTCTCTTAGAAGTTAAAGCTAAGTAAACTGGGAAGTTTGCAGGAAATGAGAGGATTGGTTCCTGATGGAACCATTGGAGTTGGGTCCATCATCTGTGCTGCTTTCTGCCTGCCCTTTCCTAGTCTGTTAAAATACCCTAATGGGCTTTTGCGTTGTCATTTCATTTATTTTAGCAGTTCATGCAGCTCACCTCAAGCCAGGTTTTAAATGTGTAGCAAGAGTCACAGGAGATCCTCCTCCTCCTCCCCTCCTTTCGGTGTTATGTCTCTTACCAGAGTATACATTAAATATTCTTTTCAGCCACTTCTTGTCTCTGTGCTTATACATGTCTAATCCACTATATTATTTGTTAATTTAACTTTCCTCTCTCCTGTTTCCATTGTCAGTAATTTCTTTAAGCTCCACCATCTCTGTCAGGTATTTGCCCTGATTTCATATGTCCTTATATATATAGAAGGTTGGGTTGGACTTTGTGATCTTGGAGGTCTCTTCCAACCTAATGATTCTGTGATATATCCATCTATTTTAGCATCCAAATAGGCTCAGTGAACTTGGTGAATTATTTGTATGCTTAAAATTGTGGCTGTTTGTGCAGCAGATCGGGCAGTTAGCTAATACCTGATCACAGCAGTGGGCTGTCTGGTCTAACATCAATACCTAGAACTCCCATCACTCGAACTGATATCATTAATAAATGTCAGGAGTGAGCTGTGCTTTTCTGCCAGCTCCCAGTGAGCATTGCTGGGAGTGGTTTGCCCTGCAATCACAGTTCCTGCTGCCTGTCCCTGCCAGGCGCTGCTGAGGAGATGCTCTGCATCCCCCTGGCCACACCTGGCGTGGTCACAGCTGTGTCACCAAACCTGGGCTGTCCTTGCTGAAGGCAATGAGGCTACACAGACCTCGGGCACTGGAGTCTCTCACTTGTTTAACCCTGCTGAAGAGGGCAATTACTCCGTGTCCCCGCACAGAGCCGTGACCTCTGTCCTGTAACTGAGGACAGGGAGGGCTCCCCCTCTGGGGGCTGGAGCTGGGAGCTAGGAGGGGTCACAGGATTGGGAGTGAAAGGCAAGGATCAGCAATTTAGAGGTGGTTATTAATATGCTGATTTGCTGTCACTTGAGTCTAAAGAGACTTTAACAATTGCTTGCCTTTTGCATGCTCTTCAAAATGCTGATTTTTTTCCCACAGAACCTAATTACATTTTAATAAGATTTTTTTTTTTATTTCCAGGTGATTGCCAATCCATTTCTTTCTCCCATACAGTAGTGTAGTTAAAACCCAAAAAATCATGTGTATTCATTGCAGAGTTACACCCCAGTAAATCCTTTAACTGTAAGAAAACAGAGTTCTTTTTACTTTTCTTTTTATGCACTCTTACTCACATTAAATGCTGGCAACAAGGAAAATATATGCAGCCTCAAAAACCTGAATTACTTAGCAATTGTCATAAAATAATATCACAGGTTGTTAAAGTTAAATAATAAAATCTGGTAAAATAATTTCATCCTTAGTAGCTTTATGATACAATGTGTGGACTTGCCTAGAATCAGAGAGCCCAACATGACTAAACTCTCATGGCCAAATTCAGTTCATTACTCTGTTCCTGAGTTTATTACCTTAATCAAGTCATGACCTACCTTTGCTTTGTTTAACCTACACTGGAGGATATAAATAGCCTATAATCTTGGAGGTTTTGTGAGAATTAATTATTATTAATGAAATGAAAGACTCTGTGATGTGCAGGCTATTTTTATTTATTATAATTACTTATTATTAATTCACTGAATTTAGCAAGTTTTATCCTAGGCTTCCTGTGACTCAGATTCATACATTAAATACTTTTGTTCTCTGTCATGGCTATACAGTACCAATATCCACTGTGAAAAATTAATTATTAGTTCTGAAAAAGGACAACAGACAAAATGGGAGAGTATAAGAGGTGTCACAATATTTAGGGAACTCGATATGGAGGAGTCAGACCCAGTACTTACACCTGGTACTTACACTGCAAGAAGCATTTAGCTGTAGCATCTGCTCAGTTATTCCTTCTTCATCTGAAATATGGGAAAAAATGACAGTTTTGGAGAAGGAAGCTTTCTCTTATAGTTTTTAGGGGCTTTTTTAACCGCTTTGAAGCAGTTTAAATTCCATGAGTAGCAAGTACATCACAGCTTGTGAATCCTGGTCGCAACCAAATAGGTCTTCTGGCACATGGCCACAGTGTTACCTGTTTTCTTGCTTGGTTATACAATGTATCATTGGTTAGTGTCCCCACAACCTTTAAACTGACTGCCTCCTTGAGAATATTGAGTTTATATCGTCGTTTAGATAACACACTGATCAAATAATAACGTGTCTTTATGGTTTTGTGAAGCTTCCAGCACATCACTGAGTGACAAATGAACAACGCCCTAAAACCAAATCAGCTTTATTCTGTTAATCCAGGGGGATGAATCTCGCATAGAACAACAGCAGGGCTGACTGCCCAGAGTGTAATACAATATAGAAATATGTGAACATAAAGATTTGTGTCCCATTGTTTGCAGCTGTGACATGCCTGTCGGAGCAGGGTGGCTCTGCCGCCGTCGGTGACTGCGTGCGGTGGGCAGGAGCGATGCCAGCCCTCGTGCAGGAGTGCCTCGTTCCCTGCAAGGATGACTGCACTTTCACCCCCTGGTCTAAATTCACAGCCTGCCCCTCTGACTGTGGCACAACCAGGAGCAGGAGGCGATCGCTCACAGGTACAATCTTTTACAATATTTGTCTGATTGGGAATAATGCCTCTGGAGCGTTGGAGAGGCGGGAAAATCCAGAAAGAACAGTTGCCATCCTGAATTGGTTTTTGATCTGGCACTGATCGTTGCCAGCCTTAAACACATTCCAAGAGCATTGCAGAAAAACTTGCTGATGGAAAGGTTTTAGGCAAATAAACCAAATGAAACAGTGACCAGGTTTTGTGCAAGTTTATCTGACCTAATCTGGGAAGCATGTAGAAAATACATATACAAGAGTACAAATCAGTGTGATTTTCTGGAGGAAGTTTAAAACTGGGCGTTTTGTGCTCAACAGTATGCCCCAGTTCAACAGAGCAAATTAATACCATGAGAAAAGAAAGCCCAATACCATTAGAACAGCTTTGTTTGATCCTTTTACATGCATTCATTAAACTCACTGGTTCAAACATTTGACGGCACAATCTTCCATGCTTGCTGTTGAGGTTTGTTATTATGTTATTTGAATGCTGACCAAACTGAAAAGCTTTAAAACTCCTTACCATGAATAGTTTGGAACTGCATGTTTTGCTGGGAGTTGTCTTCCTCCACATGCATACTTAAATCAAATAAAAATTAATTATACTGTTCTTACACGGTTTATAAGAAATTTGCTGTTATTGTTCTTCTCAACACTCAAATCTTTTCATGTTTCTGTGTTGTGTTTGAGAGCTAATATGTACCTGGCTTGAGTTTGCTCCTTCAGTAGAGGTGAAACATCAAAGATTTTGACTGTGGGGTGGAGTGCTAAAGGTGCTCTAAGAATATCTGCTGAGATAAAAGCTGGGATCTGAAGAGCGGCAAAATGTGGTGGCCCCCACTGCTCCTTCCTCCTAAACTCACTTGTCCTTGCCTGCATGGCTGTCTTCTTACTCTGTTTGTAACTGCTGGAATGTTCTGTGTGTTTTACTAACTAACAATTACAGCATACATTTATACTGGTTTCAAGCTGCTGTTCGTCAGTGTGGCTCATTAAAGGATAAAGATTTCTTTTTCACATAAAACTCCAGTATTATACAATGCTCTGTAGTTTCTGGCAAAGAACATATCCAAAAATGTTCTCTATACCAGTGCCTGGATGTTTATAGTAAGAGAAATGCTTGATCCCCAGCAAAATAATAGGTGCCTGATCTTACAAAAAATATGTAAAAAATAATGAATAACTACTTACAGGTAGTTTTAAATCAGATTTTTCTTTGTGAATGTTGTGCAAGGTACAAAGTAGTACAGCCCTACCCATCCTTTTTCTTCCTCTGTTCTATATCAGATGGAGATCTGTTCAAGTGGACCAAAAGTGGTTTATAATGGCCAGGTTTTGCTGGTTTGTCTCCTCACCTGCATTTGTGATCAACCACCACCAGTCTCTCCCCATCCAGCCTTGCTGGGTTCCATTTTTCCTGCCAGGATGGAGCTTTTAGTCTCAGCCCCATTCCCGGTGAAGGTGTCTTGAAAAGCAAGTGGTGAACATGCAGTGAGTGTCCCAGGTAGGGGACATGAAAATGCCCCAGAAAGCAGCAAGGGACAACCAGATCAGACACTGGATTTGGTTTGGCCCCCTCTCAAAAGTGGAAGTCAGCAAGACAGGCACCTACTTGTACTTGCATAGCAATTTCTTGGAAAATAGAGGTAGACAAAAGTCTTGAAAAAAATCTCATCCACAGGAACTTGTCCAAAGATTTAAGGAAAATGCTATTTTCAAAAGTATTTTGTGATGTTGAGAGTGAGTCCTTTATCCATTTGCATTTCACCTCTCTGTACGTGTGCATGAATTGTACCTCTTGTTCATCAACTGCGTCTGTCTATGCTCAAGTGCATGCTTTAGCTTCATTATAAGAATTCATTAATTATGTAATTTAGTGAAAATCTTCTAATTGTTTGCTAAGTATTTGCTTGCCCTCCACTCAATTTTTTAGTATAATTCATTTTACTTTGTAATTCATCATCGACTCTACATATAAAATTAGTCATTACTTAAGTGAAAGACTTATTACAGAACATATCAAAATTCAAAGTCATTATCATGAAAATACAGTTTTTAGGTGAGTCTTCTGTTAATTAATACAGTCAGTTATTTCACCGTGTTATGGATACAAAGCCCTTTTTGTAATTTTAATGTTTCATATAATTTTTATGTATAGTGTGTTACCTGATAATATTTAATATACATAACGTTTGCTGGTATTCAGAACAGTAATTTTAAAAGAGAACACTATTTAATTGATGGGTTTATGTCCTTAAAATTTTTGGAGATTGTATTTTTAGCAGCGATTTTTAAAGCAGTCTGCGAGGATGATAAAAATACCACTACCACTAATTCTAAAAATATATCTTTGTGAAGAATATGGGATCAATGTCACTTTTCCCCTTAAAATAGGGTTTTCATAGCAACTTCATTTAGGGGGAAGATTCCAACAAAACAGATGGCAGGGCAAGTTGGAAAAAACCCAGTCGCATAAGTGTGAGATTATTAGCATTCTTACCTCAGTCTGCTGTGCTTCGTCTCGTGATGGCAAAACATGGCAAATCCCAAATTCCCATGTTTATAATACAATGCAGAATACACAACTGAACATACAGAGTTCGTGGCTCCTCATGGCTTCTCAAACAGAAAAGGCTGGAAATGCCATTAAAGAGTTCTCAATCTAGTCAAAGTCTTTTAAAAGACTTTCTTTGAAGTATTTGGAGTTGTACCTGCATTTCCTCATAAATATGTACATAAAAATACAAACATAGATTTCTCTACTAAACTATAAAGATGCTGGCACTATTTTTTTTTTTTTAATCCCTTTGTGCTGGCAAATTCTACATTCCCCAGAACTCTGGCAATACAATTTTGAAAGAGCTGGAGCTTGAAGGATGGTGATATTAAGGGTCTGCAGTCAGGGGCCTTTCCTTTGGAGGAACATATTTGTGTGGAAATAGGCATTGATGAGACCCAGCTTGTGTGTGGTGAAATGGCTCTTGGTTCCAGGCTGGAAAGGGGGTTGTTGAGTTACATAACTTATCTTTTGGTTTTAGTATCTTATTTGTGTACAATGAGGAGAAAACACTTCTTCTGGGATCAAAACACTTCTGCAGAAGTGTTTTTAGTGCATCTAAGATGCCCAAGGAATGTTTTGAGGATGGGATACAGATGGAGTTTGTTGCTGAAGATGAATTCTCCCTTCCGTGCAGATGCCAAATGCAAAGACATTCCTGAGCTCAGCCAGCATCAAGATTGTTCCATGGCATGCTGGCTGACCTGTGCCAAGACAAGCATTGATTTTTATCTTTAGGGGCTGCGTACATTTGTTCCCTTGAGCAGGGAGTAGGGATGCAGGGAGCTCGAACTCTCCTTTTTACGTTATTTCTTCTTGTGCTGGAGACCCCTTGTCATACCTTGAAGTCCTGCAGGAGGAGAGCATGGAGAGTGCATTTGCAGAGAGCTGTACTTTGGGTTTATTTGGATGCTGCTGCTTCCTAAAACTACTGAAAGAGCCTTCTTTTAAAACCTGTTGAAGGAACAGAGCGAAGGAAAACATAAAAGCAAACACAACCATTGAAATACTTTCCAGCGCTAATAGTTTGCTGAGGATTATGTCTTTCTGTTTTCTTCAAAGCATGGTTTGTGTGCACAGCTCATCTTTAACTAATTTGTAAAGAAATCTCAAGGAAGTTGTAGCTAATGTAGGGTCCTGTGGAAGTTGCCCTGGCAACCATTGAGTGTGAACAAACAGAGATAAAACAATCAACTTACTTCCATCAGATAATTAGAGGAAAATGATATTATATGAAATTAGAAAGTTTCTGGGCAGACCATTCCTAGAGCAAGACTGCATTTTACTCCTTGATCTACCCATCAGAAGAGGATTTCCAAGTTCTCTGGTTGCCCCTGGAGATAAGTACGTTGTCCTTGCACACCAGAGCACTGGCAGCAGCTAATAGATGCTTCAGAAACATCCCTGAATATTAACATTCAGATTGTCTTGGTTCTGATGTGTTGAATTCATGCAAGTATAAATAATATGACGTGTTGTTATCAAGAGCAGCAGATGTTGAGCTAACGCGCAGATTTCTGTGCTTGGAACAGGGCGAAGCAGAAAGCGAGACAAATGCCAGAACACAGAAGTTTATCCTCAAGTTGAAACAGAGCCGTGCCCCTGCGAGGTGTTCACTTCCCAGCCCCATGGAAATTGGTCTGACTGCATTATCCAAGGGGCTCCACCCCAGCTGCAGCTGGGAATGCCATCCCAGGGAGTGGCCAGGGAGTGTGGCCAGGGCGTGCGGCTGCGAGCCATCGCCTGCTACGACAGCACCGGCAGACTGGTGGAGCCATCTCACTGCAGCAGTTCAGGTAAGGAGATGGAAAACAGCCCAGAACACGTGTAAATAGCACTCCCTGGCTCATTGTGGAGCTTATCCGAGGTGTGTGCTTGCTGGAATCACTCTCACAGGTTTGCCGTGGGCGTTGAGCACGGTTCAAATATCTTCTTGTTGCTCTTTAATACTGAGGTTTTCCTCAGTGTAAGGGTCTGCTTGCATTTATGCAATGGAAATGAAGCACAAGAAGGCTAAAGTTGGCTATACTGCCAGAATACCAGAGGCATTTTATTTATTTCCCTGAAAATCCCATAAAAGTATAAGCTTCGGAGGAGGTATAGTTATTTCTATCAGCATTTTGTTTGAGGATATCTCCTACTTCCACTTTTTCTCGTTTAGTAATTTTTATTCCCTTTCACTATGGAGGTTTGTGTGGTTGTTTTCAATGAAGGAATTCGCAATTTTCTAGAGATAATTATATTTAATTACAAAATGCCTGTGGTGTCACCTGCTGTCCCTCATGCCAGGCACACATGGCTTCAGCAGCCAGTGGTCTCCTCCTTGCAGTTATGTGCCAGTGTTAAGCTCAAATTCACAAAACATATTTTCATAAATTCATAGAGTATATTTTCATGTCCTTGCTTCCTGGGATGCTGTCCATTTATATTTCTTTTGTAATCAAGTAGCCTATATCATAAAGAGGGCAGAATTAAAATCAGGGAGATCAGGATGCATCATTCCATTTGGGTGTTTTTTCCCAATTTCCATGGTATGCAGTTCATTGAATGGTTTAAGTTGGAAGTGGCCTTAAATATCATCTCATTTCAGCTCCCTTCCACTGTCCCAAGCCCCATCCAACCTGGCCTTGAACACTTCCAGGGATGGAGCAGCCACAACTTCTCTGGGAAACTTGTGCTAGAGCTTCACCACCCTCACAGTTGATTTCTTCCTGGTATCGAATCTGACCCTGACCTCTGTGCATTTGAAGCCATTCTCCCTTGTCCTATCACTTACCACAGATACAAGGTTTTATTTTAGGAGCAAAATCTCCAGCTTGGCTGCCCTCAAACCACTGCTGCTCTCTGACTTACAGCCAAAAGTCTTGGGGCACCATAGAGCAGGATGTGGTAGTTTGGAGGGCTGCTGATGAGCTGTATGATGGGAGGGGAGAAATGATGTCTCAGGAGGAGATTAAGTCATACAATGGGCACCAGGAATATTCCTGAGAGTATAAAGGAGCAGAGAAATCAGCTCTCTGGAGGGTCTTCACGATGGGATCAGCAGCCTGAGCTGCATGTAATAAGAGGAAAAAAACCACTCTAGTGAAGTGATTCAGTCCTGGAGTGAATTCCTCTTGCAGCTGTTGATGGCTGTTCCAGCTGGCTGCACAGGTTCATAAAGCAGCTTTCCATGGTTTGTGTTTCAACAATGTGCTTTTGTACCAATTGATTATGCCTCTGTGGCCCATGAAGGAGGAGTAGTATACCTTGCCCCCACGTTACCTTTTCTTCTGCAAAAAGAGAGCTGCTGGGATTTGGAAGGTGGGTTTGCCTGTGGCATGACTCGCTCTTTTGAGAAACTCAGGGGTTTTATCACGATTAAAAAGGGAAGGTTGTCTATGCGTGGGGCTTTTCTAAATAACCTTGAAGCCTGTTTTCTGTCAGTGATATTTATGTGGCATTTTTAATGGTCTGGCTTCTCTTAGGGAGGTAGTAGGGAGTGGTAGCTCCAGGGGAATATTGTTCACTTTCTTGTCTTCAGCTTTTTATATGAGCAAAAATGATTGCGGCACTGCCCTGGCACAAGGCCCACGTCAGAGGCAGAGGGGTGGTCGGTGACTTTGGGCATAGAATGATTGAAAATGAGCAGAAGCTCCACAGGCTCCACTTCCATCACCTGGGACCTGCCTTCCAAGGTTACATGAAGGCAAGTCTGATATTTATGGTCTCTAGAGCTGGGAACTTTCAAAACACACTTCTGAACACCTTATTGAATTAGTGATAGAAACAAATCATTATCCAATTAATAATTAGCAGAATGCTTTTCAGCCATAATGGAGAAGAGCAATTTACAGAAGCATGCAGAATTGCTAAACCCTGAGAAATTATTCATGACAGTGTCTTTTTTAAGCAGCTCAGTTTGTCCTGCTCACAATTAGTATCAGGTGACCTTTTAACATTTGCTGGCTGGCCATGATTATGGTTAATTAATCCATTGTCTTATATACTGAATGCCAAGCACTGTTATATCTGGGCATTGTTCTTGCTTTTTGAGGTGGGAATAGGCAGGTTCCTCTTTTACTCCTTGCAGGTCTTCTGACTTCTCTTTGTTTCCTGCTCTTCCTTCTGCAGGACAGTGCTTTTCCTTCCTTTCCCTTGAACCAGAACAGAAGTGAGAAGTTGTAAGACTCAGACTTCAGTTCTTTGATGGGTCCTTTTGAAGAGCTGCAAAATGTAGAAAGAGAGATGTAGGGATGTAAATTGTGCCTCAAGAGTAGAAGTAAATTTGTCCCAGATTTGATAATGCCCTTAGTACATGGTGTAGGATAATAAAAATTGTAGAACAGAATAGGTCAGCTTGTAGCTTTTTTGGAGAGCAAACTCTGGGCTTTTGCCTTCTTGCTGCAGTGATTTTCATTTTCCCTGACTGAAACCTTGTGAACTGAGACTTAAGTGGGGTTTATTTCACTTGGTCAGTGTGACCTATTATGTGAGTGTATCAAAGTTGTCAAGTGAATGTGCAGCTCACTTGAGTCTGGTGTAGAAACTAACTGCTCAGAAAGGTTCTGGTTCTGAGGCCCTGCTCTTATGCTGACTTTTCTGCTGAGTGATTCTGCATTTGCAACGTGGAGGGCAAGGGGAGAATCTAACTAAAAACCTCATTTAGTCTGCTCATCTGTGTTTCCTAGAAGTTTATACTCTTAACTGTCCTAAGCCTTTTATCTGCAGATACATTAACCCTTTAAGCATACCTTCCCAACTGGAAATGGATATTTTCTCCCCATTGGTGTGGTTACTGCAAGCAGAGTATCCCAGGGTCCAGGAAGAGTCAAGACAGAAGCATTCCAGCTATTTCTTTTTGGAAATGCTCTGTCTACCTGCCTGGGGTCTACAGTTTCTTCTGTCAGGACTGAAGCCTGGGCTGGAGGGACAGACATCTACCCTGACCCACCAGAGCTGAGCAAGCCTGGTGTCAACACTGTGGGTCAGCTGTAGTGGGCATGCTGATCCCACTGGCTGATTTACCCATCCTCACTGATATTTAATTGTGTGTTAGCTCCTGGTCATTAGATATGACAAGCTTAAAAATACAAATCACAGGCTTTTCTGAATTTTATTCCTTTCTTTACCAAATCTTTTCCCCAGGAAAAAGATACACTTTTTTTTTTTTTTTTCATGGCTGGCTTTTGTGATAAACTGCTTTATTTTGATGGTGTGACCTTTTTCCTTGATCACCCATTCAGTAAGCTTGAGAAACGAGTGATCTGCATTTTCCAGTTGAGCTAGTGATTTTCTCCCAGATTTGGTTCACCCTTGTTTTTCTTCCTTTAAGTTGGAAATGTACCTATGAAATCATGGATAGAGGTAACTACCTCTAACTGCATTACAAAATTGTAATTGTAAATTTGTCTCAATTTTCCTTCCCATCAGAAAACTGCTTATATTGTGTTGAGCTCACTGCAAGTCCAGAGGGTCTCCATTTGCTAACTCGTGTCTGGAGCATCCCCTTTGGCCATGAAATTTTCCTTTTAATTGCAGTTCATCCGCTTCTCAATCTGTCATCTGAGCTGCTCATACTATTTTTGAATTTCCATCTCCTTTGTTTTGAATGATTTCCTGTCGTCCCTTTGCATCCCTTTCTTGTGTGCGATGCCAACAGGTTTTTTTTAATCTTAGAGGAACATAGGGTGCCTCATCTGTTCCAAATCAAAGGCTGGAGATTTCTGTGCTCCTGCCTGGAGGTTCTGCTTTTGATCCAGCGAGCAATTTATGGAAAGCAGGAATTTATGGAGAGTGCTTATCCTATTCTAATTCTGCTGTGCTCGCAACAACAGGAACCTGGAAAAAAAAGGCACGACAGACAAACAGATCCTGATTTTAAAATCACTTAACTGCAACCTGAACTCACCTTAAAAAGCTTTAATTATCTCTGAATTTATGATGGGCCCGGCAGGGATGCTCAACCACCTCCTTACTCTCATAGTGTCTCCTTCTGTGAGCTCCAGTTGCTGGTGGACAAACCCATCCTAAAATGAAAATGCTGGGATTGACTACCTCCATTTTAGGGGGATATTAATAAACATTCTGCCAGTTTTTATTTGTATAGCTCAAAAAGTCATAAGCAGAGCCTAATATGTTAAAGGAATATGAATCTGAAAGCAAACTTGCTGCTCCTACAAGGTGGCAGTTTTGGGGGAAAAAAATTTTTAAAAAGGTTGAAAATGCAACATTGAATAGATGCCTGCTTATTTTTGGAAGTGTATCAATTTTAGTAATTACTGTGGTATACATTTTTGCACATGTAGTAAATTTTGTTTTGAAGAGTGAAATTGTAGAAATCCCTGATTTTGAAAACCTTCAGAAATAGAAACTTTTCTGAACGGATATTTCCCTATGTTTTTGAAAATATTCCAAAGTTTAATTTCATTCTTAGTCTGAGTGACATTTTATATTGAAATTTCAGTTTTTAGTACAACCTGTTGATTTCAGAACCCAGCTAGGCTCTCTGAAATCACTTCCCAGAGATAACAGAGACATCCCTGTTTTATTAACACTGCAGCACAAATCCAAAACACAGCCCCATACCAGAAACCGTGAAGAGAATTAACTCTACCCCTGCCAAAACCAGCTCAGTCTCTCTCTTTTATTACATGACTGGATTCTGTTAATGGCTGTATTGCTACTAGAAAGCTTTTCAAAGACTGCTAGAGAAAGATGTTTCAGGTGAAAATTCACCTTATTTTCTGTCTATCCCATTCCCTGGCATGGGAATTAAGGATGGATCGCAGGACTGTCCTGCCCTCGAGTCCCCACTTCAGGACTCTTTGAAGCCACTGCCACCTTTGACTGTTTTCTGCTCTCTCACAGCTAAATAGCTTCTAAATTTAGCTCTGAAATCCTGCCTGGATTCTGCTCTGGACTCTCTCTGACATTCCTACATGTCCTCTTGGGTGTGTGGTGACACTTTTAATTACAGCTGTGGCTGCCAGGGGAGCTGTAACAGACACAGAGCCTGGGAAGGACCTGGCCTCCATTTCTTGTTTCACTACAGAATTTTTACATATTGCTCCCATAACAGTGCTCAAAGAGTGTTGATTTATTCCTTATCTTTTCCTTTGTTTGGTTAGGGTTTTCTTTTTTCCTTCAAAATCTGTTCACCATAAGAAAATTTGGCCATGGTTCTTCCTTTATGGATGTTAAAAGACTTATCAAATGAAATTAGATCACAGGACAACTGTTCAGACATTGAGTTCTCTGTGTTTTCCTGGCAACAGAATCAAAGATAAACAGCCAGCAAAAAAGTTATTTCTGAATGGGTCAAACTGGCTATCAAAGAAGCTTATTTAAAGCAAGGTAAGACTTCCCCTGAGGCGTTAGTACACAGAAATGCACATTCTTCTGAGTCTTTATCTTCTTACAGAAAGGAAGCATGCATCCTAAGAAAAAATATTTAGAAACTTGGCTTTAGGAGCAGCATCCTCTGTAAGTGCATTTAGTCAGAGTGATGTCTGTTGTTACTCCTTGGCTCTAAATACACATCTTTATTGCTTATCTTCTTGCCCAAATTTCTTTTATGCTTTTTGCTGCATTCCATAAAATGACCCCTTTGAAGAGGTGGCAGTGCCAGACTTTATGAAGGAATGGCTTTTTACTGACCTCAAACAGACTTTCTCGTGTTTGATATTCACTGTCAGCTGCCTCTTGCTGGACCACCTCTGCCCACCCTTGCTCATGTCCATCCCTTCTATTCCTATTTTTAGGCTCAGTTAAGGGGGGTTTTGTTTGTTGTTTTTTTTTTTGTACAGATTGATTAAAGCTCCTCCATGGAACTCAGTAATGTTTTTGGTGTCGAAATTGTAACTCAGTGTAGAAATACTCTATGGGAGCTTTAGGAGGGCTGTGATAGCAGGTTAATGCACTGGGTGATCTCCTGGCCTGATTTCTGCAGCAGGCTGTGGGAAGAGAATTTCCTTGAAATGTGGCCCGTCTCTTTGGCCTTAATAACACATTTGTCACAAATACAGCCTGTTATGAGGCAAGGCTCTAATAAAATGTTACCATACAAAGATAGACTTAGAATTAACATTTTTCTCTCCCTACGTGTCATTCCATTTAATATGCTGTATTGGAAGTATGAAGAAATACCCTTTTAGCCTAATCCTGTTCATGAATTACATATTCTAGTCCCAAGACCTCTGTACTTCTGCTCATGGTGCTTCCTGATTCTTCTGAGATGTGAGACTGTGCTGGGAAGTGTCGTGGTGATTGTTCACAGGATTCCTCTCATGTCTTATCTGGGGTTTTTTGCAGCATTTTTAATGTGTTTGCCTTTTATACAGCTCTGATGAGCAGGACTTTTAGGCAAATAAATGGATGAGAAATAATTTTTGGAGTGAAAATGACAATTCCATATCTTTACCACTATCCATATCTTTAATACCACCTTTATCTGTTGAGGAGCCCTGTGGCAGCTGGACATAGGAGGTGTTCTAGTGGAGTTCAGTGGGCATTAAAGGCTTTAATGTCTGATGCATTCTCAAGATTTTCAGAAGCAACTTAATTAAACTTATACTTCAGTTTGGTCTGTTCTATACTGTTCTTTACTCTGATACTGGTGATAGCACGGGAGTTTATCCCACCTTAGTCTGTTCCTGGGCTTGAAATCCACTTTAATAGCTCTCTGTCCTCCAAGGTTTGCAAATGAGGATGGTGTAAATTAAATTACTGAGAACCTGGTTTGCAAATCTCCAGATATCCCTCACTGCAGACAGAGATTCCCACTGTGAAATCTTGGCTCTCATTTGTGTTTGGTAACATGGAGGAGTGACCACTAAAAATAGTGTTATTTAACAGGATTGCTTTGCCTTCTGCTTCTGAATTCACTGAAGTCCTCCAGCACAGGAGATTGAACTACACAACCAGAGAGCTCAAAGTCACACTGCAAAATTGAAACAAAAGTCTATCAGAAATTCAGTACATCAATACTCTGTGCTGGGGCCTGCTAGTGTCACCAAAATGTCCTGTTTCCCTCTCAAGGTTTTCCATCATATAAATGAGTCTCTGCTCTCCCCGTGCCTGAGCTGTGGAAAACCAGGACTGTTCCCTTTCTTAAAATCATGTTTTCATCAGATGTTTTTTATAGCACAGCTTTATTCAAGAAGGTCAGGTGCTTCTGCAGCAAGGTGACCTCTAATAGGTGGAGTGAGACTCCTTATGCAAGCAGATGGGACCTGGCAGCAGCTACCTGGATTTTGGGAAAGCACTCCTGGATCTTCCTGGGGCTGGTAATGGTTAGTGGCATCCTTAAAACAGCACCTGTATAATTAAAGTGTGCAATTGGGCTTCTCATTTAGTGTTGATGGGAGAAGGAATTGAGGCAGAGTATTGATTTAAATGTATTGATTTGGGGGTCACTGTGTCACTTGCCTCCTGTGGCAGGGAGAGGTCACTGTGTCATTCACCTCCTGTGACATTGGGGAGGGGGCTGTGGAGGTCACAGCTGGCTCACAACCTTCTCCTGCTTTTCCAGTGCCTGTGTGACCTGCTCATGAACAGAGGCCCTCACACTGGGAAAAACCACTTGAATTTGTAAATTAAAGAACTAGGAATGTACATTTAAAGAAAAAAAAATAGAATTTCATGCTGCTGTGAGGCCTCTTGATAGTATTAACTGCACAATAATCTAATTAGTGTTCCTGTCTTCTGCAGAGTCATCTGCTGGTTTATTTTGTCTGAAGTAAAAGCAATATTGTAATGCAGAATACATGCTAATTATCAGGATGCAGGGAGATGCATCAGCATGTCCCATTGTGTCAAGTGGAAGTCATAACGTTGTTGTCCAAGGCAAGTTGCCTAAATGAGGCTTGCCTGTGTCTTGGGGTCACAGCTTGGCAGCAGAAATGAGGTGGCATACTGTGCTGACAGTGCCCAATGTAGTGGCTTCAGAAACTGGCAGAAAGATGCTCTCCACAGAGGGCCCCAAAGTCTGAAATTGAGTTTCTTAGTGTGCTCCAGCAGTGCCTGAAACCATTGACCTTCAGGACATAATATGATTTACTGAGGGGGGTGAATACTTTCAGTGACATTTGGTGGCAGCTTTCTCCCAGTGATGACCCTTGGCTCTGGAAGATGCTTCCTACCTGCTCCAAATTGCCCAAGACTGTATTGATCCTCAGAGCACTCTGCAGTGCACATCTATTTTCAGAGCTGCTGTGCCATCAGGCCTCTAAGAGAAGTCAGGTGTAGGAGAAAAGGGAATCTGTTGGTTTATGGACAGTTTAATTGTGTTCAGGCTTTAAAAAAAGTATTGTTTTCTTGTATAAATATCATAATAATAATAGAAAATAAACACAGTATTGGGTTTGTTTTAAAAACATACTTCTACTATGAGTTGAGTAACCTGAAAAGAAAATATATGGTAAACAATCCATAATAAAATGCAGTGGGCTGACGTTTTTTCCTGATGTATAGAGGATTCCAACACTGCTAAGAAAAAATAAAAGGCTATTCTGTTTTATTTGAAGAAAACAGATGATTTTCCCAGTGGCAGAATGATGAGCAAAGTATACAGAAAAACACAGCTGAGCTACTCCCCTAACTGCTATTGATCCCAGTGGATGGTTTTTTTATTTGAGTAAGGACTTTGTTAAGATGTCAGGGCTCCCAAGCAGCCAGGCCAGCCCTTCACCATGGGAGAGCAGCCCTGGGAGAAGGAAGCAGCATTCCCACAGTTGGTTTTGGAGCCTGGACAGACTCGTGCAGTAGATTTCTGCCCTCCTGTATCCCCTGTTCCCTGTGAAATGAATGTACATTGTGAAGTCCTATTTATTTGCTCTATTTATTTGCACTCAGAAGGCAGCAGACGAGACTCCTTCCCCGGAAGAGTTCTCAGCTTGTTCTGCAATCTGTTACAAGGAAAGTGCTAATTAATGGAGATTTCCTTGTTGAGTTAAAAGATTAAATATATCAACTACCAGGGCTTGCATCTAACACCAAGTGTCTCCTTGCAAGTTCTTTAAGGAGGAAAACTGTAATGCAGAATCAAAAGAAATTAGAAATCATAATGCCAAGTCAGCATCAACCCAACTGCCTCCTCGGGATTTATAGAGACTGTGAAATTGAGCAATAAAACCAACCTTTGGATGAATTTCAATAACAATAATGTTGAGTTAAACTTACCAGCCTTTTTTACAAGTCCTCTCTGGTCTATTTAGAATCTCTAATCAGTCTGCTACGAGATAACGTGAGCGTGTGCATCTTTTGTTGAGAAAGTGGGAATAGATGAGCTAAGGATCCATTATTTGAGCCTTGCAAAATATTTGATGTGGAAGTTATTTTTGCTGGGTTTTTTTTTTTTTTTTGGCTGTGCATTTACTGAATGTAAATTAGATTATCTCCTAAATTTCTCAGCCAACTAATAATGCATAAAATCTCTCAAATCCTTGTGTACTATAAAAAAAGAAGATTAAACAGATTTGTTCTGTGGCAAGATTAAATCCTTTTCGGCTGCAAGTCAAATTTTTAGCAACTTAAGTCTCGCAGACTTACTATGTTTAGTTGCCTTCAGTTAATAATTTTCTCCATTGGAGCAGGATTTAGATTTTGACCAGGGATTATTTGGGATGGGGTGCTCCTCTTGCAGCTCACAAGCTTCTGGAGCCTTGGGTTGTGCTGTGTGGCCCATGGCCAGGGGGTGCCTTATTCTTGGCACATTGGGAAAGCCTCAGCCATAAAAACATGATTAGCTGGTGGAATTAAGTCTGTGAGGTGCAGTCTGTACTCCATGCTGAGTTTTAACCTGAGGTGAAGCAAGAGGTTTGCCTTGCAGGAGATCCCAGAGCTTCAGCTGAGCAGAATTTAGCCCACCAAATGCTGTGGTCCACCAGGTTTCCCTTACAAAGTCTTTAGCTATTAAGTTTTTAGCACTGCTTGGATTTACTGGTGTTATTTTGTGATATTTCACAGTCACTAACCAAGTGAATGTAAATATTAATTGCAAAATGAATCAATTTTTTTTCCCCTTCTACCTTTGGTCTGTGTAATTAGAAACATTTCTCCTGTGTCACTGTCCACTCTGCTGCTCCCTAGTTTGTTAAAGGATGATCTCTGCTGTCCCACAGACTCCAAGGGAAATTAGCAGTGTTATTACCATTGGCAGCTGTGGTGATGCACAGAATTGTCCCTCTCACAGTAATGACCTTGAGTTTTATGAAGCACCTCAAGGTTTACTAACAAGGCTAGAACTGCTAGAAGTTTGTTAATTGAAACCATGAAATATGTTACAGAGGATACAAATGAGTTTAAAGCCAATTCAATTAGAGGTGCAGCTGTTTCCAAAGCTGCTGGAGAAATGTTTATTTTTGCATCACTTTTAAGCCAGTCTCTTGGAATGCTGCTGGCACTGTTGTTTAATGCTGTGTGCAGACCTTACACCCACAGCAAATTTATCTTTTGGAAGTGCAGCAGTCAGGTGAAACTATCCCTGATGTTTGATTGTAAACCCACTGATGTCCTGCTTCTCCCAGCACAACCCCTTGTGGCATCACTGACACCCCCTGCCCATCACCCAGCTGCCTCCTCTTGCCTTGGCTCTGCTGGGTGTCCCAAAAATGGGACAATAATAGTTTTTGCACTGTGTATTTGTGCCTCTCTGATGCTGGCACAGGCTTCCCCATTTCCCTGGAAGTGTCCAAGGCCAGCTTGGATGGGGCTTGGAGTAACCTGGGATAGTGGAAGGTGTCCCTGCACGTGGCAAGGGGTGGAACAAGATGAGCTTTGAGGTCTCTTCCAATCCAAACCTTCTGTGATTCCATCACAACCACCAGACCATGGTCCTCATTTCATCCAGCTGCTGATGCTTTGCCCCTGGGCTGCACAGGAGAATTGAGGTGAGCCAGAACTGCTGCAGTGTGTGTCTGAGCCTTCCCAGGACATCCTGTATGATCTGTGGGTGCTTTGTTTGTTACAGACACTTTAGAGACTCCATTTGTGGCTTGTTGAGCAACAAGCACACTGTTCTTGATGAATAAATCATCGTAAAACGAGCTCTGCAGCCTGGGTAAATGCATTTGTTCATCCCAGTACGCTGACAGTGTCTCAGTAGAAAAACAATAGCACTTAAACGTAGAAAAGGCTTATTTGGTCATCCACATCAAATTTTCCCCACCATTTCCCAGTAGCATGTTTCAAAGTGGCTGCTTAAATAACCTGGTGTTCTTGTCACAACCTCCTGTGACATCTGTGTGTGCAGCTCCAGCTCTGTGGGGATCAAGAGCCTGCTGTTGGCCCGGGTGGGACAGAGGCTCTCACCTGCTCTGTCTGAATTAAAGGAGCTTTATTTTAACAGTGTTTGAGATTTTGAGGAATAATAATAGAAATAATAATTTTAAAAAAGAGGTTAAGAGAAGCTTGAAGAAATCTAAGAACACATTGAAAGCAGGCTGAGCGTGGCTGGGAAGTAGAGAACATGTTTTTCTGTGGAAAGTTTTGAAAATATAACAATTGTTTGGTACTGAGTTTTGCAGAGGGGAGAAAAATGGGGGATGTGATGGATGAGTGAGAAATTTGAGGATGACACTGACAAAACCAGCTGTGTAAACTCAGCCATGAGTTGGTCTCCCAAGCTGAGCAACAGTAGCTCAGAAATGTTATTTACTTTATTCATATTCTGTTATGGTAAGAATATTTCTCTGGATAGTAGCTTGAATGTAGAATTCCTTATTAATGGATTGTTTTAATAGCATATTGCCCTTGGGGTTTTTTGTCTGTTTAGTATTGTACATCATGCCAAAGTTTTCTAGGCATGCCAAAACTAGGATTATTGTGGGTCTTAGTCCCCTGACAACACCAAGTTATTGCTTGGCTCCTACTGGAAAAAAAAATAACAATGGTCTCACAGGCAACAGATGAGCTGAGTACAATGTTATTTACTACTCATCATAAAAGGATAGCCATAGAGGCATTCTCTGTCTGAGCAGAGAGGGTGCATCACAGGAACATTTTTGGAGGAAAATTTAGATTGAATGAAATCTTTGCTCTATGAATAAATACCTTAGTGCAGGATTAACCTTAAGTGGTTGATAGAAGAGTAATGGCAGTCTGCGAGGAGAGCTTGAAGGAAAGTTTTGTTCCCATCTTGATTTTGTATCAACATTCAGTATGGAGAATCAGCTTCCTCTGGACAATATGGAAGTGCAATGCTCTGTAGCTGGCCCAGTATTTGATAAAATTTAATGTGATTAAGAAATACAGGTGAGGAAACTCAAAAAGGAATGAGCAGCCTCTTAGCAATGGGATGTCTTTGGAAATTCTGTGGTTCATGGAGGTATAACTCACAGCACTTCCTGGGGATGGAATACAACAGGTTCTTCAGTCTTCACAGAACAGTCTGTGTTGGAAGGGACCTTTTAAAGGTCATCATGTGAACCCAGTGAGCTAGATCAGATTGCTCCAAGCCCCATCCAACCTGGCCTTGGACACTTCCAGGGATAGGGCATCCACAGCTTCTCAGGGCAACCTGTGCAACTATTCTACCACATTAATTGTAAAATCTTCTTTCTGGTATATAAGAAATATTGTTTATTATAACTTTTCCTTCATCTTCCTTTTTTTTTTTTTTGGTAGTCTATTTCTTTTTCTTGTCTTATATTTCTTTTTATTATAGATGTAGATCTTGAGCTGTCTAAAGACTTAGCCCATTTTGCCTTCTCTGATAAGTTGATAACCCCTCTGACTAATCCTACTTTGAAACAAGGCACTTTCTTTGTTTCTGTTGAGAGTTAATTACCCAGGCTGTCACACAGCCCAAGGAAAGATATTTCATACAGTGGTGGAACAGAACTCTTTGGAGAACTGCCTAAGAAATGCTTCTCATAAATCTATCATGAGAAGATTTCTTTTACTTATCATAATGTATTATGAATTGCTTTGAGTGGCAACCTAAGCAGATGGAACAGAATATCAGTGGGATATTTGGGAGTTTATTTGGGGGGAAAAAGTGAGTCTGTTTTGGAAATATTTGTGTGTGTGTGTGCATGGGTGTCATCTCACTGAGGTAAGCATACAAAGCATACAAAGTTGAAATATCTCAAACATTCCAGTATCGCTGGAATGGATTCAGTCAGAAATAATTAAGATACCCAATTCCAGTGGCTTTGGAGCTGCAAATGAAGAGGCACCACAAGAGTCAGAGATCAGAGGCAGCAGAGAAAACCAGAGCATGCTGGCTGGGCACAGGTCTGCAGCTCTGGGGAAGAGTTACAGCGTGGGTTACACAGGGAAATGATTGCAGCTGTCAGGCTGCGGGGTGGGCGCCGTAAAGAAATTGGGAGCAGCACCATCACCGGGAATCAGGAGAGCAGAAACAGAGCAGCACTGAGCTGAAGGAGCTGCTGCTGCTGCCGTTTTTTAAGGCACTGTTTACAAAAGCAACATCAGTATTTCTTGTACCTCTAGAAGGAAGATATTTTCCAGCGGATGGATGCCTAAATAAGCCTGAAACCTTTATTGATACTGATTTCAGCGTGAGGAGCAGGAGGGAGGCAGCGAATTGTGGCTGTGGGTTGATGCCCAGGCTGTAACACAGTTCTGGTTTGGAGTGAGCAGCAGGCTTGGGCATGGTTCAGCCAGTAAATCCAGCTCTGAACCGGGATAATCTCTGTGCCTCAGCCTTGGTGTTTCATGGTTGTCTGGGGGTTTTGGACAGCAGCTGCTTCTGGGTTGAGTTTTGTTGTTTGTTTTTCCCTCCATGCTGCCATGACTGTCACCTGGGTATATGGGGGAAACCCTTCCTAAAAGAGTCACAAAATGAGTTAATTTGGTATTCTGTAGGTGAGGAATCAAGAGGGAGTGTTCACATGATGAAAACCAAACAGAAATAAAGGGCATAAAAATGAGAAACATCAGAACAGTGGTAGGGATGAAGCTATTTCCATACCCATCATTGCCAGAGCTGTCAGAGGGATGAAGCTGCCTCTAATAAAGGCTGATCTGAGCAGCCACTGGCTTTCATGATCTAACATGAAATCTCTTTTTTGTTTAAATTAAAATAATACATACAGACATGACAAGCAGATAATAGGAACCAGGGGAGAATGAATGCAGCATGGTAAGCAGGAAGGTGCAGGAATTATTCCTCACTGCCAATCCAGGACTGGTGCCACTAATTCCCTGGAGAACCCCAGGGTTTGGCCACTCTCCACCGCTGTTCTGCACACCAGGAGCTCCATGGCCACTGCTGGGCTCTGCAAAATCTGTCTTCTCATATGCCAGCTCCTCAAACAGCTGTGGGGTTGTGCCTTTTTGGAGGAACCTGTTGGGTTTTAATTCACAAGGTGCTGGTCCTGCAGATGTCTGGTGTTGTGCTTTTAAGAGATGATTTTGTGAGGACTTTCATGTCAAACCAGCTTAAGGTGAAAGTAAAGCTTTCAAATGCCATTTTTGAAACCCAGAATAACCAAAGCATTTGGAAAGAGGTATAAAGAGAACTTGTGAGATGTGGGAAGCAGGTTTCATCTGCTTCTCCCAAGAAAAAAATCCCACACTGGTCCAGCTGGCAGGCAGATCCCTCACACATCTGATGGGAGCTGCCAAGAGAAGAGCTCTCTTGCCTCCACCATCCTGTGGTTCTCTGCTGGGGAGAGAGCCTGTGTCTGTCTCCTGCCTGTGCCAGCTCTGGAGATGGCCAGTGTAATGCAGAAGGAGTTAATTCTCCAGAATTTGTCATGGCCACAGTCTAATAAGGAAGGTAATTACCACATGTTGGTGACCACCAGCTTCACAACAGGTACTTTTGCCAGCGTGGGTCCTTTACATCATTCCATTTTATCACTGCCTTCATTGGACTAAACCAAGTAGAAATTAATTTTAGTCACTGCTGTTCTTCACAAATAATACCATAACCTGACCTTGGAGGGTGTTGTCAGTCGGCCAGATGCCTTCTCCTTAAGAAGGTCTTGTTTTGTGTTGATTGCACAGGTTACATCAGGGATAGGAGTTGGTTTGTTGGTTGCAGTGATTCAAACCTCTCTTACATTTTTGTTTTAGGTTACATTGAGGAGCCCTGCACGGTCCCTTGCCCGTTTGATTGCAGATTAAGCGATTGGTCCAGTTGGTCTCCCTGCAGCTCTTCCTGTGGGCCAGGGGTGAGAGTCCGATCCAAGTGGCTCAAGGAGAAGCCCTACAACGGAGGCCGTCCCTGCCCCAAGCTGGATCTCAGGAATCAGGTGAGCAATGTTCCCATGGCCAACAGAAATCTCTCTGTGCTGTGTTTTGAGTCGGGATCCAAAGTCACTGTGCTGGTGAAGGAGTTAAAGATAGGAGTTATCTCTGGGACCACACTTTGGGTCACGTTTTGTAGACAATCCTTGACCTTCATGAGGACTGAGGGAGAGGTGCTCATGTATCAGCAGAATTTGACCTGAAACACCTTGTTTCTTATATGAGGAAATTGTTATTTCCCAGAGCACAGGAAGCCCTGGATTAATAATCCCGCCTGGACAGCATGTAGACTTCAGAGAACTCAGATGTCATGGATATTATAAAAATTTTAATTCTTTCTGAGGCTGTGGTTGCTGTAGAAACATTTGTTAAATAAAAATTGCTATTTTTAGCAACATTTCTCTTCAACACAGCACAGGTTCCCTTGAACATTAATCTCTGTATATTCAATATTGAAGTATCCCATCACAGGAAAATAATCTTTAAATTGCTACTCTTAAAGGAATATCAGCATCTATTTAAATGCTACTTAATGCTGTATGCATTTCTGCAAAGTACATAGTGATTTCCTACATTTGCTGATTAATTCTCAGCACTAATTAACGCTGATGAAGTACTGTTTTAGTTTTGTCTGCCCTATATTTCAGATTCAGCCATGAAAATTAATTAATAGGACAGAAACAGTCATGCTGAAGCAACTTCATATATATGTTATGAATAACATGAATATGTATATGTATAAAATATGTGACATGTAGAAGTACTTCAGTGGTATCATGCAAAGATTTATTTGGAAGGTGCTAGAGCTGGTGGAGTCAGTTGTTTTTCTGCCCAACTATTGCTGCAGCAGTCATGTCCTGGAATGCAGCACCACTTCCAGCTCCTGTTTATGAACTTGCCTCTTTTTCCTCACAGTTAATTTTATTTTCCTGTGAGAAACTTGGTAAATACTCTTTTTTTCCTTCTTCTTTTTCCTTATTTCTGTTTGAAATTCATTGAAAGTAGGCTAACAGAAGCAGCAGGGACTACAGAAATATAAAACTGCTATAAAGTGCATGTTGTCCATAGCTCAGTGCTTTTCTTAATAGATCAGACAGATCACCAGAGAGGCAAAGTGAAATCCCACAGTAACTGATAAGGTAACAATAAGCTCCTTTGTAATGAAAAGATACTGGGGTTTGTTACCCATAGACACAGCAGACTCCTTCCATTAATAGCAAACTTATTGCTATCATGTGTTGCCTATTCCCACACACATTAGAGTTGCCAGTTTCAAAAGCCTTTCAGAGGATATTAAAGGGAAGAAATTGTTCAAACTTGGAAGTTATGTCTTTGTACAGTTTATTGGTGCACAGTGCTTGCAAAGTGCCACGGCTGGTATTAATATAAACGTGGTTGGTGCTTTTTGCCTCTTTACCAGGAGCACAACGTCATGATCTAAAACCCACTGAATTCATTAGAGGCTTTCTGTTGCAGGCTGTAATAGAAATAATGTGGAATTGCATTCAGGTCTGTTTCTTTAGGTTTGTGGCTTCTTGTTTTTCAAGGTGTTTTTTTGGTTGGTTGCTTTTTGGAGCTTTTTTTTTCTTTCCTTGTGAGTTTTTTTTAGGATAAAACAGAAGTTACTTCTAACTGGTTTGGCACACAAATGGTTTATCTTCTTTTGGATTCAGATTTTTTAAAGGAATGAGTCCAATTCTACATATTTCAGAGCTTTTAGGGTAAGAAGAAATTGTTGTGCTGGTAAGAAAAGTGTACACTTTTCACAATATGTACACTTAGATATGCACACAAATGCACAGGTTTTGCCTGTGATTCTGTTCACTGCTTTCCTGAATGCTTCTCAATACTTTTTGAGCTTCAGAAGGAGTTTTGCTCTGCACCCACTGGGCTTGGACTTCCAGCCCAGATTTAACACACTCAGGTCCCTGGGCACATTGCAGGATGCACAAGTTGCCTACCCAGATGGCAAAGTAAATTATCTGATGGCACTGCTGCTTAGCTAAGCTGGACACAAATCATTAATCCACTGTCAGGCAGATTGGCTGCTGCTGTTCCCTCTGGTCTGGGCAGCTTTTAAATCCTAGAGCAAAGCTCTACAGATTCATTATATAAAAAAATGTGACATCCTAATTATTTTGTATAATGTGGATTAAATACCTGCAGTAAATACTGGCTTTTGTTTGGTATCAGATAGGGTAAAACTCTGTCACCATTGTGCTGAGTTTTACTTTTCAGTGGTTACTGTGTTATATTGTGTTTTATGCATCTGATAAGATTTTAGATAACTTAAAACAAATAATGAATTCCTCCAGGTGCTAGTAGATTTCACTTATGATTTCCGTTTTATTTTCTCCAGTATCATTTGATCTTTTGGTTTTGATTATTGCTTCTGAAGTTTGGTCTTGCTGTTGCTTAATCAATTATTTTGGAGAACTCTCCATTTTTCCAGTGTGTTATAATTAAATAACATGGTCAGTCTTTTTCTTAAGCCGGATAATCTTTTCCCCCTCTTTTTGTGCAGGGTGCTGTCTAGGCTTTTTGGCAGACCCCTGTATGGGCTTTTCTTCTGTGCTTTTCAGATATTTGACATAAATCTAACTATAGTGTTACTTGAAACACTATTCTAGCAAGTCTTCCTTAACATTTCCCACCATGTCTAGAGCTCTGCCAGTACAGATGTTTAGTAAAGCTGCTGCTTTGGACAGAGGGACAATTTGCGTGCTGAAGAAAAAATACTTTATGAATATAAATAGTTATTTGAGTCGCATGAACTGTGTTGTAAAAGACTGTCCCCCAAGAGTTTGTCCAGTCACTGTAGTGCAGCTTGCTTGTGTATGAAGGATAGAATATTTTAGCAGAAATTTGATTTTATACAGAAATAATGGCATGTCCCATTACTGCATGATATTCCATGGGGTTTATGCTCCTTGTTCCATGGGGAGTTTGACTCTACTGGAGTATCTTGAAGCCATTGTTTTGGATGTGTCTATCTGCCTGTAGAGCCTCTCAAGCAGCCCACTCTTTGCAAGAGATGTGGGAAGTAAACTCAGAGTTAGGAGAATTAATTCAGCTTTTTTGTATTTATTCTTCTCATTGTAGGCAATAGACGAGGTTGAGCCCTTCAAGATTTTATTCCAGGCTATTTTCTAATAGAGGTGCCAAACATTTGCATGGGCTGGATGCTCCTGGTATTCTGATAAAATCACTTGATTTGATATAGTCCCTTCAGCCTTAAACTCTGCCTATGTTGCTGCCCTGTGAAATTAAAGGATAAATTACAATATTTGGGGGAAGAGATGACAGTATTTTAATGCAGCTCCGTGTAATATGCCGAATTCCTTTCGCCTTGTATCTCTGTTGGAAAATGGTTGAAGAGCTAACTACATTTTGCTCCATCTCTTAAAAGAAATGGGCTTTGCATGTAGGGGCTGTGCAGCTCTTATCTGGGATGTGATTGCTGCTGAGCAGCCGCTTGGATTAGGGGGTCAGCTGGCAGATGTTCTTGGCTGTGCCGTGCATGTTAAAAGAGGTGCAGCATTTACATTTTTCGATGCCTGCTCTTCTTTGAATGCACTTACACAGCGTGCAGTTGCTATTTAATATGTAGTTCTACATGATGAAAGGTTAAATATGAGTTAAGGGGGGGGTTATTGCTTGAATATTCTTTTATGGGTTTTTTAGGATCACTGTGAGAAAATGCGTCTTATTTTCAAGACTCATGAATTCCGAGGATTTCTTTTTTATTGATTGCTCTCATACATATTCTTGTCAAGGTTTTCCCTCCTTCTCCTTCCTCCCTCCTCTCTCTTAGCCAATGCTGCTAAAGGACAAATATCATAGCAAGTAGTTTATTCCCTCTGTATATGCTGTATATATTTAAGCAAACATTTTTAAAGGATTGGGAGTATTTGTAATGGCAGGCATAGCAGGAGAAAAATGTAGTGTATTTAGAATGTAAACTTACTGCTTTCATTAACATGAATATTTTATTCTTAACGACATTTTCTGGTGTTCACTGTAGAATATGAGAAATACAGACACTTTAGCACATTAGAATTGCAAGTACTTCTCCTGAAATTGCATAGAGGAGTTTAAGCAAAGGGAAAAGGAGGGTGGTGATGTGCTTACAGACCAGATCGCTCAGAAACAGGTGTGAAGATGTGTGAATTTCTGGAACTTTTTAATAGAAAGAGGCTGCCTTAGGTCTACTTGCACTTCAGAGAAAACAGTTATTTTCAGCATTTTCAAAACTTTTAGGATCTTGTATTAAAAGACAAGTTTGAACCCAGCACCTTTCACTGCTGTCACTGAATTAGCTTCCCTCTAGTTCCTGGCTGGTGAGCTGCATGTATAACCTTCCCCTTCCAGCATTAGGGATTGATCTTCAAGGATATAATTATTAATGTACTAACTATAAATGGCTCCTGTTCAAATCACTTCTTTTATAATGCAGATTTCTAATTTTCAGAACAGTCACTGAACTTTTTGAAGCACTCAGAATCTTTTCCTCTCATGGATTTCAGATGCCAGTAGTTCATTCCTGAGCCTGTTCCTGTATCAGTCCATCACCTGTGTCACATCCCTTCCTGTCCCAAGTAGGAAATCATCTGTCTTACATTTTACTCTGGCTCTATCAGTTGCTTCAAGTGCAACTTAACTTCTGGAAAAAAAAAATTTCTATCCTTAATCTCAATTTTACCTTCAGAAGGTTTGATTTCCTCCCACTCTGCCTTAAAGGAAGGAATTACAGCATAAAACACATCTGTCCTGTGATTCTAGTGTGGTTTTACAGTACCATAAAAATGACAAGTTTTTTTGCCTGCTGCACTAATGTGGGAGAATTTTCAGTGTCAGGAAATAGCAAGAACCTCCTGTTTCCCTTTACACTTTTCTTGCTGTGGCTGAAAGTTTTGGTACTAAACTGCAATTTAGTTTGTTAAATGAGCAGAAGTAGCAGCCAAATCTGTGCAGCCTGAGCAGTATCTCACCTGCCTGGAGTGAGTCCCCCATGTGGGTGGGTGTTGCTTCACTTCCATGGGAAATCAAACCAGTTCCCATGTTCTCCTCCAGGATAATAACCCTGTAGTGTCTACTCTAACTCCCAGCATGTGTTAATTTTATATTCAGCTTCAATAGCTATCCACACTTGATTTTCATTCCTCTTGCAGGTTTTCTGTTGAGTAAAGAGTCATATAAACATATTTTCACAATTGCCACTCATAAAAAGCTTTAGCTACAGTAATGGAGCTGTTTGGCAACTCCCTTAAAAGTATTTTTCACTCGGCTTTTTTTTTTTTTTTTCTAGATCGCTTCTTTAAACTTCTCTTTAATAAAAAAGCAACTTGATGTATGGTGTAAAGCTGCTTTCTGTAATTGTGAGAGAACATTTGCACTTAAGTTAAATATGTTACAATGTCAATCTCCTTCCTGGCATTACTTTCAGATCTGCAAAACTAGAAGTCTTGTGCTAATTAATTAAACTACTTTTTTTCTGCCTACTACAGCCGCTACCAAGCTTTTAATGAAATACATACCAAAGCATGAGCTTTCGGTTTAAATGAAATTTATATGTTTGCATCTCTGGAACTAGGAATGTATCCATAATTATTTCTGATTCAAATAGAGCTCCTGTGTTTGTTGTTGAAATGAATATTTATTGTTTAATATGGTAGCTTGTTGCAAAGTATAGGAAAAGACAGGAATTATACCCAAAGTTCTCTGTCCTGTTGATTTCTTGCAGAGGAGAAGGAATTAAATGGAAATAGCCACAGAAAGCTGGGTGGCTCAGTGAAGAAAGTATTAGCATTTCACCTAAGGAGCTGAAGTTCAATTGGTTTAGGCAATGCTTTTGTTTTTTAAGGAAAGGAGTGTGGTTTGTGCTGAATCTCTCGTGGACAATATGTCATGTTGGAGGACCTGCAGACGGCGTGTGCCATAAATCAACGTGACAATGTCTAACACTGAGACTGAACTTACTCTTGCTTGTCTTTGTCTTTGAACAGGAGAACAAGGAGGATTGATGCCTTGGTTATTCCTTGGCAGCAGTTTTAATCTTGGTTTGGGTTTTTTGACTCTCTCCTTCCTCCTTTTAGGGAGTTTTTAAAATTTCTTTTCTGCAAAGTTTTGTGATTTGTTCTCAGTTTTAGGTTTGCAGTTGTTAAGGGAAGGGAAATGCTGAGTAACAGTTCAAGTGAGGACCTAGCTTGTTCTAATTAGAGCAAACCCAAGAATATTCAGAACAAAAAATGTTGGTACATCTTCACCTTTTCATGTGGTAGTAGATGTGAGAAACAGTTATTTGGCATATTGCATTTTATCACAGGTGATTTAGTCTTCAGAGAGAGTCAGTTACACAGAAGTACCCTCTCTTACTTTTGACAAGTTAAATGAAGATTTTGAGTTATTTTCCTTTTTTTTGCTCTCTTCATAACTCCTTTCAAAAATTAATTTCCAGAATAGGATCTTGTTGATTCCAAATATTTGTTTGCTACAATGCAATTCACAAATGTGGAAATTTCTTTTGAAATAGATTCTATGCCAAGTCATAAAATTCACGACAGTGATTTCTACTTCCAAGAACCTGCCACATAAAAACTTCAAAACTTTTTGAAGTGTGAATGCAACACGATGTTGGCAAGATGTTGGACAGGAGTGTGTTGAGCAGGAGGCAGCTGGGATGTGTCCAGTGTAGGGAGCTGCTGTGTAAATCTGAACCACGGTGCAGAGCACCCAGCATGAACAAAGGCTGGGCTCAGTTGGTGAGTGAGGTGCTGGTGCTGGCCTGATTTAGCATCTGTTACCATCAGAAACCAGTGTGAGGCTGTTGGTTGTTAATGAAGATTTTGTTAGTTTTGTTTTGTTAATGAAGATTTTTCATTTTGTTAGTGGACAGCAATGTCTTAAGAAGGACTGAGTTTCTTCATAAATATAAAGCAGATTCTGTGTCCCCACCTTAAAGCTGACCCTATTGCAGTGGATGCCTTTATTCTAGGAGGAGCAGGAGTTTGTTAAACATGGTCTGACTCACCTGCATGCTGTGAATATACCCCAAGCATTCAGAGCAGAAAATTTCTACTTTTCTGACTCTCCTTTATGAGTAAGAGAGATTAATTGGAAATGAAGTTACTGCTCAGAGAGGGAGAAGGGACATGAAGATGTATGCTGTGTGAATTCATCTGTCAGAGCTCCTGACCAGCCAGGAACTCACAGGTGCCTCTTGCATGATGGCCATGAAAATAACCCTGGTCTTGCCTCTTCTAAAGTGTTTAATATTGCTCTGTTGTTCTGTCTAGAGCAGTTCTCATTGATTAATACTTAACAAGTGTTAATATTTTTTCTGCTGCAGACGTTTCTTGTGGCCGTTGCTCAGAAATTATAACCAAATAGTTTGTTGGGTTTGCTTTGTTTTATGCTCTGTAGCTGACTGATAGATTCAGAAATGGACTTCATTTCCTTTTTATGTGGTTTAATTGGTTTCTTCCTCCAAGACAGCAGAATAAAAGTGCAGATGACCTTCTGTCCTCCTCTTGATGTCCCCCCACATGACTGGAAGGATTGTGCCGGGTTTGCCGTCAGCTAAATGTGTGCACTTGAACCGTGAGCTGAACACATGAATTTTGCATCTTCTCTAAGTGACAGCATCAAGATCATCAGCATTACCAGATTGCTGGCTGGAATATAAACCACTCAGAGATTTCAGATTTCAAGGCCCAATTACAGCTTTCTGAGTGGTTGTCGAATGCAGCTCCTGTGTCAGGGAGGGCTCTTTGCAAGGGCTCTTTAACCAGAGTGGAAATACACTTTAGTCACATTCAGGTGGGTTTGGGGAAAGAAAGGAAAAATTCAAGCCATCTCCCCTGAACAGCAGTCTGGGGCTCTCCCTGCCTCCTGAAGTCCATGTTTTAGCAGGGCTACCAGGAAGAGAGTTGTAAATATGAGTTTGCACAAATTCAGCTAATCCTTCCTCATTATCTATAAATCGTGACACATTTTTGAGTTATAGATAAGTGTGTTGCAGGCTATAGGCACCACTAGAGAAACCAAAGGTGAGCAGATTCTTATGTATGAATGAAATGCCAAAGGAGAGATTCTTCTTTTCTGGTAAGATGTATATTCTGTCCATTCTAATTTTATTTACTGCTTCTCACTGGAGGAATGCATAAATCAGCAGTCTTGTGCAGTTTGTTGTGATTTATTGCTTAATTAAAAGTTATGAGGGCTTTTTAATCCATCTATAATTTATATTATTTTTGAGTCAGCTGTTTCCCATATTGTAACTTAACCAGGAAACTTGCATCCTTTCATGAAAGGAGCATTTTGTAAGCCCTTGGATTCACTAATAAATGTGGCCCATGGTGGTGCCAGATTGACTTTGGAGTTCAAACTTAGAGCCAAAGATAATTAAGTATTAGTACACTTAATAAAATTTCTCCAGCATCAATTACAGTTTGATGGCAAATGTAGTCTGCATGTTTTTTAGAGTTACAGATTAATTTTAAAAGGGATGCAACTCATGTGTGATTTCACAATGAACAGATGTTAGCTACACATTAATAATTTAAAAAGCAGGCTTAAAATGGTTATGTAGATTTTAATGGAGGATTAATTTGGTTCTAGTGCTGGACCACATGCTGTTGTCAAAACAGTAGAACATCCAGTTTTAGTGTTTTGTTTTAGTTTGGTCGTTAGGGGATTTTTTGTTGTTGTTGTTATTGGTAGATTGCTGCTGTGCTTTTTTCCATAATTAAAGTTATAACCAGCACACAATTTAAAAAGAGACTTTTTTTTCTCTATATGAATTACTATTGAAGAATAAATATACTGTACAAAATAGAATTTTTGTAGTGATAGCTGGGGTGGCTGGCTTGAGAGGGAGCACTCATCTGCTTTGAACTTCCATAGGTTTGTATCCCTCTTTCTCAAATATCTTTATTACTTGAAAAGACATGCTAGTTTCACTAGCAAAGCTTTGTCCAATCCTGGCGTTATGGTTTTCAGGTAAAAGATTTTGAGGTCAGCTTGGATCTCACTGCTGGCACGGGTTTTGGCAGGAGGGGAGGGTTCCCTTTAGCTGTGAGCCAGCTGCCCTCTGTTGGTTATTCAGCTTGGCTGTGGTTTATTTGTGATCCGTGGGATGGATGGGAAGAGCCTTCCCTGAGTCCCAGCTGCTCATCCTGTGTGAGACCACTGGGGTCCTTCCAGGAGCCCCCTTCTCCTCCATGTGAGGTGTAGCCAAACACTCCACTGCTCTTAACCTTCCTTTTAGGTTTTTTTCCTACACAAAACTTCATATATAATTACAGTGTTGTCGCTGAACAGGCTTAATTTTTTTCTTAAACAAAAATTTGTTCCTCGATTTTTTTTAACCATTTTCTTTGAAATAATATTTTAGAATCATTAATAAAAACCATTAAAGTGGTTTGCTATAAAATCAGGTAGAAAATGTCACATTCTATATCACATTAGGTAAAAACTGTAGACATCTTTTGGGTAGTCAGAAAAGATTTTTATCCAGGCTATTCTGTAGGACTTTGAGAACTGGACAAATATAAGTTAGCATGAACTTTGGCCATTAGAAATGCCAAACCAAATAATATCTGTCAGCTTTGCTGGTCAGTCTACATTCAAATTCCAATATCTGTTAAGTTTAAATGTCCTTTATGCTCGTATAAGTTAGATTTAAATTATTACTTTGAATTTTAAATTATTACTTCACTAAGTAAAAGTGAGAATTTTTCCTTCTCTAAGTGACATTATGAGGTTCATGAACTTTCTAATTAACTACCAGGCATAAAGATACTTCATTCTTGCTCTGAAGAGTCTGAGCAAAAAGAATAAGGTGGAAAAGGTTTAGCAGCCTTTTCTAAGCAAGAGTCTGAAAAGGAATGAAGATCTAGTCATATGCTACTTTTGTAATGTCTTATTGTGTGTATATTTAACTGGTGAAAAGATTTAGTGTCTGTTTGTTGATGCTGTTGTACAGTGTTCTATTTAACACATGAAGATCATGTTTTTCATTCAATATTAGAAAATCTTTGCTCCTCAGTCCCTGCTTCCAGATGCAGCTGCAGTGGTTGGACATTCCTGAGGCCCCTTTTGGTTGGTTTTGGGTTTTTTGGGAATGCTCAGTGGTCACTACATCCATCATATGGCTCTTTATCAAAGTGCAGATTTTCAACATTTCTTGAAATAAAGCCAGTCTGTTTCTTTAATTTCAGTTCTGTGTGCTCTCAAGTGGCCATGGGGACCATAGATTTTTTCTTTCTGCCACTTTGTAGCCAGCATTTCAGATTCTGTGGGCGCCGATGGTTTTTTTCATGATGCTTTTCCCCAGTTTGTAGCTTGGTTGTGAAGTTGAGCAGTAAATAAAAGCAGATTTGTGTTTGTTGGAACACAAACCAGTGAGTACTTTAGCAACTAGAGTAACAATAGATATTCACTAGGAAATCCATTGGAGAAATCAATTATGCTTTGAGTTTGTCTTGTTGAGAGAATGGAAGTGCTTGGTCTGTTCAAAGGACATACTACTCCAGTGATCAGCAGGTGGGCAGACAAAACAGGCTTTATGGAGAGTCTCACAGGTGAGTGAAGCAGTGAGAAAAGATTAATTTTCTATTCTGCATGTTCCCAGAGCAACCAGTGACAAAACAACTGGCTTTTCTGAGAGTGAAATGTGTAAGATTGTATCTTACAGTGCACAGAACATGCACAACTCATCGGGCCTGAGAAAGGAAAGTCATGATTAAACTCAGTTGGATTAAGCATTTGCATATAAAAGAGGTTTTTCTTAATATTCATTTCAGGTCAGTGTTTGATAAATGACTCACAGATTTTCATCAGCGTTCTCACGTCTTGGCTTTTGCATAATAAGAATCCTCACAGGAGTTGTATGCAAACAGCAACATTTCAGCCTGGCTACTTATCACAAAGCAAATTCCAAGTACAAGTTGTATTTGGGTCATATCTGCATGCTAACCTTAGAAATTAATCCCAGCTAGAGTTAGAATAAATATCTTTTTTAACCTTACTTCTGTGTTTTCAACCTGTCATAATAATGTGGCATATCAGGGTACCTGAGAGCTTGGCAAGGGAAGGGAACACAGATGATTTCTGAAGTCCTTCTGATAACACTAGAATACTTACTTATTTTGAAGTAAAATATTTATTTTAGGCAGATCTCTCTTAGTCTAGTGGTGTTGATTCTATGCACTTGATTTCTCTACACCTGAATGAAAATTAATTTGTGATTAAATCCAAAGAATAATCAGTGCCTGACAGTAATTGGTTTAAAACTGAGGATGAGACACTTTTCTTTCAGTTCCTAATGATGCTAAGGGAGTCATTTCATCTTCATTCAGAGCAGCATTGGGCAGCAGTTCTTCCCACAGCGTCCTGTGCCAAAAGGCTGTGCTTGAAAAATCAACTGTGAGAAGTTTGGGTGTGGATCCAGGCTCATTTCCCACCTCCATTTGTACTCCCCTCAAATCGTGTGTGCCCAAACCAGTGATCAGCTCTTGATGGGTGGTGGGACGTGTGCTCCACGTGCTCCACGTGCCTGGTGGATGTGCTGGCACTTTGTGGCAGCTCCTCACTCCTGGAACATTCCCAGCAATCCCTGGCATTTGGTGTGGCAGCAGATGCAAACACCAGTTTTATGGCCTGTTTTCCACCCAGTGTTTTTCTAGCTACTGTGCTGTTCCAACCTAATGTATCTGGCCCAGCTCTCATCATTTAATTAAATAAAGGCTAATTCCAGTTAACTTTCAAGACACCTGGAATTGGCTCAGCTTTTTAAAATAAAGTGGTATTACTTTAAACAATATTTCCCTTTTTTCTTTCTTTTCAGTGAAGGTGAGACCTTCACCAAGTTAGATGTGAAGCCCTAAAAAGTGGCCTCTTTATAGAACAGTCAATCCTTTCACATACCAGAAATCTTCCTAATTTTGCTGGGTTTTGATCCAGTCTGCAGAATTTGCAACACATGACATTTGATTTAAACAACCAAAAGATAATTTTTTTGGCTTGAGCTAATGTTTATCAATGGAGTTAATAATAAAAGAAACAATCAGTCTCCACATGCTTCCCTGAAATGTGTCCAATACTATTTGCAACACTGTTGGAGTATCATTTAAATGGTGAAATGAGGAACATTTGTTTTTTAGAAAAGGGTTCATATGTTGCAGATGGGAAAAAACAAATGTTTGGAGCATGTCTCAGAGTCACACAAATATGAGATGCTCTCAGGGTTGTATTGCAAGCATCCAAGGGAGAGGAGCACTCTTCCCAGAAATTGATTACAGCAGAGCCAGGTGAGGCCAGAATAACCTGAGATAATGTCATTCTATTTAAAGTAACATGAAAGTATTGTCAGAGGTCTGTACTTTCTGCTTCCTCAGTTGAAATTCCTTCTGATACAGTTCTGTCCCTCCATTATGCTTTGGGGAAAAAAGACTTGCTTATTTTCAGTTCTTTTTACTTACATTGTGTTACTTGCAGTGTGTAAATAAATTTTGTTTAGGGAAGACTTCCACTTTCCCCTTTTACTGTATCAAACTGTTACTGGTTTTGTTGTTATATTGGATGTGTATAAGGGTAACTAAATCATAGAACTTAACCCATCCTTCCTAATTTGCTGGGAGGTAAATTCTTCTGTTAAATAATAGGCCTTTTCTTGTTTCCATTAAATTCAATTGATTAAAAGTCCTAATGGCTTATATGGAAACCAAAATGGGCCACTTGTGTGATGATTCCACACAGCCTTGCTTGGTTCCAAAATTGAAGCTGTTGCAAACAGCGTGGGTTGGGAGAAAAAAAAGGCATTTTTCATCTAAAAGCAGTTACTAAGAACAAATATGTTGGTTCAATGTGGGGGGTTTTTTTAATTATATTTTTGTAACAAACTGTAAAAAATGAGTGTTTATCTTAGTAGCTTTACATTAGTCATTGCTTAAGCCAATTTATCTTTTCTTTGATACCCCAGAACTACCAAAAACCCATTAAGAGCTGTTGAAGACAAAACCCAATTCATTACCTACTTGCTATCAAAAATCACTTTTTCAGTGGTCTTGAATTTAATTTGCATTTAATTTGAGGTTTCATTAGGATAATTGTCTATTGGTTCACTTGTGTAATTGAAGGTTTGCAGGAAAATTAATGTGTGATCAGCTGAGGGAGAGGAGAGGTGTCACAGTGCCTGTTCCAGGTTCACACATGAAACACTCAAGGTATTTTTGCAGGACACAGGACTTACCAGTCACAGAAACTGCAGGCAGCTGTATTTTCCAGTTGAAAACATTACTAAGTTTTGCCTTGGCATTGGGCAGATGATCTGCATTACTCCTGAAAGCCTGGCCCATCCTCTCCTGTTGAAAATCATTCCCAGGCTGACTGGATGGGTATTTTCTTCTGTCTCATCTTTGCTGAAGTTTCCATTAGTGCTAAAAGCTCTGCTGTCTGGTATTTTCTTTATAGGAAAAAAACCATCTCTATTTCCTAATGATAAGAGAGAGATCTCTTGCAGCTTCCTGTCTCTAGACATATTGAAACCTTTTGGCCACTCCTTGCAAAATGTGAGCTTCGTTCTCAAAATTACCGTGTTGTTTTTCTTCTGCATTTCTCTGTGTTTGAGTTTGGGAAATTAAGTGTCCAGATTTGTACACACCACACTAGAGAGGGTCTTAGCAGGGCTTTGTAAAACACTGGTAATTGCATTCTACCTTCTGGGGAAATTGTAAACTAAAACCTTCCTGAATTGCATTTTTGTCGGGTTTATTTCGCAGCCACATCACATAATGTTTCATCTTGTGATTCCCCCCTGTAGTTTCCCAAGGCTGATTTTGGGGGTGTTTTTAGTCTCCACATACAAGATCCATGCTCTGTTCTCCTGAACTGCAGCCTCTCTCCCACATTCCAGTCCAGCTCCATGTGGATCTTGCTCCACACTGTCCCGCTCCTCTTGTATAAAAATGTCATTTAGCTTCTCTCTTCAGTAAAATTTTAACAGGGCCATAGCTATTTGTGTGCCAGTATAATTGGTGAAATATTATCCAAGGCTGGCTGTCAGAGCAGTCCCTCAGCAGTGATGCTAATAACTTCCCTCCAGCCTGACGTTCCCCATTTCATGCTGCTCTTGCTGTCCTACCTCTAGCTGTTTCAGGCCAATTTAAAATTTCTGTACTAATCCCCCATCTTCTTCAATTTAACTAATAACTTCCCAGGTGACACAACGTTAAAGCTTTCCCAAAATCAGACTGCCAAGATCAGTTTCATTTCCTTTCTCTGGAAATTGAGGTTTTGTTTTTGTTTTTTTTTTCTCTGAGAAAGATGTCAGATCAGTGTGCCTTACCTGTATTAAATCCACGTGGTCTTCCACCCCAAATTCTTTTAACTTCACTGGCTTGGATTATTTTTTCCTTAATACTTGTTCTATGGCTTTGCTGCTGGTAAGCATACAAAAAAGGGATTTCTAGTTACTCTGATAACTTTTTTTCCTTATTAAATATAGATGTGACATTTATTATTTCTGATTGTGTGATATTGTTTGTGTCTTGTTAAATTTATTAAACTTGCTACCACACATGAAATTTTGTATGCCAGTTCCTTCAGTAGTTTGAATGGAAATTACTTAATTTCTGAACTTTTTTTTTTTCCTTGAGCTTTGTGTTTATCATTATAAGTGTTTCTTGGTGTATCAGCTTTTGCCACACAATGCTGTTAATGCCTTAAAGCCAATCATCTAAAATTACCCCTCGTGGGTCCTGCTACAATGCATCTTTCATAGCTCTGTTTCTCCAAAGTATCTAGTCTATTTGCAAGGCTATTATTTGAAACTTGTTTCTAGTTCCATTTCTTTCTCAACAATATCTGTCATATTCCACAGAATTTCTAAGTCAGCAATTTTTATCTCCAAGTTTGCATACAGATACATACTATGTGAGCCTTCTATGAGGCTTTAAGGATTCTCCACAAATCCATTTCCCACACTCAACCCTTGATGCTTTCTGTTTGGTTATCATCATTGACATCAATGAGAATTGAAGCATGTATTAGTGTTATTTGGGGTTACCTACTGCCCTTGGTCTGCACTCCAGCTGCTGCAGCCTCAGTGTAGCAGCTCTGCCCCTGTGCAGATTATCTCTTCATGTTACATTTGTCATCTTTCATCACTTCTTTTAATGACTTCAGAAGAGTTCCCTTGTCCAAGCTGTGGCAGCTGCCCCTTACTGCCTCCCTTGCTCTCCTCCTCTGCCGTTTCCAAACCCTCAGGGTGCGTTTCCCTTTGCTGCCTTCTTCACCTCCTCTCCATCATCCCTGCAGGATTTGTTCTGATCTCCTCAGCAAGAGAGCACTAGGCACGCTGCCTGCAAGTTTTCATTTCTTTCTGAGATGTGGATCCCTGCAAGTACCAACCTCTCTTTCTGAAAACCTCCAGTCCCCTTCCCCTGGCAGATCTTTCAGCCTCACCATCAGTGACTTCCCAGTTGGGTCCCTCACTGTGCACAAGTTGCCCTTTTGAAGTCAAGAGCTGTGACTAAAAATGCCAGCCTGTCTTTTCTAAGGGTTCTGCAAATGCTGGTGAATACTTTAATTTGGAATTGTCATATAATCACATGCTTCAATTTTATTTTTATAACCAGCTCTTTCATTCGTCTTCCCTAGGAAGAAAAAAAATCTGAAATAGCACCTTGTTCAGTGGCTGAATGAAATGTCAGTGACTGCTTTTGGGAATATCTGATTCTAGTACTTTTATTAGCAGCATTTGTTCTGCAATAAATGAGAAGCCTTTTTAAAGAATAGTGGTCCAATAACACTGTTTTCATATTAAAATCTCCCTCTGGAGGTCTGTGGTGTGTTGCTCAACAGCATTATCACAGTGGAGCCATCCCAGTGTGCTTTCTGGTCCTGTGACAATTTCAGCCTGGTTTGATAAACTTCTTCAATAATTTAATTCACTGAGTCTCATTTACCTCTCACTCTGGTGAGTCTACACGACATCAGGTAAGTCCCTTCTGATTTACATGTCTATAAGAAGAAACTTGAGGTAGCTGCATATCATCTTTATTTGAAGCCTTGCAGAGTTGCACGGTGCTGCTTCTCAGCAGGAAACACAAACATTTGTATTTGCTTCCTGCTGTGTGAATTGTAATGTTTTAGGAGGAGTTTAGGTTTTTCAGCAGAACAGCTAAAGAAGTATTTTAGTGTAAATTTTGACTTACCGTATGTATGTCTAAATATGTCCACAGGTACAAACAGAGAAGATTCTGGAGAAAAAAAGAAACTATGAGCTAAGTTGAACATACGCTGCATACTTGTTTTGATTGACTTAAACACTCATTTATGTCATAAATTCAGTGAGAACTTCCAGTGGTCAGCAGGAAATACACATACAAGATCCTGAGATGACTTAAATCCTGTTGACATGTGCAAAAATCAGTAGAGCACTTTGGTTGCACAGCTTTGCAGAAGCTGAAGGTGCCCTCCTCCTCTGCCCTTTAGTCAAGCATTTGCTCGTGCATTCACTGATTCTCTGTTCAATCTTGCCACTCTTCAGCCTTAAACACAAGTTTGAGTATTCAACTGCAAGTGCCACATGGGAAATGCAGAGATGTTTAATGAGTGATTGATGTTTTTCACCTTGTAATTAAATGTTATCTGTGAATATTTGTTCACATGAAAAATAAATAGGAATGTATGATGTTGGCCAGTAGGTCATTGAGAAAATTAATGATGAGAAAATTTTTTTCAGAGGTGCTGTGGAAAAATTAACTGCATGTATTAGTGAATTGGATGCAATTTCTGAATACAGCAATCAAATACAAATATATATAAATTTATAAGGGAGAGTGTAGAAAAGTTTAAGAACTTTAAGTCATTAGTTTGTCCTGTTTGCTGGAAACTTTCCCCTTTGGGGATGGTAGCTGTGAGTTCAAAATAATAAAGACAGATCCTCATGGACAGTTTTCAAAAAGGTCTTTCAGTTACCAATAGTGCAAATCTAGGAAAAAGTACTTTCTCCCTGTTGGAAAATACCACTGTCATTTTTTCCCCAAGCTGTTGCGTGTTGAAAGGTCAGGCTTGATGGACTCATTTGGGAATATGTGGTGTCAGAAGAGAACAAAATGGACACTGTCAGTGGAGGTGTCTCTGTTCTGTCTTACCTGTCTGTCTGTCCCAAATACACTTAAATGACAAATTATCTGCAACTGGATTGGTGGTCCTGTCTGCATATTCATTTCATCTCTGCTCTTCTACCTCAGACTGTCATTAGCCAGCCCAGTCACTTGGTAGAGTGATGGGTTTCAGTAAAAACACTCACACATTAAATTCTAGCTACACCAGGGCAGGGCTTCACTGCTAAATAGCTGTGACATTCCTGAAGTGAGTGCTCCACATTGGATAACAAGTTTGAAAGAGGAGAGACCATGATTATGAAAGTGCTTTCTAAATCATCAATGTGCAGCCTAAGAGTTGCACTTATTTTATTCTTCACTTTAGAGGTGCTTTGTAGGACTTACTTCTTCTTTAATCAGCTGGTAAAAGCCATTTTCAGAGGAATATTTTCTCCTTTAGAAGAGAGAACCTGTGTATTATAATGTTGTTTATATTGACTATTAGAGAAACATTAAACTATTTTGCAAAGCTAATGGATATACCCTGATAAAATGCACTCGGATCCTTACCCAAACAGGACATGAGAAAATCTGATCAGCTCAGAGTGGTTTAGATAAAAAACTAATGAGTGTGAAGCCTAAGTAATGACTGCCAGGTTGGGCTCATTGTTTGTCTGGTGCTTTGGGCTAAAAAGTGGCTGTTTATATGATCTGCAATGATGGCAGCTTTATTAAAAGTAACATTATTTTGGTCCCAGTACAAATATCCAAATTCCCTGGATAACTGCCTTCTTTTTTTTTTTTCTTTTGTTTTTTAAATTTGAAAGTCCTTTTATTCTTTGTGACTCTTCAAAATTAGTGAAGCATTCTTCTGTTAGTCACATAAAATCCACTTTTTATTAATGTGCATCAGCTCTTACCCACAGCCCAGACACTTCACCATAGCACAGAAGGGGATAATAGGCTGAATTATCCTTAAGCAATTGCAGTTGTAACTATTTCATGTCTTATTGTGGTATGTTAATTTGATTCTTTACTGGGTCCCATGGACATATCTTCATTTTGACTACTGGAAGGCACAGTGGGATAAATGGATTAAAGTAGAACTAGCTCTTAGCACTATTTCTTATCACTTTTATGGTAATGTCTTCACTGATGTAGTTGCTGTATGCACATAGAAGGCAGATTTCTTTCCCAAAAGTGGAGAAGCCTATCATTATTAAACCAAATACAAAAAACCATAATAAACCACAAAACAATGGGAAGGGATCAAAGAAAAGGGTGTTAGTGCAGATTATTTGGTAATTTAAGTTAATAGTAGACACAATGGGATGATGATGCTGGTTTTGCCAGGTTATTTTTTTTGAAAGAAAAAGTTCAATAAGTAGCAGCCAAGGTGCTACCAAGACTTTGTGTCTAAGTGGTTTTGGGAGGGAGAGGTGAGGCTTGCAGCAGGAGTGGATCTCGAGAAAGTACTGAGAACTGGGGAAAGGAATGATATTTCATATTAATTCCAGTTAAGTATTCCAGGAGGGTGGCATAAAAGAAGGTATAACAGAAGTTGAGCCGTGAGTGCTCCTCAGTGGTGTCGTTGATGGAGCAAAGTGGGGACAACTGAAGTGAGAGAGAGATGAGCTAAAATAATGTGTTGACTGGAGAGGAACGCTTCAGCTATGACAGCCTAAGTGCTGGCTGAAAATGAAAGTTGAAGCCATGAGGGAGATAAAATTAGCTGTGGACAAGGGAGGGAGAAAGAAGAGCAGGCAGGCTGAGGGATGGCTCCCCTGTGCCCCATAAAAAGGAGGATAAGTGGAAGGAGCAAACTCATGAAAGGCATAGCAAAGAGACAGCTAACTCCTGCTCTCGATATAGTTATTCCTTGGTGCAGTATATATAAAATGGGATGTAACATCTTTGCATTAGAGGCCAAGCTTTATTTTGTTCCTTGTTTGAACCTGAGGCTTTTAACACCTCACAAACACAAATCACCAGTGAGGTGCTCTGGCAGGAGCACTACATCTGGGTGGTGAGTAGGGCACCTGTGCTCTTTCCTGTCTGCTCATCCTGGGAGGGCAGTTTTGGATGGCCCTTTGTGCCTGCTGATGGCACTCCCACCCTGGGGTGCTCTCCAGCAGGCAGGGATGCACGGCTTTTGCCTTTGCAGATGGAAATACCTCCACAGGGAATGTTTCCAGCTGGAAGGAGGAGGGAAGGAAGAAGTTCATCATCGCCAGCAGGTGGGAAATTTTGCTACTGGCACTTAGCTCATAATTTCAGGAAGTTTGGCCCAGCCTGGCACAGACCTGTGTCATGACCATATGCTCTGCCTTACAACACTGCACTCTCTAAGTCTCAGAGAAGCTTTCTTTATTAGAATGGTTAGATTAGTTATGTTTTATTAAGTGTTTTCTTGACAGATTATTCATTGGTATGGAGTGTGGAGAAAAGTGGGAACATGAGAATGATGGGCAAGCTGCAGACATTGGTGACAGGGTTGTTCCCCACTGTCTGGGGCTTTCCCTGTGCCTGTGGGGACAGGGACCAGCTGCTTGGGCACAGGGGACAAAGCTGGTGTTCCACGAAGGTCAGGCAGGAGTGTCCCTGCAGAAGCCAGAGCTGGCATTCCCTGAAGAATGAAGGCTCCCTTCCTCCAGCTGCCCCAAATCAGCAGCCTCTAAAATACAATTGTTCCCCTCTCAGCCGTGCCTCCCAGAACTCTCACTGGCTCTGTCACCCCTCTCTGCCCTTCCTTGCATCTTCCGCTGCTGCCACATTCAGAAATTCAGATTTTTCAACCTGCAGAGTTAGGGCAAAATAACTCATTCGATTTTGCCTCCGTTACTGAGCAGCCATGGGCTGCCTCAGAGGGCAGGTGGGTATTTAATGTGACATTTGCACTTCTGTAAGATTCTGGCAGTGTCATGGGGGCCAGCTAATACAGGTGAGCAATTGCCAATGGTGGCCCAGCCTCATGAAGAACTGTAATATGACAGTTTATACTCCAGGCTTCTCTCTGTGGGATGATACAGCTCAAGGAAATTAAGCCTAAGAGATAATTTGGCAACAGGCTTATTTTAAATACTGATTAATGACTATTGCTTTAGTACAGCTCCTGCTTTACTCATGATGTTTTAATATGGCAAAAGAATTATGATTAGTGCTTTTAGATTTTTAATGCTCAGATCGTTAAAATGTCCCATAATAATTGCTCCCTTTAATATTCAGCATAACTATTACAGAGATATAATTGTGCTTTGGTGTTGAAAAGAAGAAATCAGGATCCCAATGTGGTCGTGAATGCCTTTTTCTGGTAGCTTAAATCAAATCCTTGAATTTCAAAGTCCTTGGCAGCAAGTTTTAAGAACTTTAATTAAAAAAGAAGTCTTCCATAAATTAAAAAAAAAAAAAAAAGATAATTTGTTAAAAGGAGTTACTGCAATATTGCAGTAAAAATATAGTGGAATATATACCAGAAAGCACAAGTGAAAGCATCAAAATCAGAAAACAAATTCAGATTCAAGGTGGCTGTAATCTGAGATGCACTTGTATAGCATACAAAGAGCCTGCAAGATTTGTAATCATTATTCTGGTCACATTAACGTGGTTTAGATCTGATTCTGCAATATCTCACACCATTGGAAGTCAGGAGTGATTTTCTAATAGAATTGCAAAAAAAAAAAAAACCCAGTAGAAATGAGAACAGGCTCCCACCCTGCCAATCTGGCTGGTCCTTGGAGGAAGCAAGAAATATTTGCATACATTTCCCCTCTCCTGCCTCAGGGGTGGTATCTTGCATGCAGCAGTTCGTTTTCACCTCACCCAGCTTGTAATCCTGTTGCTTTGGGTTCTCCGCTGTGGCTTTGTAAACCATGTTCAGAGTGGAAGGAGTGTGAACTCAAACCTTCCCTGGAAAAGCAGAATCCCCCCAGTGGCCGTGCAGGACCACAAGGCACAGAGCACATCTCAGCGTGTGCAGCCTGAGAGGCTGCCGGGGCTGGCGCTTTGTCTGAGAGAATATTTAATGTACGATCAGGAACGGCAGTGCTCCCACACAGCCCCGCAAGCTCTGCCTCTCCTCGGCTCCATCAGCCCTCTGGGAGCTCGTCCTTGCCTCTGTCTCCCCCCAGGGTGAGCCCCTGTTGTGTTTCTGGATGCGCTGTGGGGTTGTGCTGCCACTCCAAGGCACCCATTTGGTCCCCTGGTCCCTGTGCACCTTGGGCAATGTCCCTCACTGCTTCAATGCATGGAAAAAACTTCTCTCTCTCCAGTTTCTTAAAGCCTGGCCTTACCTTCTTCCACATGCCATTCAAAGATGATGTCCCTGCTGATATTCATCTGACAATTCATGAGATCCCTGGTTTTGTTGAGTTCTTTCCATGATGTCCTCTTCCCTGTGTCCACTCTTTGACTGTTTCTCACTTGGCAGAGGCTGCTCTGATCTTGCCATTCTTCCTGAAAAAGTGTTAATAGTTCTTTATTTTAGTGGATTTTTTACTGATGGTTTGGCTGGTCTTGTCCATGTGTTGAAGTACCACAAGTACATGGTCCTTTCCCCCATTCCATGTGTGGTTCTTCAGCTGTTGATTCCTCTTTCTGCTTCCCTTTTTCCTTCATTTGCCATAAATCTAAATATGCACAATTGAGGACCCTAGTTGGTTACTTGGTGTGGCATTTCCCACTTTTTCAGGATGAATCCAGCCGTGTCATATGTAGTTAAACAAAGCACCCAGTTTACCACTGGCATAGGGCTGGCTCCTTATTCCTGTAGGAATACACCGAGGATGGGTTGGAAAGGGCAGGCAGGAGTGTTGTTTATACAAGTGAGTAATTATCCATAATGGGGCAGTTCAGCAGCTTCTGACTTTGCTTTGTGTGTTACTCAGTAAGGATGAGTTGGAGAAGGGGGGGTAGCTGAGTGTTTTGCCTCTCAGGTGAACTTCTGTGTGCACCTTCCAACTCTGATAGAAGCAATGACCTCGCTGAACTCATGACTGACAGCAGGAATGTGTGGGACTGGTTGGAGTAGGGACTGGAGCACTAAGCATGACAGGGAAAAGAGAAGTGGGAATGGTTTAGCTTCTAGAGTAGGGTAAATTGGAGGTTAAAGAAAAATTGAGGGGAAAAGACACTGTAGAGGTATTCCCATTAATCTTTAAAGCTGGGAGGCTGACATCCTTACATAGTCAATGGAAGGAGGTGAGTGCCTATAACGTGCCTTAACTAGCAGCCTAAATTGAGGGTTTTAATGCCACCTGTTTTATCGTTATGATTCATGATCTTATTAACGCATTTTTAAAAAGAAAAGAAGTGTCAGACGTCAGGAAGGATAAAGGGTAGGTGGAGAGCCTGAACATCTGGTAAATGTTCTGTTCTGTTCATTTTAATAATAATTTTGGGTGTTTTTTTCCCTTCCTCTTTCATTATTTTTAGGTAAATGAGATTGTAGCTTAGCATGAAACTGATTTGGAAAATAAATTTGATGGCATGCTCCTTCCCTTGCAGAGGTGGCTTGATCTCTGTAATGCAGTTTCTTGCATAAATGCATGAACCTTTTTATGTAAGTTTATTGCTTGTTAAAGATGTGTCCTCAAGTGTAGATTACTGCTTTAAAGGGTTTGTCCATGGCTGTGGCCAAAACCATTTTTTGAGCTGTTTAGTTCTGATTTGTTTAAGAAGCACAGTGCTGCCTTTATTGGCCACATATCCTAATTTTAATAAGAGCTGCTGCTTTTTCTTGTATTCTTGCATTACTGAACCTCTGCTATTTTGGCAGGGAGCAGCACCTGGCAGAAAAATTTGCACACCAAAACACAGCTCTCATTTATTAGCAACTTACAAAACTTTGCAAATGTAGTAAGTTCTTTAGTATGTCTGAATTCATTTTTCACAGAAAGTCAGCAGGCAATAGAAAAATCCTCACAGAAGCATCCAAATACAGCTTGACCAATTTCTTCTGTGTTCAAATATGTCATAGTGATGTCTGGAAAGTGAGTGCCTTCCATTAGTGCAGCGCTGCCCCTCAGACAGGTGCCTCGGTGGTGGCTGACCCCAGTATAATTGTCCTGGACCTGCAGCAGTCAGTTGTCCTCTGGTGTGTCTCCCCCAAACCATCATCTCTTCCCTTAACTTTTACTCTAAAATCCTGTCAGGCTCATAAATGCCTTTCCCATCCTTTCTCCTCTCTGAGGGCTGAGCTCCTGGCTGACATGCTGATGGATTTTTATAAGGAAACGCCGACGGAGCACATTCCCGACACCGAGCAATTAGCGGTGCTCACGGTGGGGTGGGTGTCTCCTGGATGGCTGCACAGGCAGGAGCCCTCTCAGGATGATAAGTTAGCAGTTACAAAATAAATGATGCCTCACATGAGTTGGTAATTACTGGCTCCTTCAGTTCTCACAGTGCAAATCAAGATGAAAGTGGGGTTTAGCCCTTGTGCCAGATTTGGAGCTGCTCCCTTCTGCCTCTGAAGTTGCAACACTGGGAGTGTGTTAATGATCTGCTGTATATGAGTATCTAGAGAGGGTTTATGGACCCACCAGCCTTCAGCTGTGAGCTGTGTTCTCCTGGGGATGTATTGCTGGTAGTGTGTGTGCTCCTGTTCACAGGCAGAATGGGAAAGGGGGTGTAAGCCATGAGGAGGAACAGAATAATGAACATGGTGATGGTCACTTAAACTGCTAAAGCAGGAGCTCAAGTAATTGTGAGTGGTCACCCAAATTCAAAGCTACATTTATTGAAACTGGGGCTAGAACATCTTTTCCCCAAAGGGTATCTCAAAACTCATTCTGAATGAACATTCAGGTATAAGTTGAAATGATTCTTTTGACCTCGGTGATCCTTGTACTTTCTGGAAATTGTACTGACACTTGAAACATCAGATTAGCCAGGAGGTTTTTCAGATCTGATTTCAGAGATGTTTTATGCTGAATATTAAGGAGAAAGGAGCTATGCATAGTTAAAAAAAAAAATCCCAGGTAACTTGATGAAAGCCTTATAAATAACTGTTTGAAAATAAGACATTGTCATACTGGAACTAATACTGCTGTTGAACTAGTTGGAAAGTTATATTGACATTATTCAAGAATGTTTTATCTCTAGTACTTGTGATTCTAAGCTATGCATTTATTAGATGTTGCCATTGGGAAAATGGACACCTATTATATATTCTTCTAAGAAAGGACAGTCATCTGGGATTCAGCACATGGCTGAGCAAAGGAAGTAGAGAGAAAATTAATTTTCATAGGGAAAGTTGGGCAGAAGATGAAAAAAAAAATACATTAGAGAGGTGGCTGAGTGGAATAAGATAATCTAAAGACCAAAGATCACCTGTTGAACCAAATAAATAATTCAAGAAAACACTTGATGCCCAGGGATCCTGGGCTGAATTGGAAACTGAGCTCTCCCAGTCCTTGCCTGCTGTTCTGAATCAATTCCTGACAGCTCTACTGCACTGTGCCAGAGGCTGGGATCTCCCCCAGCTGATCTTGGCAGGCTCTGCCAGTGGCTTGTGTTGTCCTGAGACAGCCATAATTTCCCTTGCATTATGATGTCTGCTCTCAGAAATTATCTCCCACTGAACTGAGGGCCAGCTCACTGACCTACTTCTCCTGCAGGAACTTCCATGCCCTACATATATGAGGCTGAATGTTCTAAATAAAGATTTAACATGAATAAAATACCCATCAGCCAGCTGAGCTGCCTGATGTGGGAGCCCAGGCAGGATGATGGTGTTTGGGGCTTGAGGGTATCTGCAGGGTGAAGTCCCATTGACACTTAGATTCCCTCTGCTTGGTCTGAAAGTATGATTAAAGATTCTGAGGTGATTTATAGCCTCACCGTGTTCTTGATATTCATATTAAATGGCCATAATCTCTGCAGAGAAATGTGCTGCAGCCTGAGGAGAGCTAGGTCAGGCAGCAGAGATTAGTCCTGGGATTTCTCATGACTTCTAGGAAATCTTGGACATTCCCTTGCTTCCAGGTTTCTGAAATCCGGTGCTGTCATGAATCTCAATAGTTGGCAGACCAAATGGTTCTGGAAAACCAGCCCAGTTGCAATAAATGCATTCAGATTATTGTCCCAAATGGTCTATTGAAAAAGGGACAGGTGAAGGCAAGAGTGAGCAAATGAGAGCATTTTCAGAAAGAGCAAATCACAGAGGGAGCCCTTGGCCATTTTTCAGGCTCTATCACATAATCAGAAGCATTCAAATCAGGAAGTGTTGGAGGGAGATAAGGGACATGTACATGAGGGCAGTGAGGTCACGGGTAATAATCGGCAAGAACCTGAGAGAAACTGACCGGTCTAATCTCCTTAGCTTTATCTCCGAGAAGAGTAACAACGTTTATGCAATATTGAGATACAGTTCCAGTTTGTGGGAGGATGCAGATAAAAGCAGTGCAGAGCATCTTAGGAGCCAGTACAGCCTAATTAAGAGAAAATACTGAACGTAATCCCCTAAGACTCCTCTCAATGGTTCTTTGCTAAGGCAGCAGAGTTCAGTGTAAACAAGTTAAATATGCTGATATAAAATTGAATTGCGTAATAAACACACATAGAAAGCTTTCCTTCCCTTTTAATGCCTGGGAAGAGCACGGTAAATGGGCCAAGAAGCCAGGAGAGAGCAAGCAGTGTGATGTTTGAATGGTGTGTTCCCCTTTTCCATCAAAGTCTGATGGTTCAGCGTGTGTGTGCTTAAGCTAAAGATCTCTTGTGTGGGCTGGGGCCATCCAGCCCCTCTGTGCTGCCCAGGCTGCTTCTAAATGGGAGTTTGGGCTGCAGGTAACAACTGTGGCATCCCACTGCTGGGGAAGGGGGAAGAGCTAAATGCTGGTGTGAAAAGAAAAGACACCTGGGGCTGAGCAGTGTCTGTGGGGGTTCATAGCAGCTTCCAAACCCATAAAGGGTGTAAATATCAAAGGAAGACACTGGTTACACAATGTGGTGCTCAGGGATATAACTAGAGTAGTGGGCTGGAATTAAGAGTGCAGATAGAGGCTGGCTATAAGGAAAAGTCTTCCCACCTAATCAACCAATGCCACAGTGCCCTTTGCAGAGGGAAAGGGCTGTTGACACAGGACTGAAATAATTCTTCCTATAAGAATTTCTCAAGTTTGCTAGGTCCTACCAGAGGCCTGGGTGTGGATTACTGCTGTGTGTAATTCTGCTGATGGAATGAGCCAGGGAGAAGATGAATAACCACGTTCATGGTCCTGTTATTTCTGCCATATCAGAGCAGTGCTCACCTCTGTGCTGCCGTGCCAGCCTGATGGAGAACACAGCCTCACTGGAGATGTGCTTACATCCCCTGTCTGCTGTTGCTGTGTCTGCACTTCTGGCATGCTTGTGGTGCAATGAAAACAAAGAAAACAATCCAAAAGGGACAATATAGCAGAAAAAAGTCTGAATGCTTAGTGTCACATTGCTTTGGGATAAAACCAAAGATAGGCTTCTGGAAGCATTCAATCTGAAGGGGGTAATTCCCAACAAAGCCATGTGTTCTTATCATTAGAATTGGTGAAAATGTCATTTGCTATAGGTAGATGTGCTCTGAAGAAGTCTGCACATATTACTGTACTGAGCAAAGATAATCTTGCCTCACTGTATCCTGATTTGTTCTGTTTTAGAGCTGCCCTTGTGTTCACCATCAGGGGCTTCCTTCAGTACTTCACCTAATTTTCTTTAAGCCTCCCATAATTGTTCCACAAGGAAAGATGTATTTTACCCACTGTGGCATCTCACCTCATCCCCAGGAGGTCTTTAAAGCATAGCCATTACAGTAGTGTCTGTTATCAGCCTTTTCTCTGCCCTGGCCCTTCCTGCTGGTGATGTCTCGTGTTGATTCCAGGAATGCAAAAAGCATCAAGTCTATCATCTTTGGAAAGCACCCAAGTGAGTTTTCCAGTAGGCAGGGAGGAGTGTGGAGGTGCCTTTCTCTCAGGTGGATGCTGTGGTCCCTCATGCTCTTCTGCACATGCCAACACCTCTGGGTTGCTGCTGTAGGAGGCTGCAACAGTGCTGGGTGGCTTCGATGGCATTCCCCACTGCAGAGAAGGGATTTATGTGTTCCTGATCTTAGAATCAGGAACTTTGGAAAGTCCCAAGTGCCTGCAGAAGGGATATCTCTGATGTCTTTTGCCTGTGTGGACCATGCAGGTCTTGCCCAATGTGCCATTAGGCTTTTTCCTTCAGCTGCTTTGGTTTCTCTCTGCAGTGCTCAGGTGCAACTGTAATAGTTTTGTTTGGATGAGTGAGGAAAATAAATCCTTTTTCTTTTTGTGTGGGGAATCTCATGTCAGAGACATTTACAAAGAGCCCTCTGGCTGGCAATGCACCACAGCTACCTGCTCACATTCCTTGTGTTTAACAGGAGCACATCCTGCTCCAGAGACCTCTGTCCAGCACTTGAGGAAGCCTGGCAGGACCAGAGAGGCATAAATTTTGTCATTTGGGTTGTTTATTTTGAATATCCTGTTTTGCTGACCATCACAGTGAGAAATATGATTTGTTTTTGTTGGTGTCCAGCAGTTGCCTGAGTTAGAAAGTCAGGCACTGTCCTTGAGAAGCATCTTCCACTGTATTTAGAAGGGAAAAATGCTGCCTTGGGTTTCTGTTTTCCTCAAAATTGCAATGTCTTTTGTTTTTATTAAGGAGAATATTTCCATGTCTAAACATGCATGAGAACAAGTAACAGTTGATTACTTTTTTTTTTTTTTCATTTCCATGGTGCAAAAGAAGGAATTTGTTTGGTTCTTTTCCTTCACTGATAAGTTTTATTGGTATAGAAGGTAACAGAACGCAGCTCAATTGCTCTGTTACATAATCTGAAAAAAAAAAACCCCAAAACCCAAAAATGCAACCTAAACTGTGGTTTATTCCAAATGCAGTGGATTTTTCAGTGATCTTTAGCAGGCTGTATTTGTCTGTACCCATCTGAAGCAGTGTGCTCTATGCTGGTCCTTCATAGCCTAGACTTGCCAACATTGGGCAATTAAAAATGTCATTTGGAAACTGTCTGATGTCCCTATAATAAACCCTGAGAGGAATTACTGCCATGCTCAAGCATTTTTAAATGGCTCTTTGAGTGAGCAGTTACTTTGCCTGCTATGGAGTGTTCATGTCTAAGTCTAAATGAAAAGGCAGTGAAATGTGATTTGTTCCATGTCTCAGTCTTTAAAGGGGCTACAAAGAAGGTGGAGGCTTCCTTTTTGCAAGGAATTGTGTGGAAAAGTCAACAGGTAGGAAAAAAGGTTACTCCTTCCAGCTGGACACAAGGAAATTTTTTCACAGTGAGAACAATCCATTGGAATATTTTCCTCAGGGAGGTGGTGGTTTCCCCAGCGTTGGACCCTTTTATGATGCTGGGCTGCCTTGTCTAGGCTGTGCTTTTACCATGAAAATTTGGACCAGATGATCCCTGAGGTCCCATCCAACCTCGTATTCTCTGATTCCTGATTCTCTGAAATGTGTGGACACACATACTGGTGTGCAGCTGCACTGTGGGAGAGGCTTTGGTACAAACTGAATGGAGCTTGGTTCTTACACCTGCTTTGCTTGCTGAAAGCAAAGATTTCCAAAGTTGGCTTTGTGAAATAAGCTGAAAATAACCACACAAGTATTGCCAGTAGAGCAAATGGTGGCACTGAGGTCACTATCAATCTCTCAGTAGATATACAGGCATTAGCCTTTTAAATGTTGCTGCTTTTCCAGCTTTTCTATCTATGGCATGTGCCTCACATGATCAGAAGCTGTTACAGGACTTGCCAAACCACAGAGATGACCCAAGTCCAGCCCAGCAGGGTTCCATGTATTCCCTGTTGCAAATAACTTTGTCATTGCTTCTCTGTGTGCCTCTGTCCTGCCTCAGGGGTATTTTGCTTTGTGTTATACTGTGTCAAGCCTTTGTAAAACACAGTGAGCCTCTTCCTTTAGTGTTTTCCTTTGTCTTTTCTTTGCCTTTATCCTTCACAGTGTTACTGCCAGTATTCCTTGTTACCATATTTCTCCTCTTTTTTCTTGTTTCTCCTGAAATGCACTTCTGCACAGTAAATATTTGCCCTTTTTTGCCTGTTGTTCTCTCTTTGTTTTCTTTCTTTTCACTTTCCTGTCAGTCAGCTCCTGTTTATTCCTAGTAATATCCATGCATACATGCATATATTTGTCCATGTGCCAGGTACTACACAGTGACCTGCTGGAGGGTCAGAGGTGCACTGCCGAGTAAGGGGTCTTAGTAACAAAAACCAGCAGGAGCAGCTGCCTCAGAAGCAAACTAAAGATGTGGAAGCCTCTATCCAGAGACAGGAGACTCCCAATTTACATTTCCAAGTGTTCCATCTATTTTACCTACCCCAGAGTTACAGCTGAGAAATGGCAGAATTCATTGATGGATAGATGCAGGCAAGGGAGTGTTTGCTTTATTTAAATAGTTGCTTTTTTCTGTTTTCCTGCTCCATCCTGATGCCATTGGTGCCATCATGACCTAGGTAAGAACTGTGTTCTCCTGATGAATTCCAGCTCCTGTCTTGCTTAAAATTTAGTAGCTAGAGCTGATGCAGTAAATAAAATATTGTCATCTTTGGGGGATCAACATTTATGGGATGATACATGAACTGGCTGAACTCCAGTGTGCCTCTGATCTATAATGTAGAACTGTGGTTTTTTGAGAGCCTCTCCAAATGTACGTGAAATCCATGCAAGAATTCCTCCAACTTCAATGTCTAATTTATATTTAAAGTATGTATTGTGGCTTAATAAATGTGGTGCTCACTGGATGATTAATATGTGATTTAGAAGTCTTCTGTGGAGTTCCTCATTCAGAGATCCTAAGACCAGAGGTACATGATCACGATGATGATGGTGATGATGGTGATGACATCTCTCATCTGAACCAAAATCTACTTTGACCTCTTGTACAGGATAAGCTTTTTGCTGTCAAATCCCAGTTGGGGAGATTTGTGGAAAGGCACATTCTCTGGCTGCAGGAGGAATAACCCTGGATAAACTGATCCAGTAGTTTATTTCCTGCATATTTAAAAAGTTTCCTCTTTGTTTATAATTTTAGGATGAATTTGGCTAACTACAGCTCTCAGCCTTGGGAACATACATCTTTACTTGCTAGCTTAAAAAGAAGTCTTCTAAGAGAAATTCTCTCTGTATATTCTCAAAAATAATTGAATCTCCTTTTTCCCATCTCTCATCTGAACCAAAATAGGGTCCTTCATTTTGCTACTTTTGGGCAAGTGTTCCAGACTTGGAATTATTTTCCTGAGTTTCCTTTAACTGCACTTTCATTATCAATGCTACTTTTACAATGAGGAGCTAGGATTGTAGGCAGTGTTACAACAACTGTGTTGTTAATATTTAATATAATGGCAATTCCTCCCCCCTATTCCTCTATGAGGTATAAGACAGCCCCTGGTTTCCAAAACACAGTCTGGCAATCTGTGATTTATTCAAGGCAGCAGTGAATAAGCCAGCGTAGAGCTCAGTGATGCTGCAGATAGATGGTTTCAAGCTGCTGGAAGATCTCTTTAAAGCTCTCTCAGGTGTCTTTTTGCTACTCTGCATCTGGTGTGGTACAGCAGAGTTATTTCTTTTTATGGCTAAGCATTGCTATTTTATCTGACAGTGATACCATGCTTTGTTGACAGGCCTGCCATCATATAGATGGTAACTAATTATATTGGTGTTTTAAATGTTTGCCTGTAAAGCAACAGAGGAAATGCCACCACTCACCTTGGCAATTTGATTCTGGTCTTTATAGTGTTGCTGTCATCAGTTGTTCCCCAGTTGGTTCAAATCCTTCAGATTTCTCGTGAAGTTGGGTACCTAAGCCTGGATGTGCTTCCTGAGCCGAATCTGTGCCACAGCTGAAGTGGTACCTCAGTGTTTTACAAACTGCATTTGTCTCATCATTTTACTATACTGTTGAATCACATTCTCTTTATGGTTCTCTGCAGTTTCTGGATCCAGGACAGTGGTTCCACTGAGAGGCTGTTTGTTTCTCATCCTGGGTTTTCTCTCTTGTCTGGTCAGTCTCTGGTCACTGTAGTTCTGTGCTTCTCTTTCAGCCTATTTGTTCATTCCATATCACCAATTCATAAAGTGCATATTGAATTCTTTTCCTGTCCTCCAGTTGCCTGGCTGTCCTTCTCACCTTGGCAGCATCCACAGTCAGTAAGAATGATTTTCAGTCATCAGCCCTGCATTAATGAAAACAAGGAATATGACTGGATACAGAACATAAAGCTCTGCAAAGCCATGTATGTGGTTTCTTGCCAGTTACACTTTACTATTCTGAATGTGATTTTCCAGCATTGTGCTGCAGAGTATTAGATTAATCCAAACCATATTTCCTTAGCCTGAAGGTTTGTGAAAGTCTTAGTAAGGTCGACATAATACCTGCCATTTCATCCCTATCCACAGCATCTCTTATCCTGTTACTGAAGAACATTAGAATGATTTCACACAGTTTGTTCTTGACAAACCCATGCTGCCTGCTACTCATCTCCTTGTTATTTTCTGCTGCTTGGGAAAAATATAATAGAAGGAATAGAAGTTTGTATGACTGCTGTGGAGTTCACTGTTTTCCACGTTTCTTCCTCCAGCTCTCTTGCACTGCATCTTCTGAAGATGCTGGGCATCTTGTCCCTGTCATTCCTAAATAACCCCATTGACACAGAAGTTATTTCAAGGGTCTCTTCAAGTTTGCCCTCCTTGTTAGCCAAACTTTCTAAGTCAGTGCCTGTTGTAAAAAGTTTATCTCACCTTTCTTTGTCTTCACCCTGTTGGTGATCTTCCATTTTCTGCCATTCCCTCTGTTGTAACCTGACTTATTTATAGTGTTGGGCTTTCTCTGTGTGACTCCTGTGATAGGTAATGGTATTTCCCCTTATTTCTTTGACTCTTTAGTCCTTTCAGATCTGCTATCCAACATCAGTTTCTTGTCTCTGCCTTGTTAATTTTCCTTACTTTCTCATCTGCAGTGGGCTGAGTGAATACTTTCTTTTAGACCATTTGAATGATCTTTAAACTACTGTGTCCTCTAATGTATATCACATGCTATTTGCTATGTTACATTAATTCTCTGAAAGGTTTCAGGTAGAGTGGTTCATGTGTATAACACACTGCAAAGCACAGCTGGGTTGTGTAGTCTCCATATGCATTTGCTTTCTATTTCCTCCTTTTACTTTTACTGTTTTGAGAAACAGCCCTTTTCACTCCATTATTTCCAGAATCATGGATGCATGAAGGTGGTGCTCCAGGGAATGGGAGAGGTGTGAGATCTGCTGAATCACTCGTGCCCTGACATACCCATCCTGAATGGTGGCACAGAGCAGGACTTGGTGGAGTGGCAGTGCTTATTACAGGGTACAATGCCCTCTGGTATGTGAACAAAGCAGGAGTTCAGTGTTCTTGTAGGGTTCCTGTAGTCAGGCACTCATAAAGTCCTTAAAACCAAGAAAATACAGCTATGTGCTGGATGCTGGTGTTTGCAGAGCATGGGCACATGTGCATGAAGAGTTATTGTTGTTCCCTTGCAGAATCATAGAACAGTTTGGGTAATAAGGGACCTTAAATATTATATTTAGCTCCCCCACACTGCACACCCCTAGGGATGTGTTCCTTGTCAGATTTATTCAAAACCCCATTTATTTACTTTTTATATAGCTTCTCATTAATCAGCAATATATAGGCAGTATTGATGTCCATTTTAAATAAATACATACTGCAGCAAAAATTCACCATGATCAATACCTTTTTTTCCCTAAATTTTAGTGAAGTACCTATATGTTCAGATGTTTCTTGCTTGCTACAGCACATCCCAGTGGGATTCAGTAGAAGTCTTTGCATTGATTCGTGTGGGTTTGTGCAGGTCCATGTAAAGCATTTAACCTCAAACTACAGGTCAGTGATAGAAATGTAGGAATCTGAAAATATGTATTCCCTGCCCTGAAAGAAAGGAATGGGAACAGAGAAGAAAGATACCCAGAACCACAGGGATGTCAGCTACCCCACGGGGTAGGGGCTCACAAGCAATTCCCTCTGCTCTTTTGGCTTGGGGACAGTGTATGTGCACTCTGATGTTTGAAGTAGGTTGAGTAGAATTTAACTTGTGGCTCAAGGGAGCCTTTAGTTTATTAAATATGGATGTTCTTTCAGGTAGAAGCATGGTTTCTCTCTGCAGCACATCACTTTCCTTGAACATATGCATTCAGGGAAGAAAACGTGACTCTTCTGTATATAAATCTTTTCTGTCTGGACCCACCTGCAAGAAATAGCAATAAAAACTGTCAGATTGTAACAATTGCAGGGTTTTAAAGTGTGCAGTGGTGTGGCTTTAGCTGCCTTCAAATCTGTGGATTTGTGTGCTTGGTCCTGAGGCTGGGCTCTGTGCAGCCCTGCTGGGGGATCTGCCTTTGCCTCACCTAATTACAGAGAGAAAATCACTCGAGTTATTGTCGTGTCTGAACGCGGCACCAACACCTGCCTGTCCTGGCAGCAGCACAGCTCCCACAGACAGGCCATGCAACAGGCTGTCACATCCCCTGCCTTCTGCATTATCTTGCTCTTCTAGGAAATTTTCTTCCAGCTCCAGTTACTAATCAGGGTGTGGGTGATCTCTCTGAGCTCTGGGATCTATCACTCATCCATCAGCGCCTGTCCCGCTCTCCCTGGGAGCATCCGCTTTGTGCCTGGATGCTGCTGAGGAGGAATGAGACCTGCTGCTGAGCAGGCTGGGGGGAGAGCCACAGTCTCATCCTAACCAAACAATCAGGTTATGGGCTGGATTGCATTTCTATTCCTGCTTTTGCAGGAACGTAAACTGGACTGTTTCTTGCTGTGACTGCGGGAAGCCTCAGGAGCAGTTTGCAGTTCTCTCTGCTTCCAGCCTTTGGTGTAGCCTCATTGAAGAGCATTTCAAAAAACATAACTTTCAGCTGCCTGACACTTCACAGTCTCTTCTATCTCTTGTCTATAGTGCTATCAATCAAATTGTTCTTGTCAGTTAAGTGGTTTTAAATCTCGTGTGGAAAAATTGTCAGTTCAAGATCATGCTACAGTAAGGACAGACATGACCCCTCTTGTTGCATTAATTCCTTCTTGCTTAAGACATGAAAATAAACTGATAGAATATCAATTTGGAGCTCTTAGACCTTGAAATGATTTAAAATCTCCTAAAAGAAAGGCTAAGGCTGAGCTTTGTCTCCGAGGCATCATTTTTAACTTAGCAGGAAGCTCTGATGGTCTTTTCTTTAAATTGCCTATTGTCCAGATGCCTACAAAGAAAGTGCTTCTGCGGGACTGTTTGTGTTTGGTGACGGCGTTTATTTCATTCCGTGTGACAGATGATTTGGCTCCTGGATCGAGTAATTACTTGCTCTTATCCCGCCGGGGCAGCTTTGTGACCTGCTGGAGCAGTGATTTGGTCTGGGAGAGCCGCCTGGCTGGGCAGGGAACCGCGGTGGTGGCAGGGACAGCTCCAGAGCCCCGTGTCCCCAGGCTGGGCTGGCTCCTGCCATTCCTCTGTGGGGGATTCCTTGGGTGTTTCAGTCAGAGGAGAGGAGAGGGACATGGCAGGCTTCATTAATGACAGAGCCACCCAATTAATATTTAAATATCTGAAAGCTTTCCTGGTCTGTTACGACTGTTTCTGTTCTGTCATCTGTAATTGTGGGGTGTCTCGCCAGATTTCAGGTTCATAGATTTTCATAGATTTTCAAAAAAAAATTTTATTATCCTAAACTTTGATTGTGGGACTCAATGATGAGCTCCAGAGGATTGCTGGATGGAGCTGAATGAACTCTGCTTTATTCTTCAGTGTAGTAGTGCTTTTCATTCACTCACAAAGAAATGCTTGATTTCTGCTTGAGATTTTTTTTTTTTTT
>VWYP01011738.1:171290-186306 GCA_013400435.1 Pycnonotus jocosus
TTTTTTTTTTTTTTTTTTTTTTGCAATATTACTGTGCAGCAGCCAAACTAATGAATATATAATTTTCTTTCCTTTCTGCTTGTCATGCCCTGCTAACATGGACATCTACAAAGGCTCAGGTTGGTGTTGCAATCTGTCTTCATCTTGTCGTTCTCATCTAGTAAAAAAGGGCTTTGATGTTTTCTTCATCAATCAGCTTTTTTTCCTCTTCCTCTCTTTAAAACTGGATCCAACATTATTATAACATAACAGATTCATCCAGAGAGGTGCCACATTTGTTTGTTACCCCCCTAAACTTCAGCTGCAGCAAAATGTGCTGTTTCAGAAACGAGGGATATTGATTTATTTGTATCTACTTAAATTTTCTATGCTTGCCTGGCTTTGTGACAGGGAGGCAGCAGCACCTCCAATGTCTGAAATCTGCAAAAAATTCATTGAAACTCTCACTAATGAGTTTCTGCCTTGTTTTAAACCCCTGTATTTGACAACATAGTAAGATGGTATTTGTTAGTATCTTACCTGGATTCAATACTTTCTTGATAGGAATGAAACATAATTAAAATGTAGAATAAAAAGCAGAGGCACAGGGACTGGCCATTTGTGACTGTATTCTGATAAGCCCCCATTCCCACTTTAACGCCTCAGGTTTTTTTGATAACTCTGAGACTAAACTGTCTTGCCTGATTATTTCAGGTAGAAATAAATACCCAATATGTGCAAGGTTATATTTGGTGCTATGTCCTGCTCCTCAGAGGTTGTACTGACAGTAAAACCATGAGTAAAACCAGAAAGGCAGGTTTGGGGCCAGGAGCTGCATATTTTTTTTCCTTATTTACTCATGTTGAATGATGCCAATTTGGTATTTTAATCTCTGAGAAAGAGCACTCATGCTTTACTGTGTTACAGTTTGGTGTTTCTAGTGCCTGCAACAATCTCACAGAAAATAAAACCACTTACCACTTGTAAATATGAATTAATAAAGCTTGCTGAGCAACATGGTAGTTCTATCAGAGTGAGATGTAATGACTGGGATTCGACAGAGCTCGCCTCAATTAGCTTTCTAAACAAGGCATTTTCCACTCATTACACTTAAGAATTTGTAATAAATCAGTGTCTGACTTTGAATATTTAATTTTCCATTAGAAGAAAGTAAGAGATTTACTAGGAGCATTTTGTAAAGTCCAGCAAAAAAAGAGATGAAGTAAAAGCATCTAAAGGCTATGGTGAAGCAAAATGGAGCATCCAGATGTCTTTATAGCAAGAATACCCTGCTGCTCTCCTAATTTCTCCTCTTTTCCTCATTTTGCAGCCAGAATTTTACAGTGCTGATTTTTTTGATGGCTTCATCCTGAAATGTCTTTATCAGAACTTTCCAGGATCTGATTTTAAGCTGAGATATCATCCAGTTCGTGCAAGAAACTGGGCATTTCCAGATCGAGTCCCTCACTCCCCGAGGGCTTCCTTTAGTAAATCACTCAACTCTTCATCCTCAGCTGTCTCATGTGTAAATTAGGATTAAAGTTGAGCAGTTTTGGGGATTGGGCTATAAATAGATAATCAAGAGCAGGGGAAACTTCAGAGGCTTGATAAGCGTTTGCACTCTTTTCAGAGAAAATAATTTTTCAGCAGTTTTTGAAGTAGTGGAGTAGGGGTGAGGGATCTGTTTGTGTAGGGGCTTCCATACTGCCCAGGGGGCAGGAACTGGAGCTACTCTGTGTCTGTGCTGTTGTAATTACTGCCCTGGCTCTGAATTTAGAATAAACTGGATCCCATCCTTTTGCCAGATACAAAGTTTTAAACAGTTTCAGGGATTTTTTGATCCAATGCCAGTGAAGGTTTTCAGAACCTTAGCAAAGCTCTAATTGATTTTCTTTTCTCTTCACCACAAAGGAGGTAAGAAACACAAACTCCTTTGATATTAGTGTAAATGAAAACTAAAACTGCAGGATTTGTTTCACAAGTATTTGTGCAGGGATCTGCTAAAGGCATACAAAATCCAGGAATTCTGATAATTTAGAAGTTTTACCACAGATCTATTCAAACTTTTGTGCTCTAAGTAATTTTGAGCAATTTTTTTTTTAAGTTTTGGTGGCTATGTGCTGCAGCATTCAAATACCTAAAGACAAGTATTCATCAGTGAAGCTGCTGCTTTGCAAAATCTAATTTGCTTGAAAATTAACTGTTCAACCAGGTTTAATACTGGTGAGCGGTTAGCATATTTCTGGCAATCGTGATCGATATATAAACTAGCATGAAATAAAATCAATTCTATTTTAAAGAGAACTATTTAATGTTGAAATTTTAATGAGATAATTTCTGTGATGTAGTGTTTGTTAATGTGCAAGTACTTGTCTTTCAGATATACAGTTAATTCAGTAAAGCTTTTAAGTGCATGCTTAGATCTGCCAAATCAAACACGCAGTTAAGTAATTAACAAAGCAAGTACTCCATTTTTAATTCAGTTTCAAAGAACTAAATAAAAGAAATTCATTGTTAGAAATTATCTGGTTAGGATTAAACAGAATGTGAAAGCAGTATTGGAACATTATAAAAGTTACTCAGTTAATATATGGACGTCTTTCAACCAAAGAAAAGATTTGGATGAATGAGATGGAGTCAATGTAGAAGTCAAATTTGTAGATGATTACAATGAATGGACATATTTTCAGATGTTTTTCCCACCATGTTGTGGATCCATTTGTGTCAGGCTGGTTGCAAGAGAAGTGCTGGCTGTGGCTCTCATGTCACCAGCTGGTGACCATAAGCTCTAAGAGGAGGAGAAGATCCAACTGCTGCCTCCTGTTGCAGCCTGGATGTGCAGAGAACATACAAGTGGTTATTCAAAAAGGATTAAAAGTGAGCAAATTGCTGTTCAGTGTCAGTAGGAGTGGTTTTAACCCTTACCAGCAAGTGTCTTTGCAAACCAGAGCAAGTCAGCTTTCTTCTCTATATGAAATCTTCTCTACCTCTACTGTTACCCATGGTGGTCTCCATAGTTTGAAAATGGGTTGTTATTTCTTAGGTTGTGACTGTTTCAATGTATTAGGTGTAATGTAACCTTGACATGAGGGCAGCCATGTGAAATGAACTTATGTTAGCAATGAATTTAACCCATTTGTATTAGAAATGAATAGCACAGAGGTAGTCCTCAGGGTCTCAGGCAACTGCTACAGTGATCAGTTTGGTTGTTCTAATATAATAAGCAGATATTGACTTAGTTGGAGTGAACACCAAGATTTACTGTCATGAAAGCTAAAATATCGACTGAGGGGAAACCAGAGTCAATATTTACCTTGAGGGACAATAAATCTTGATGTTCACTGAAATATGAAGTCACTATGATTTTCAGAAGTGTTGAAGCTCATTCTAGTTTATTCTGCAGGTGCTCATCAGACAGGCTACTTGAAGTATAGGTATGAATTTCTTTTCATGAATCACATCAGTTGAGCAAGTGCATTTATTTCGATAATTGCTTTGCAAGCCTACACTTAAAAAAGTAAGTTAGAGAACATTATAACACTCTTTGGTGGTTAGATACTTGGGATTTTCATTAAAATGCAAGTATCAGCTATTAAAAGAGAAAATAAATAGATTATTATTTGTATATCTTGATGAAGTAACTGTCCACATCAATACTGCTTCAGCAAGGGTTGAGGATTTGAATTTGAATGAATGGGGATTTGGTTCTTTTATTAGGGTAAGCTTTAGCAGTTTGTCTCTTAAAAAGTAGCTTTTGTCCTTCTTCCCTTTGATTTATCGAGAACTGTGCCCATCAACTTGATTGTGGGATTCAGGTGTTAGAGCAGTGTTCCAGGTTAATTCTGACTACAAAGAGTGATGCAGTGATCCTGTGAGAGGCAGCAGCAAAACTCCTCTTGGCTTCAGACAGGCATCATTTCAGCCCTTGCTTCACTGAGCCCAAACCCCAGCATGTAAATATGAATAAAAATTGAGGAAAGCAGTTAATTTGCTAAAATGCCAGAAGATTGTGTTTATTTCTTGAGGCAGTAAGGGATGAAGCCAGGCTGGTCACCCTGGGTACTGATTTCTGCAGGTCAAGTGTCTGCAGCTTCCAACATCTTTCTCTCTCCATGCAGAACAACAGGTTCCTGTGCCTATTGCATGGAATTCGTTTCATTTTTGTTCTTCAGGACATGGATTGTGGCACTACAGCTCCATACATGTGTGGGGGGCTCAGTGTGAAGGGGCTTGTAAATGCACTGTCATAGCAGGTTTGCATAGGCTTGGGGAAGAGTGAGCATTAAGCAGATTATTTTCAAAGGAGCTGTTTGTGCTTGGGAAGAGAAGTGTCATAGCTTTACAAAGAACTTGTGTATCTGCAGCACAGGTAGTGGATGGCAAACTTGATGGGGCCCAGGAGACCTGGACCATGTGTAATTCGAAGGTTGGATGCACTCTGTTACAGCCAGGGATCCGTGGGAGCACATCCCAAACCCTTCTGGGATGGGGTGCTTTGGCTTCCTGGGTTGGTGAGGACACCACATCCCACCCCAGCCCCTGTTCAGGGTTGGGACAGGGGTGTTCCCATGGACCCAGGAGGTGAGAAGTGAACCTGGGGTCCTCTATTTTGTGGGACACACAGAACAGCAATGTTTAGTCAAAACCCTTGGAAAATGAAAAATCAAAAGCAGGTCTGTTTAAACCTTCTTAAGTAACACAGCTCTTAGCAAAAACAGGAATGGAAGGCTTTAAGGGTTGTTGTAGGTTTTTTTCCAAATTGAAGAAAAAAAAAAAAAAAAGAGGAATTGGAGGTGATTGAAAACAAATTATGGCAAGCCAGGAGAGAAAATAGGAGGAAAACATTCTCCTGTGGAGGAAAGGACCACATGGCACATCACTGTGGTTTTTAAATGCAAAGATGGAGTTACAAATTGCATTCACAGCTTCCTGAACTCATTCCCACAGCGTTCCACCCGTGGAAATCTTGCATCTCCTTGAGACTCCTACTTTAAAGCTTAATGGCATCCACAGGTGCCTGTTGTAACTTGTTCTGAAGAGCTCTGTCCCTCCTGGTGATGCAGGTGGTTATTTACATCTCCCCAGTGTCCTGGAGGTGCTGCCAGAGGTGGCATTGCTCAGCGCTGATGCAGGGCAGAGGGGGGAGCTTGTTCACATGAACGATGTGCTGTGGTGTCAGCACAATAACTCAGGAAAACTCAGGTTATTTGTGGCAGCTGTAATTCAGGGTTTTGGTGGGGAGTGTAAGCTGGGGAATCCTGACCAAAGAGGAAATACTGCACGGATCAGCAGCACATCACCAGGCATCTGAGGGACAGGGACAGGCAGACAGTGCTGTGTGTCCTCCCTCCAGCAGCACAAAGTGAGATGTCTGTCCATCTGTCTGTCTGTCTGTTGGAGGAGGAAGAGAGCTGATGGCACTTCACATGTAATCGAACCAGTTTGACACAGTCAGACAGCAGGCTAGAAGTGCTCCATTAATGGCTTTGTTATTGAGATCCTCCCTGCTCTTTAAAGAGCACATTTGAAGTATCACTTCACATTATGTGTATTTGTGTCACTGCCTATGGGATTTCTGTTTTGGCTCACAGGATTCTTCAGATAGATTTTAGTTCACGTGGCATTCCGTGCCTGCCCAGCTCTGTCTGCTTTTCCTACACAGTTACTGCAGCAGGTACACACCACAGGAGGTTTTGACCACTAAAACACATTTATGTTAAATGCCTGATGTTAAGCCTTTGCTGCTGTCCACAGGTGGGCTTTGCTGGTTAGGAGAGGTCTGAGGTTTAACAGAGGTTAAGGCAGAGCAATCAGAGGTCACTGAGAAAACGAGATGGGATTCTCAAGCTCTTGGCCTCACCCTGGCTTCAGGCAGCAGGGCAAGGGCTGAGAGGCTGCAGTGAACCTGCAGGATTCACAGTGCTGTACTCTAACCCTGAGGAAGAGTTATTTAATAGAGCAAGGAAAAGAATCTTAAATCCCCAAAACTGCTGTTTGTGCTGGACTGCCCCAGCTGCCCTGCTGTGCCTGTGGAGGGTGGGAAGGGAGGGAGGCAGCACCTCCTGCCTGCTCCCAACCTCAGCTTCCTCTCCAAAAAGCAGGAACAGACCACACAGCTCTTAATAAAACTTACTTATTAAGCTTTACCATCCTTGACATGGCCCTGTGAGGCACCTTCTCCCTGGCAGCCAGTTTTGTCCAAGTTTGGCTCTTTGCTCATTCCCTCTGTGATGAGTTAAAAACTGATCCATGCCTCAAGCACCTGTTTCCCTCACTGATCATCTCCTGTGGATGGCAGGATGTTTTGTCAGGCAACATAGGCAGGCTGTGGCTTTTCCTTCCCCCTGTGGAGCAGGGAAACTAATAAATACTCCCTGACTGTACATCCATCTCCTGGATGGATGTCTGTGGGGAGCACAAAGGCTTTGCAGTGCCTGAAGAGGGATTGCTGTTGTCCCTGGTGCGTGCAGGGATGTGGCTGCAGGAGTCAGTGGAGGTGACAGGCTGGTGGGGCAGGATGTGGCTTCAGCTGTGTCCCAGCATCCATGGGCTCCCTGCTGGCTGGTGCTGAGCCCAGGCTTGGTGAGTGCTGCTTTTCTGTGCTCTCATGTACACCAGTTAATGATAACGAGCCTGGCTGCTCGGTTAATTAGCAGTGCTTGTGGTGCTGCTTGCTCAGTGTGAGAAGCTCAGCTCTGTGTGCACTCTGTACAGGGCACAGACACCTGAACATTCTGGAGTTAGACCAAATGCCAGTGCCTTGGTGCACAGTCCACAAAGAACCAGAGAGTGCTTTCAGTTCAAATGAACCTTAAAGATCATCTCGTTTGCAACTCCCCCATCATAACCAGGGACACCTTCTGCTAGTTCAGCTTGCTCAAAGCCACGTCCAGGTTTGTAATTTGTGCTTAATAATATGCAGGGAAAATGGTGCTAATGGTGTGAGTGCCTTTGCCCCCTTTGTTCCCTCCTCTTTCCCCCCCACCCTTGTGTGAAATGTGATGCTCTTATTAGTTCATATTGTCCTTGCCCTCACTAGACTTTGATTTCCCTCTTTCCTGTCTTTTCACCTTCATATATTTTCCACTTTTCATCATCTGTTATTCTTCTTTCTCTGCTAAACCTATGAACAATGTATAGGCAGACCCACAGTTAAAATTATTTTCTGGCATTTTCTGTTTCAGAGGAATTTTCCTTTGCAAGTTTTCTTCCTTCCATTTGAAATGAAGGTGATTTTCTGATGGGACACCAGTTTTGTTTTCAGACTGGTATCTCAATTTTCTTATCTTCCCAGTTCCAAAATGTTACAAAAGAGGATTTCTTCATTCTCGTGGCCACAACATGTCCAGTCATAATCTTCTGTTTTAAAAGAAGCTGTAAATTATTAAGCATGTGCCTAAATCTTTTTGGGGGGAGGAAGGCTATTGATTTATAGTTATTGTAATGATGAGAATGAAATGGCTCTGCAGCAGCAAGGCTGAGGAGGTTTTGGTGTGTGGAAGAAGAAATTTTAGGCGTGTTGTATTTTTCCAGGGTGGCACATTATGCTTCATGCAAAACAACAGGGAATACTGTATCTTCAGATCAGCTTCTGCAGACAAACCAGATTCAAAATAAATAACTTTTATTCATCACTGTAATAGAACTGTTGATGCATTCATTTATTTAAACCTAAAAATCTGCTGAAGTGCTATATCTCAGTGTGCTGCTTTTAACAACCTGAATATCTGGCACCTTTTATCAAGCTTTTGGCTCTATTTTTCTCCCTACGTAGATACCATAGTTCAGGTGAACACACTGTCATGTTTGATTAGGAGATAGGTTGGAGATAAGTCACTTGCAGGCAAAAAAGCGTTTACAGTTTTTGTGTATAAAAATGAAATTTGTAGAATGCATGAAATTGCATTCTTTTATGGTAAATGGCTTATAAGAGGGTGTTAGAAGCAAAGGTAAATGAGTGCTAATTTTAAGTTTGTTCCTTCTGAAACACAAAAGGATGTGGTACATACGATTTTGGTGAATGACATGTGATAGGTTATACTGAGAGCAGGCCAAGCAATTGAAATTGTAATGGAGTTCCTCTTCTGGCTGCACAGAAGAGCTGTTATTTATCCTGCTGCTGAAGATGCTGCATGCATACTGCTGTTCATTATATACTTAAAAATCCCTTGGCAAGTCAATAATGAGTAAATGAACTTAAAGCCATTGCAGCAGCCTTGGCATGAGGAGTGTAAGCCAGAATATTTTCCAGTGTGCCTTTTTGTGGGCTTGGCTGAGGCGTTTCTGCAGAGATGCTAACCTGGACAGTTCAACTGAAGAGTTTGGTTCTTTCTCCTGTCAGGTGCACGAGGCAGTCCCATGCTACAGCGAGTGCAATCAGTATTCCTGGGATGTAGGACCATGGTCTCCATGTGAAATCAACAGCGAACAAAATTCCCTCCACTGTGGAGAAGGAATACAAACGAGGAAAGTCAGGTGCGTGAAGACAAAAGCTCAGGTATTGCAGATCAAAAAGAGCTGATGTGTTCTTGCATAAAGCTGCAATATCTGGACATCTGACCTTGAGTGTGTTGCTGAGTCCAGTATATTTCAAATGAAAAGAAACGTGTTTATGTGCCATGGTTTCCAGGAAAAGCATTTCAGAGATGCAGCATTGGTTTTTCAGGGACACGGCATGATATTTAAATTAGTATTCTTCAACCTAAATGCCATGTATACATAAAGCTCCCTGAGGTGCAAAGCCTCCATATTTTGATTTGCTAACATTTTCCCCAAGTAATAGCACTGCACGCACCAGAGTGGCATTCATTATTACTGAATATTCATTCCCCAGGCATGGGGAAATGCTGAGTTATTTCCAAATGTTCAGATGTCACTAGCAGGAGCGCTAAGATTTGTTCTCGCTGGTTGTCACTTTCTGTTTGCTCCTTTGTCAGCTGATCAAAGTTAAAATCCCTCTGTATGAAGTAACAAAAGCATGTTGTGCACGTAGCTGATTTCCATTTGCATTAACACATTAATTCTACTTTTTGACCAGACATGCTGCTTGTAGCTGTTGTCATGTCTATGTCCCGTACAGGGTTGAGAAAATGGTTGATATCCGTCGTGTCTGTGATACTCTTAATTAAAATGTGGGTTTTCTGTGCAGGTGTGTGAGCACTGCTGAGGACCACGGCGTGGAGACTGTGCCCAACGCTCTGTGTAACCAGGCTGAAGTCCCAGAGACAGTGCAGAAGTGCAGCTTGTACTGTCCCAGTGAGTGTGCAGTGTCAGACTGGGGACAGTGGAGCCCGTGTCCACAGGTAGGCTCTCCTGCCCCTGTCCCTGGCAGTGTTCCTCACACAGCGGTCCTCGCTTGTCCTTCAACTATTTCATGGCCCAGTTATTTTCTAGGAAAGTAAATTATTTTCTGAGGGATGTCAAGCCTAATGGATCCTGCCAGCATGGTTGAATCTGGAGATATTTATGTCTCTACAGAGACAGAGCTATAGGAAGTTGGTTAGTGAAACACATAGTTATTACTGTGACAGTTGATTCAACACATCCTTCCCCTTGATCTGCTGTGGAAAAGGACCCACACAAGCAGAGTGGGTGAAGGGACAGTGTTCCAGCTGCAGTAAGGACTGAATGCCTTAGGAAATGTTTGCAGAGGAGACCTCTGTCAGTGGTGCATGACTGCTGTAACAACCTGCTGGTAAACCCTGGGGGTGACACTCCTCTGGGCAGGTCTTAGTCCTGAGGGAATGACAGCTCTCCCCTCCCAACACACACTGTTTCTGTCCAGTGTCTCCTCCTCCTCAAACCCTTGGGGGAAGATTTGAGGCAACAGCAGCAGAAGGGTATGACAGCAAGGTGCCTGAACAATTTGTCATGTCATGAAATACTCAAAACTTTGTGAATTATGCAGGGATTCAAGCCACTGCGAAGTGCTCTGTGTTTTCCTAAGCGTGCAAGATGGAAAGAAGTTGCAAATTCTGTATTATGAAAAGCCTCTGGCCTCAAACCACGTGATTTCAGATCTATTGTTTCTCCCTGATCAGTGTTGAAATAGGTGCCAGGTTTAATCTCGGAGGGATTTTTTAATAGACTTGCTTGATGTATTTAAGTGACAAACATGTATTCATTGCCCCTGTGTTAACAGGGCCATTACCGAAAGTTGAGTGGTTATTGGACAGGTATTTATACCAGTGCTGACACAGGTAATTTCCTTCCATAATATTTTGTGTAGCGTATCAATATACTCGGTAAGAACATGTCAAATAAAATCTTGTGTTTCATTTCCTGCCTTCACCTCCTCCCGAGCAGCATGGCTTTGATGAAGTATAACACTCTTGCAACCCATACAAATGCTTGGATACCTTGCAGAGTCCCACTGTGGTTGGGCCGTTTCTTTGCCATCGACTTTTCCAGGCATGGATTTTCTTCATTTTCCCACTCAGTGAACTGATGTACAGATCCTTGAAGCTATTGGGGGTTTCTCAGGTGCCTTGGTGGCAGTCAGTTGGTTATGAAGGACTGCTTGAAGCTTTAAGCACCCTCATATCCTTAAGAAGTGCACAATTTTTTCCTGAAGGCTCCTTTTTTTTGGCAATAGCGAAGCCTGTGTAGCCCACAGAAACAAGAAAGGGAAGCCCAGAGCTCGTGGGCTGCACTCCATCAGGCAGCACATCTCTTGGCAGGCACAGGGCCACATGCCACAGTCCCTTGTACATCCCTTTGCCATGGTGGATGTTAATTCATAAATGTGAGGGCATCTGCATGCCAATGCAATTAACTGAACAATATGTTTTCACAAGCTGTTCTGCAATGCTTTGTTGTGAAACTGAGATGACTGTGTGCCGGCAGAGCATGTGTTTCAATAGTTCTGTCCAGATAGGAGGCAATAAACAGCTTGAAGTTTTATGGGCAGATAAAACCCTCCCTTTGATGAGTTTATGGCAGTGCTGTCTCCCTTTTACAGCTACTCTGGCTGTTGGTGTTGGGTTTTGAGAGAGAGCCCCACAGCACAGCCCTTCCCAGGCTGCACATGCTGCACATCTCCAAGGCAAATGCTGGGTTTGCTGTTAGTGCAGAATGGCTGTGCTGTGTCACTGGGGTATCTTTGGTGTGTGTGGGGCAGGGAGTGAGGGAATTGTGGTGGCTGGAGTGAGGCACTGCCAGCCAGGGTGATTAATGAACGTCCCATCTCCTGAGCCACTAGGAGGAGTGGTCACTTAGGACAGCTACGAGTCGATGGACTCAAAAATTTCAAAAAATTTGAAAGATCACATTGCATTGCAATGAAAAAGCAAAACTGTGCATCCTGGCTGCTCTATTTCAAGCACATTTCCATTTCATGCCACAATAGATGGCATTCTTCTAGTCAGAGCACTCTCATGAGGCAGCTGCCAAAGACCATTCCAGGAGGCCTTCCTGTAGCTCTGGTCATGTTTGGCTTGCTGGAGATAAAGAGGATTTATGAAACTTGACAAATTCTAGTTTGTAAGAAATGAACAATCACAATTTCAGCCTCATCTTTGCCTGAGGAGCTTTCTGATTTGAGATATTTACCTAATATTTTTTTGGTTAGGTGAGAATTCTTTCCCTGTCGCTTTGGTGTTCTGCTCATGTTTTACAGTGTTGATAATAAATTCATCCTGATAGGAGAATAACTAACTCTTATCAGCTGAATGTAAAAAGGCCTTTTAGATTATCCGTTGTACCTTTTGTCAATATGTCATTGTACTCTGGCTACTTTCTAGGGTATTACTTGGTTTTATCTTGTAGCAATATGCTTCCCATGTGAATTTTCCACTTTCAGGATGGTAAATGATCTTGAATCGTGTTGAAATCAATGAGTCATAAAGGTGGCGACTGCTTTGTCAATGGAAAGTATTTTCTTCAATACTTTTTTCTGCTAAAACATTGTATTTGTTCTACCTTTTTTGGCTGCATTTCCATTTTGCTTTTAAACACTTTTGTGGTCTTTTATAATTTCAGATGCTCCCACAATTCTTTTATGTGTGTTTTTCAAGTGAATTACATATTTTGCATCTTGATTATGGTGCTATTTAACACTGCTACACAAAGGTAAATTTTAATATTTCATCTAATGGTCAGAAATGAAGCTGTCAGAAATACAATGCCTCAAGGTTGCTTTGAGGTTTTGTCTCTGTACTGGATTCAAGAAATGCATAGTTACTGATTTAAATCTTACCTATTATTCTCGCTTTTTCTATTGAAAGAAGTAAATTCAAAATGGTTTTCCTTGTGGTTGAAGACTCTTTTTTGGCTTACAATGTTTTGTTCTGTGTCACTAAGTAACATCCAAGTGACTTAAATATCAAGCTTTAAAGCCATTTAAAATAGCACTTCGAAGCTTGCTAGTTAAAAGCAAAGAAAAAACCAAGTCGACAAAAACCCAGAAGGAAATTAGGTTGACTTGCATTTTGCTTAAGAGATTTCATATTTGTTCCAGGCACAATAGCCTGTTCAGTCAGACATCATCACTTGATTGCTCAAAGACCCAGCTAAGCAATCTGGGAACTGAAATCCTGTCATCTCTGTTCCATATTCAGTGATGGAATAACACACTCTTCCTGCGGCGTCTCGACTTTGTATTCATCTGACTTGGAAATGTAATTAATTGACTTCAATTGAATTCATCAAAGCATTCTTAAAAAGAGTTAATATGCGAGTGGTGCTACAAGTCCCTGAAATAATTACCTCAAATCTATTTCGTTAGCTCTCTGTCGGTGCATGGCTGTCGCAGCCCCCGTTGTGGATTGGAGTGGCCTCCTTGCTTGCCTCAGCTGTTGGCATTTCTAGCAGCTAATTCCAAGAGGTCTGAAATTAGTTAATTATAGGAGGTTGTGTGTGTAGTGAGTGAGAACAGCTGTCTCCATTTCAGCAAGCAGTTTCCTCATGGATCAATGGCGATGTGCCGCGCTCAGGACTTGCGACGATTGAGTTGCTGTTCCCTGGAATCTGTGGGGGGAGTGGGACACCCACAACTGACCAGATTAAAAGTGTCACCAAGTGATACAGCAAGCTCTCAGGTCTGCAGTGATTCTTTTTGTCGATGCAAGTTGGAGTTGTTACAGTTTGGAAATGCCAACTGGAAGAGAAATCTGGATGGAAATGCCAACTGGACTCCTGTAGATGCTGGGAGTCACTGCGTGGATTATGAGAGTCTCCAGCGCAACCTGAACACAGAATGGGCAACGTTGGAAGGGACCACTGGAGGTCATCTAGACCTTTCTTTTAAAGCAGGATTCCCCAGAGCACACTCCTCAGAACTGTATCCTCAGACAGCTTTGGATATGTCCAGAGGAAACTCCCCAGCCTCTCTGGGTTTGGCACGTAAGTTTGGCAGAAGACCTGCAGTGTGAAGGCTGTACTGAAGAGTGAGGCTTGCACAGAGTTGTCTTTCTAGCCCAAGAGATAATTTATTCAAATCAAGCATGAGAGTTATGCCTGTCAAGGCTTTCTGGGAGAACATGCACTGCTCCTTATGCATAGCTGTGACTTGGATGTTTTTGTGTGGCTTTGTCAAAAAAAGCGGGTAACTGCTGTATTTTTTAGATTAGTTGTTTTATTTTTATTAATCTTTGTTAACAATCACTTTTTTAAAAGTAATGGTTCTGTGTGGAGGCAGGCGAGGTTTCAGAACCTGGATGCATCTGAAAAAGGAAATTTATGCAAATACATTTTCATTTCAAAAGACTGCTCGTGTTATTGTGAATGGCTTGTTAAATTGTTACAAAACATCCACACTGGCATGAACAATGTAATGGTTCATTGCTCTGTTAAAAACAGTCAAATACAGTTGCTGCCTTTGCATTTGCCTTATTTTCAGGTTGTATGTTTCCTTATGAATAGCCAGTTAAGGATAATGCAGGCAGCTATTTATAGTGCAGGATGCATTATAAAAGCTGCTTGATAAATTAAACAGCTTAAAGGGCCCTGTAATGGGTTACAGCCTCTGTGCTGTACAATTATGATGCATGTGAAAGCCTGGATCAATGGACAGCTCTTAAATTCCATCTCAAAGAGGGTCTAATAGTGTGTATTAATGTGTGACATGTTAACAGCTCTTACACTGAAACTTAGCTTCATAACCTTGCAACTTTATTGTATTTAATACCCTTCTCTTCCAGAACACGTTTTCAGTGCTTTGTCAGTTCTGTGATTGTTGGAAGCAAAGGCTGGTTGCATCCTTTGTGTACATTTTTGTCCCTCACTTTTTATATTAGCTCTAAATAGTGACAAGTGGTCATGGTAAAGAAATGGCTTTGGCTAAAAGAAGTGTTAAAAAATGCAGTAGTCAATAGTGCCTGGAATTCCCTCACAGAATCAAGATGATGGCTGTTATAATTTCTGAACAATCTTTTGAGAAAAACTTCGATTTATTCCTGCCTTAACATTTTATGGACCTCTCATTTCTTCAGAATATTTTGTTTCTGTGGTGGTTTATAGAATCTGGCCTGTAGATTCGTGGCTCTAGTTCAACTTTTTCATGCTTTATGGAAAAGAATAATGGAAATGGTGAGATTTAATACTATAAAGTAGGCTGGGACAGTGCAGTTATACCCATAAAGAAACCTGCTGCCTGTGTGTGGCATCCTAGTGCTGTAGGCTGTTGATTTGCCACCTGAGGTGGCACCCCATTATTATTTTCATCCAGAAATGAATTTTCTTCCTATCACCAAAGGATGCATATGCTGGAATTACACACTCCATTGCTTACAGTCATCAACAAGGAATCTTTCAACATCAACAAGCAACATAGTCTGGAAAACTTAACAGCCAAACTGATTTGCACCTGATTTTGAAGTTGCACAGAATTCTTCAGGTCTCTGACCTTCTACTTTCCTGTACCACAGCTGCCTCCATTTCTTAGAATTTGTTTCCTCTCCTATTATTTATGACCAGTGGACACCCATAACCATTGTCCTTCTTTGAGCCTTAAATCTTTATTTCTAGTCTGGATGGTGTCAGAAGTGCGTTTCAGTTTCCCAGAACAGGGAATATTTGCTGTTATGCCCATTTCTGTCCC
>VWYP01011740.1:8454-39178 GCA_013400435.1 Pycnonotus jocosus
GAAGGGAAGGGAAGGGAAGGGAAGGGAAGGGAAGGGAAGGGAAGGGGCACTGCAGGCTCTGCCTGTGCCACCCCTCTTTTCTCCTGGGGAATTGTTTTGCCGCTCCTGCCGCTCCTGTGCAGCGCTATCTGCCCTGCCCAGCCCCCGCTGATGGGGACAGTGGCTCCCCGATAAGGGAGGGTGGGGACCGGCTGCCCGCAGCCCCCGCAGGCTGGGAAAGGGGGTTTTATTCACTTTATCCGCTTCCGAATCCTTCGCACTGCTCCATCCCGCCCAGCCCCGGGGCCACAGCGCGGTCCTTTGTGCCCTTGTTGTGTTTTATTCTGCAGAGAAAGGCGAATTTGGGTGATGGGATGTGCTGTGCTTCTCTCGGTGCTGAGCTAGGAACGCTGCGGGTATAAAAGGCCGATTGTCGGGGGTCGTGCAGCAGCCCTGCAGCCGTGGGGATGGTTTGGGGGGCACCAGGGTGTGTCCCTGGCACCCGCAGAGCTCCCTGCTCATCACCCGACCTGCAGCACTCACCTGGCTCAGGTGATCCAGCCTCAGCTCTTGGTTTGAGCCGTGATAGAAGGGTTTAGATGGGATTTGGGGAAGGAATTGTTCTTTGGGGATGCCCCTGGATCCCTGGCAGTGCCCAAGGGCAGCTTGGACAGCTCTTGGAGCAACCTGGGATAGTGGAAGTTGTCCCTGCCCATGGTAACAAAATGAGTTTTAAGGTCCCTTCCAGCCCAAACCGTTCTGTGGTTCTACAATTTAACCTGCAAATCCTGGAAAGGGCGTCACGGAGAGATGTTAATCTGCCGAGTTAACTTTGGAAAAGAAAAGGGAAGGAAAACAAAAGCAGGGGAAGTTTGAGCCGATTGGTCACAAAAAAAAAAAAAAGTCGGATCAAATCATGGGCTTGTCCTTTGGAACAGCTGAAGGGTTTCCTCAAAATCTTTTCACTTGGGAAAGAGGAATGGGGAGGTTTAACCCGGCTGAACTTTAGACTTGATTTTCACTTTCAGCTGATGAAAGCTGAGATGCTCCATCAGTCCTGTGCTCTCGGTGTGACAGGGGACAGGGACAGCTCTCCGTGGCCTAAATATTTTGACAATGACTTCAGTGGCACAGCCCAGCTCTTGGCAGTGCTGCTGGCACTGGGAGCTGTGGGCAGCTGCCTGCCAGGGAGCTCAGCCCAGCCTTTCACCCACGAGCACGTGGCAATTGTTGGTGCTCAGAAAAAAAACCCACTCCTCCCTCCACATCTCATGAGTTTTGAAATGTTTTGTCTCCAGAGAATCCAGTTCTCTTGGAGGAAATGTTCTTTTTCTCGTCCATGGGGTGCTGCTGCCTGTGAATGTGGGGTTCAGCTCAGTGTGAGGGTGGGTGGGTGTCCCCAAGGGTGGCTGTGCTGTCCCCTCATCCCCTGGCACTGCCAGCCTGAATCCAGGGAGAAGAGATTGATCCAGAAGAGTGAAGGCACACTCTGCTGCCCTGGGGAAGGGAGGGGGCTGTGCCCTTCCAGAGCAGGGTCTGGCTGTGCCACCCCCAGGAGTGGGGCTGGAAGGGGCAGCATGGCCCTGGCACAGAGCTGGAGCTGCAAACTCTGATTTCTGCTTCTCCTGGCTGGGGAAAAGCAGAAAGGGAAAAGCAGAAAGAGAAAAGCAGAAAGAGAAAAGCAGAAAGGGAAAAGCAGAAAGAGAAAAGCAGAAAGGGAAAAGCACCTCGGTGCCACCTGCCAGGCAGCACATGGAAACCTTCCTGATCTCCACATTTCTCACCTCCCTGTGGCCCTGGGGCTCCTCTCTTGATTTGCTCAGCCAAAATCTCGGTGTTATTTGGGGAGGTGGGAGAGGCTGTGCCCAGCAGAGCCAGCTGCTGTTGGTTCTCCTCAGCACTTGCAGCTCCTGCCCCATTTTCCTTCTGCAGTGGGCAGTGCCAGCCCTGGAGACTGAGGGCAAGAGCTGAGTGCTTTATCCCCCTGCCAGGGCCTTGCTGAGCCTTTCAGCCCAGCCAGAGAGGGCTGCCAGCCAGCCAGCCCTGCNTCTGCAGTGGGCAGTGCCAGCCCTGGGGACAGGCAAGAGCTGAGTGCTTTATCCCCCTGCCAGGGCCTTGCTGAGCCTTTCAGCCCAGCCAGAGAGGGCTGCCAGCCAGCCAGCCCTGCCACTGCCAGCCAGCCCTGCCAATGCCAGCCAGCCCTGCCACTGCCAGCCTAAACCCATCCCTTGGCTCCTGGGTGTTGCAGCCATCCAGCCCCTGCTCCCACAGCCCTCTCAATGGACCAAATTTGTTGCAGGAAGTTGCTAGGAAACTCAGAACTGGCTGGATGGCTTCATTTCCCCTCTATTTTATATTTTAAAATTATTTTTTCAATGCTGTGGCACTGTCTGAATGCAGAGCAGCCCAGGAATGCTCACTTGGAGCACCGGTGACCCCAAGGATGGTTTGGTGCTTTCAAAACTTTGAGGCTGAAGATGATGCTGGACCTTCCCTCTCCCCAAAACTTGCCCTGTTTATTTGCAGGTGTCTGGTTCCTGTGGGTGGCTGTGACCCAGCACAGCAGCCCCAAACCCTCTCGCTGTGCCTCTTGGGGTGTCTCAACCATCACGTGGAGCTTTGCTGTTCTGGGGCTGCCTCATCTCTGTCCCCCCCGCCTTTCCTGGGCCACTGCTGAGCTTTTAAAGCCACCAGAGGTGTTTGTGCTGTGCCTTGGTCACGTTTTTGTCTGGCCAGAAATGGAGGCTGTGCCTCTGTGGGGCTGCTCTCCCTGCCCTCAGCTTGGAAAACCAAAGGAAGGCAAATTCTGCTTTTTAATGTTTTGGTGATTTTTTTTTCTTTTTCTTTTTTTTTTTCTTTTTTAACGGTTTTTGGGGTAATTCACAAGCCACTTCCCCTTCCCTGGTGCTGAGATGTTGCCACAGCAGTGGTGGGGGCTGTGGGAGCAGGGCTGTGCTGCTGTCCCCTGCCCACGTGCCACCAGCTGCTCTGGGTGGTGGCACCAGGGCCTGAACCCCCCCAAAAAATCATTTATGGTGACAAACTGAAGTGGTTCTGAGGGGCTTGGAGGTCATGGAATGGTTTGGGATGGAAGGGACCTTAAAAGTCCCCTCATTCCACCCCTGCCATGGGCAGGGACACCTTCCACTGTCCCAGGCTGCTCCAACCTGGCCTTGGGCACTGCCAGGGATCCAGGGGCAGCCCCAGCTTCTCTGGGCACCCTGTGCCAGGGCCTACTCACCCTCCCAGGGAAGAATTCCTTCCCAAAATCCAATTTAAATCTACTTTCCATCAGTGTGAACCCCTTCCCTGTGTCCTGTCACTGCCATTCCTGAGGAACAGTCCCTCTCCATTTGTTTTTGTCGCCCTTCAGGCTCTGGAAGGTCACAGTGAGGTCACCCCAAAGCTGTCACCTCTCCAGGTTGAACAGCCCAGCTCTCTCAGCCTGTCCCCACAGGGGAGGTGTCTCCATTCCAGCTCCCATTGATTATTCCACACCACCCCCAGCACTGACTCCATCCTGCCTCCTCTGTGTTTGTTTATCGATGCTCAGAGCTGAGCCCAGGTTCATCAGGAGCCAATTAATCACGAGCTAATCCCTGGGAAACACGTGAGGGAGCAGGAGTGGGGCAGGCTCAGCTCTCACCCCCCAAATGCAGCATCCCTGGGACCTGCAGGCTCTTCCTGGGGCTCTCATTTGGTGCCATCTGGAGCATTAGCTCTGCTGGCACGGGGACAAGGCTGGCAAGGAGGGCAAGGGGGAGCTCACCCCAAGAATCTGGGGGCAGACAGGCTGTCCAGGATGGTCCCGTGGCTGGGGGAGACACGGGCAGCAAACCGAGCTGGGGCAGCGGGGGAGCTCTCTGTTCTCCTTTCTGTGCCACTGAGAGCTCAGGCAGGGCTTTCCTCTGCCTCACCTAGAAACTGGCCCTGCTGAACCATCCAGCCTTCCTGCAATGTGCTCGTTCGGGGCTAAAAATAGCTCTAGAATAGCTGCAGTGTTTGTCACGCCGCGGATTTCACAATAGCTGCGGGGTGAGGCACAGGCAAAGGCCAACGGGGCACTGCTGTCACCTGGGCAGGCACCTGGGAGCCCTCAGAGCCACAAAACCAGCGGTGATTTTTTCCTCTCTGCCTTCCAGGAGCAATCCCTGCTCATGCTGGCATTGCCAGGGTGGTTGGCAGTGGCAGGGCCAGCACCCAAAATCTGCTCCAGAGCTCTCCAGGAGGATCCTCTGCTGTTTCCTGCCTGGCTCCTGGCGTGGCTCTGGGGTGGTTTACTGAGTAACTTTTATGTGACATTTGTGGAATGCACGTTCCAGCCTTGCTCCTGCACGGATCTGTCACCGGGGATTTGCTCAGGGGCTGGTGGTGCCCAAAAATGAGGGGGTTTTTGGGGTTTAAATGGCTGTAATGAACCCCCCTGGAGCTCAGCAGCACCTCCTGGGCACCAGGCTGGCACCTGTCTGCTCAATTTTGGGGGGGTTTTGATGCTAATTAGCACTCCAAGGACAAATTATCCGTGGGATTGGAATGCCCAGGGGTGGAGGAGCTAAAGATGGAAGTGGTGTCCAACAGTTTCTGGGGGGTCTCACAGTCTGGGATGTGGCTGCAGCTGTGGGGGATGAGCAGATGGAGAGAAAGGGGCAGAAGGTCCTGGGAATTTCAAAGCTTTCGTGGTGTTCAGGAGTGCCCAGGGAAGCATCTCCCTCTGTTTGTATGGTGGGATCAGGACAGCTGGAATTTGGGCTCAGAGGGGCCATGGTCACCTCAGGAAAGGATGAACTCTTTTTTCCTGTGCCAGTGTTTGTCCTCCCAAAGGTGCTCTGTGGGGTCAGCAGAGCCTTCTCTGCCCTACAGGGGAGATAATTTCCCAAAAGCTCCTGCTCACCCCGTGATCTCCTTCCTACTTCAGCCCCTTCTGCCATCCTGAGGGTGCCTTTGGTCCCTTCTGGGAGGTGCCCTGGGTTGCAGCAGTGCCATTATCACAGTGACATTCTCATCACATTGTCACAGGGTCGTGCCACACCATCCCCGTGCCCATCTGAGCTTGCTGCCCCCAAAGTGTTGTTGCATCAGGAGCTGGTGATGTCCTGAGCTGATGATTCCTTGGAGATGCTGCCCTGATTTCCTCTGGGGTGCCCAAGTTGTGCCAGCTGGGGGGATGTGGGATGTGGGAAATGCCCCCTTTGGAGCTCAGGGGGTCCCTGAGGAGCTCAGGGACAAGGAAATGGGGAAGGGTGGGTGAACTCTTGTCCAGGCCAGCTCAGTGTGGGGCAGAAATGCAGAAATGCTCTGTCCTGAGCACGGGGAACGGGCCAGGGGCTGCTCCCCGTGGGATGTGGGGATAACAAAGCCAGGCTGGGCTGTGCTCACTCCCCACACCTGGTTTGCAAACCCTGAGCCCAGCCCAGCTCCGTGCTCTGCTCCTGCCTTTCTCCAGGTGCCTGCTGGCCCCCAGCATCCTGCAGGGGCTGAGCTGGCAGGGTCCCCTCCGGTGGGGAGCAAACCCGCAGGGGAAGCCTCACCTCTTCTCACAATATTTACTTCCCCTCCTGGGCGCTCTCCCAGCTCCCTGAGTGCAGAGCAAACACCCTGGGGCACCTCTTGCTCCGGTTTGGGAGGGCTGAGCTTTTCCCCGTGCCCCTTCCCCTGCCCTGCTCTCTGTGTGGGAGCATCTGGTGCTGACTTGGTGAGAACCCAAGAAACCCCCAAATTTCTCCTGAGAGCAGCAGGAGCTGCTGTCCTGCCTTTGGGCAGCGAGCCCAGATGGAAATGGATTTGTCCCCTGTGGTAAGGACAATCTCTGTCCCTGCCAACTCCTGGAATGCAGCAAGACTTCAAAACACAGCAGAGATCCCTCCTTTTCCTCCCTGTGCTGTGTGATTGTGCCAATATTCCTCGCTCCCCTCCCTGGCCTGCCCCTTTTCCAAGGTTACAGAGTGCAGTTCAGAGGGGCTGCCGGTGTTTACAGCAGGAATTAATGCTCCTGCAGCTCCCCCGGAGCTTTTCCAAACACTGAGATGGAAACTGCAGAGTGGGAAGAAAGGTCACAAGCAGAGCCTGGCCGGCTCCTCCAGGGATTCCATCCACAGTGGGAATTGTTTCCCTGGGAGAGATGGAAGGGAAATGGGGGGGAGCTGGAGTTGTGTCAGTGGAGAGCTGGAGGGAATTGTGTGCTGTGATCCTCTGCTGACTCAAGGAACTCCTGGGAATGTCTGGACGCTCCTGAGTCAGCAGCCCCTGTCTGCCCCCTCTCCCACGTGTGACACATCTCCTGGACTCTGAATTTTACCAAGTTACAAAATCACTGGGGCTGGAAAAGACTTTCAACATCACCAGGTCTGATCTGTGCCCCATTCCAGAGAGCCCTGAGTGCCACCTCCAGCCCTTCCTGGGACACTCCAGGGATGGGCACTCCAAACCTCCCTGGGCACTTCCAATCCCTGAGCCCCCTTTCCATGGGGAAATTCCTGCTGCTGTCCAAGCTGAGCCTCCCCTGGCCCAGCCTGAGGCTGTTCCCTGGGTGCAGAGCCCCATCCCCACCCGGCTGCACTCTCAGATCTTGGTTGGGTTATCTGCACACTCAGGATTTCCAGTAATTCACCTGTGATATCATCAGAGAGCTTCTCTACTTTGAGGCTTCCTTGTTTCCTTTCCCCCCCCCGCTGTGCTACAGACAACAGGATACATCTCCTTTCCTAAAAAATTTCCATCTCCTTGTGATGGGAAGTGGTTTGGGCTTTGGAGGCTGGAGGGAGGAAGGAGGATCCAGCTGCTCTGTGAAGCTGTGGGCAGCTCTAGGAAGCAGAAATGCCCCTGCAAATTTCCCCTNCAGTAATTCACCTGTGATATCATCAGAGAGCTTCTCTACTTTGAGGTTTCCTTGTTTCCTTTTCCACCCGCTGTGCTACAGACAACAGGATACATCTCCTTTCCTAAAAAATTTCCATCTCCTTGTGATGGGAAGTGGTTTGGGCTTTGGAGGCTGGAGGGAGGAAGGAGGATCCAGCTGCTCTGTGAAGCTGTGGGCAGCTCTAGGAAGCAGAAATGCCCCTGCAAATTTCCCCTGGTGGTGTGTGTGTGTGATGGCTGGGGCCAGCCAAGCCCAGCAGGAACTGGAGCAGCAGGAATTGGAGCAGCAGGAATTGGAGCAGCAGGAATCCTGTGCTCCTCACTTTCTCTGCACTCACCCTGCCTTTTTCCCTTGCAGGCCAAGAACAAGGAGACAGGAGCTTTGGCAGCTGCCAAGGTCATTGAGACCAAGAGCGAGGATGAGCTGGAGGATTACATGGTGGAGATTGAGATCCTGGCCACGTGTGACCACCCCCACATTGTCAAGCTGCTGGGAGCCTTCTACTGGGACAGCAAACTCTGGGTAAGGCTTGGGATATTCTCATTCTGCCCACAGGAAAGGGCTGGGGCAAAACCCCTGCAGCTGCCTGAACACCAGAAATGAATCACGAGCTCACTTTGTGCTCAGGGCCTGGATTTTCCCAGCTGTTTTTATCACCAAACTCTCTTCTGACTAAAGCTGCTGCTAAAAACCCAAGGGCTCTGCACAGGGAAGTTGGGGTTGTGTTTTTTCCCACCATTAAGGGTTTGTAAAGGTAGAAGAAGCAGCACCAATAAGTTCCTCTCTCTTTGAAAGCCTCTCTTTTAAAACACCAGCTGGAAGGTTGATTTTTCCAACAGATTTTCTGGATTTGGGGCTGATTTGTGGCTCAGCACTGGTGATGCAGAGGCACCTGATAGCAAAGGCTCCATTTCCCGTGGCTGTGGAGGTGCAGGGACATCAAATGCAATGGAGTGGGTTGGTGCAAGGGCTGGAACAGCAGGTTCCTGCAGCTCTCTGCCCTGGCCCAGCAGGTTCATTTATTATTTTTGATTTCCCCTCTCTCGGAGTGCCTGGCAGCAGAGGAAGCTGAGTGTGAAAGGCACCTTCCTGTGCTCTGTGCAGGGCGTGGGGAGGCTGAGGGAGGGAATGAACCCCTGGAAACTCAAATAACTCTGGGCCTGGGTGAGGATGGTGGAAATCAGGTGAACAGGAGAATTTCCAAACCCATCTCCTCAGCCAGCTCCTCCTTCAGCTGCAGGAAGTCAGGAGAGTGGCAAAGCCACTGCTCAGCAGCTCTGGTGCTTTTTCCTTCCTGTTTTTAATGTCTCAGATGCCTTTGTGGCCTCCCTGGGTAGATTTAATAGAGATAAAGGAGAGATCTGAGCTTTTGGGGCTTGCACTTGTGTGAGCTGAGCTGCTGGGGCTGCCAGCAGAGAGGGGAAAACACAATCCCAAGGCTGCTCCATCCCTGGGCTGAGCAGTGCAGGAGAGGGATTTTACTGGGCTGATCCAGCAAACACCTTTTGCAATGCCAGCACGTGTCTTCTGCTCTAAAAATCCATAATAAAGCCCCTGAGCTCTCTGGGACACCCAGCTGGGAATGCTGGAGTGTTTCTGGCTTCTGATCTCGAGGGAGCTGAGTTGTGCACTCAGTATCTTGGATGGGTTCTGAGCCCTGGGTATGTTAAAGAGCAAAATAAATATGTACTCTGTGAGGGGAGGGATGGACAAACATCCCTCCTAGGAGGGGATTTGGGTGGATTGCAGCTGCAGCAGGATTAATCTGGGCTGAGGTAAAAAGGCAAACAGCCCCTGGGCTGGGGTGAGAGTTGAGGCTGCTCCATCTGCCCCTCTGTTCTCTTGGTTCCACCTTGCTCCTCCTCTGAAATGTCAGCCCCCTCTCCCCTTTCCCTCTTTCCACCTCCTCCCTGCCCTGGGAAGCTTTGCCTGCCTCCCTTCCTTCCTTCCTTCCCTCCTTCCTTCCTTCCTTGCTGCAGGGAAAAGGGATTGCAGAGTTCCTGGGCTCTGCCTTGCTCAGGGAATGCTTTGTGATGTCAAATGCTCCCAACCTACTGAAAAAACCCCCCAACCACTGCAACAAGAGCCTCCTGTCTGGGGCTGTCCCACCAGGGCAGGCTCTGGGATTCTGTCAGACCCAGCTACAGCCCCAGCCACTGTTCTGGGAGCAGGATCCTTCTCTTTATTTAATTATTGCAGTAGCATTTGCATTTCGGTGCTCAGGTTGGTTTTATTAATGCTCCAGTGTTTTCCTGGCTTGGAGGGGAGTCCCTAAGCCAGGCTGCTTTACTTCTGCAAGGCTTTTAGTCCCTACAAAGTCAAAACCTTCCTCTTCTTGGTGACCAGTGCTGCACTGGGGAAAAAATTTGCATCCAAATATAAACACCGGCTTTTATTGTTCTGCCCACATCCCATCCTCATCTCTGTCTGTGCACTTGTTGGAACCAGCATTTTCCTGGATCATTTGCATGCTGAGTGCCTGGATTCTCAAGAGTGGCTTTGCCTACAACTTCTGGGGGTGCCTGTCTGCTCAGGAACCCGCTGTGCTTTCCTTGCTGCTCACGTGGGAGGAGAATATTCCCAGCGAGCAGGTCCAGATGTGCCCAAGCTCCTGGCTGGCAGCAGCTCTTTGGCTCCTGAATAATTCACCAGCAGGCTGGGCCTGAGAGGGGCTTTTCCCAAATCAGCCTGGCTGTTCTCTCCTTGAATTAACCAGGAAAATGTGTGAGCAGCCCTGACCCTCCTGGTGGCCCCTGAGCTGTGCCAGGTGCCCGTGGCTCCTCTGCCAGGCTTGGTGAGCTCCAGCAGCCAGCAGGGCACATGAAATATTTATGGAGCAAAAGACCTGTCTGTGCAAGGGGAAGTGGCTGATCCTCCAGCAGCTGCTGGGAAATCCACAGAGCTGCAGGGAGAGCACAAAGCAGAGGATCCCTCCGGGGTTTATTCCTGATTGGCATCGAGTACAAAAGGAGGAAAACCCCAATTCTTGTGTGGGATGGAGCCAAGCCCACTGTGGGCAAGGGTTTGGAGAAGCCCAGTGAGCTCCCAGGAATAAAACTGGTGGGATAGCAGCATCCAGCAGGAATTTCCTTGGCATTGAGATCCTCTGCAGAGAGGCTGTGCCCTGCCAGCAGCTCCTATCTCATTCCATCCCCCTCCATCTCCTTCTCTTTGCTCGTGGCAGAGGCCAGGAACTCTTGTGCTGGTTGAAAACAGCCCAGGGAAAGCTGCAAAACTGCCCTGGTGGGAGCTTTCAGGATTTGATTTTATTTTTATTACGAGCCCTGTGGCATTTTGTGTTCTTTTGCATAAATCCTGGCTGCTGGAAATGGGGGCACCAAATGAAAGCTGAGATTCTCATGCCCTTTTTTTTCCTTTTTTTTTCTTTTTTCTTTTTTTTTTTCTTTTTTCCCCAGAGTTTGGTTTGAGTCCTTTGTGGCTGGGACACATTTTAAAGTCTCTTTTCCTGTAGTGTGATGCAGGACTTGGACACACACAGAAGCAAATCCCCCTCACCCAATATAACAGAGCTTTTAAAATGGACTTTTAAAAGCTGTTTGTGGCTTAGGAATGGGACTGAAATGGGGCTTGCTTGCTTTGAACAGAATTTTCACTGATAATTATTACAACATGGGAAAGAAAAACAAGAACTCTTGTGTTTTATGTCCTTCTCAAGGGCTGTGTGTTTGGGAGAGTTTTTTTTTTTCCCCTTCCAAAACAGCAACAACAACAAAAACAAAAAAAAAGACTGAGAACTCAGAGGAAGGGAGGAACTTTTTGATGTGCTGCTGAATCCCTCTGCTGTTTCCCAGTGTCTCCTCCCGCGGGCAGAGCAGTGATAAGATGAGAGGGGAGGAGAGTTTTGTTTGCTGTGAAGAACCTGAACTTTTGCTGCAGGAAACCTCTGCTCCCATGGGATGGTGACAACCCAGCAGGGCAGGAAACCCAGCACCCTGTCCAGCCCTGAACCTGCAGGAATCTCTAGAAATTCATTAAAAAATCATTTGGCCCCAAATGAACAACCCAGCAGGGCAGGAAACCCAGCACCCTGTCCAGCACTGAACCTGCAGGAATCTCTAAAAATTCATTCAAATCTCATTTGGCTCCAAATGCTGGTGGTGGGACAGCTTTTCCAGGGAAATTTTGGGGATTGTCTCCCCCTCCCTCCCTCCCTTTCCCTGCCCCATGGGTTGCCGTGGCAAAAAGGGGTTTTTGAATAAATCCTGGAGCTCAGGGCAGGGATTGCTGCAGGTAACCCTGCCTGGCTGGGCTGTTTGGGCAATGGTTCATTCACCCAGCTCGGGGTTTCTGCTCCCTGGGTACAAACTCCTCCATCTGGCACGGACACTGCAGCTCTGTGCTGCTCTTTGTACTCTAAAAAAGCCTTTTGCATCTTCTCCGGGCAGGCCCTGACCTGCTCAGCCAGGCATTTTTGGGGATTGCTCCCCCCTTTGATATGGATGGAGATTTGGGCATTCCTGAAAATCCTGTAGCATAAAGAAATGTTCATTATCCCGGGCACTCCGCTGCCGGGCTATGCAAAGCATCTTCCCTGAGGTCGGCAATGCCTTTCCTTTAAAACAAACCGAGGAGGGAGCCGCTGGCAGGATCAGATTCCCCAGTTTCCCTTAGCAAAGGGAGATTATCACAACTCCAGGGATGTCTTGCAGGGTGAGCCTGGCCGGATGCCCGTGGGGATCTGTTTGTGTGAATGCTGGGCCGGAGCAGGCTCAGCCCGCAGTCCCTGAGGAATCCCGTGCCTCTTTGTGTCCCTTTAAAGCTCCACTTGGCAGCAGAGCTGCAGCCCTTCCTCCCTGGCCTCCTGCTCCTGGAGCTTTGTACCAAACTTCCCCCAGAAGTTCTTGAACTCTGCTGTTCGCAGCTCGCAGCAGCCGAGGGAAAACCCAGGACAGCAAAGCCATCCCAAACCTTGCTGAACAGCTCTCCAGCCTCCTGCAGGAGCAGCAATCCTTCCCCTTCCTCCTTGCCCCAGCTGCAGGAACACAAACCCCGATCCCTCCCGGATCCTGGGACACTCAGGGCTCCCCGGGAGCTGCTGCGGGATCAGCCCCGCTGGGAAAACCACTGCGGGGGTGGGGTTGGCTGGACCGGTTTCCAAATTCCTCCCAGTCCAGAATTCGGGCAGAACTGCAAAACACCCCCAGGAACTCGGGCAGGGTGGGTAGAGAGGAGCCAAGTGTGGGCACAGAGCATTGCTGGGAGCTGGGGATGCAGCAGGGACATCCCAGTGTCCCCTCCCCTGTCCTCAGGGGCAGCTCCTCATCCTGGCCAGAGCTGCAAAGTGGAAAAAGTGATGCAGCCCAGTGGGGTTTTTTGGCACTTTGTGCATTTCCAGGGTCAGCAGTTTGCTGCTCAGAGCAGCGTGATGGAAGTGGGTGGTGGCTCGTGCCCCAGCTTTGGGACAGTGTCTCTGCCAGCTCTGGGGATGCTGTGGTGACAGATATCAGATATCTGGGTGACATCCTCCCTCCCTCCCTCCTCTCTGCCTGGCCATTCCCAAACTCCTGGAGTTGATACCATGTTGCAATAATTATCAGTGAAAATTCTGTTCAAAGCAAGCAAACCCCATTTCGGTCCCATTCCTGAGCCATAAATAACTATAAAAACTCCTTTTAAAAAGCTGTGTTATATTGGATGAGAGGGATTTGCTTCTGTGTTTCCCAAACCCCTGAATCTGGGGTTCCAGGAGCCCCCTCTGTGCTGTGAACATGAGCTTTAGCCTTCAGCCTCCTGCCAAGTCACTCTAAATCCTGTTCTGGATAAAACTGGGGGGTTTTCCCTTAAACCAGAGGGAAACCGAACGATTTTTAGCAACCTCCAAAAACGATTGATGCATCAGGCAAATTGGCAGAGCCCAGCCCAGTTCAAGAGTGCTCCTGCAGGTACCCACAGGACGAGCCAAAGGAGAACAGAAACCTTTGTGTGCCACCCTTTGCACAGGATAACGCTGCATGAGGAGTTATTGAGGCTGTAATAATTCCCTGTGATTGCACAGCCTTGAACACCCTGGGATGCTCCATAAAGGAGCTGCTGTCATTATCCTGCCTCTGAGAGGCAAGGCACAGACAGGGATTTGCCTAAAGTTTCCCCAAGGGGGGGTAAAATGGCACTTGGGAATAAATCCTGGGTGCTGAGCCCCAGCCCAGGGTTACAACACCAGGCCGGGGTTTCATGAAAAGAAAAGCAGAGCAGACAAGGAGCCTCGTAGGCAAATCAGTTTTCAAAGCACTCCAAAACTTTGTTTAGGGCTGAATTGCAATTAGCCACGTTCCCACTTGGCTGGGCCTCCAAGGGAATGCTAAGGAGCAGTGTTTGCATGGGAAGGAATATTTATGAACTCCCCGTGGAGAGGAGACAGCGCCTGGAAACCTCGAAACCCAGCTCCAGAGGAAAGCCTGCAGTGAGGGATGGCTTGCAGGTTTAAACTCCGTTCTGTTTCAGATACAGCCTGGAAGTTGTCATTTGGAGGGGAGGGAGGGAAGGAGGGACGTCCTTTTGCATTCATCATGGCCCGGAGTGATCATTGACTTCAAAGCTCTCCCTGGAACTGTTAAACAGCAACACTCGGGCTGTGTGATGGATCCGGCACCTCGTGCTGGGGATTTGGGCATGGCTGGGAAAAATGGGTGTCTCTAGGGAGACGCCAGGCAGGAGTGGAAAACTGATCAAGCCCTTTGCCACCCCTTCACTGGATTGTCCTCGTGGCCAGGCGAGGCTTTGGGGCTGTGCTGGAAGTGCTGACTTCATAAAAGCCATCAGGGAACTTGTCCTGGGTCAAACTCCAGCTCTCACAGTGAGCTTTGCCCTCCTGAGATGCATCATCTCTTTCAGATGCTGACACAGCCTCGGGGCACTCGAGGTTGGGGAATCTTCCCACTGAAGCAGCAGCTTCTCCCTTTTTTTTTTTGCTATTTATGTTTGAAACGATTCTTGGAGTTCTGCTTCCCGTCCCGTAACAGAGTGAACTCTGTGGCCTCTAAACGAGGCTGATAACTCGGTGAGAAAAGGGATCCCACTCACAGCCCTCCAAGCAGCAAAAGATGCTTTTTGCAACATCAAAACCATTTGGTTGGACTCGAAGGAGTTTTAATCTGTTCTGCCAAAACTGCACTAGGGGTGGGAATATTTCTGCCAACTGTGGGAGGGGGGGACAGTCCAAGGAAATATTTTGTCATCTTGCAGTGCTTTAAATGTGGACAACTTGTCCCCAGTTTCCTTAAGATCAGCAGGGAGCTCTGCACTTCGCCAGGAGGATTGACTTTGTTCTCCATAAACTTTTCTTACTCTGAAACTCCCTCAACTTTGTGTTCCTTGTTTCCTGCCCTGCATCTTTTTCCCCCCCAACCCCTTATGGGGACAGCCTTTTTTTTTTTTTTTTTCATTTCTGATTTCAAATATTTTTCTCTGTAGGTTATTTTGTCCAGAAAAAGGGGGCAGAAAAGGTTTATTATATTTAAAGTCTCTGAATGGTGTCCTTGTCCTTGAGGGAAAATTGGCAAGCTTGGAGCTTTGCCTTACAGAGAGCGAATTATTTCACTTCCACCTACAGCATACTTGCCATGTCAGGCCAGCTTTTGACATTTGTGCTGCTCTGGGGCAGCCAAGAGGCTTTTGGTGGCTTCTGGATTGTTTTGTGCCCTCTCTGGTGGCTGCTGAGGGCCAGCTGCAGCCGGAGCTGGTGGCTTTTGCAGCTCTTGGGTGTTGTCCCCTTTTGTCTCGGTGCTGCTCTGGCCTCGTGGGGCTCTGGCAATGAGGCTGGGAAGGATTTTGTGCCTTCAGCCCCCAGCAAAGGGCCAAGAGCCTTGCTCTGGGTGAGCCCATCTGGTGGTTTATGAGCAATGCTGGGGGAATCTGCTGCCCATTTTCCCCTTTGGCATCATTTCCCCCCAGCCCCTGGCACGTGTGGGGTGCAGAGAAGGTGCCAGGCTGGATGGGTGTAGGGATGTGAGCCACCTCCTCCCTCAGCTCTGGGATATAAACTCAATCCTTGGGTTTGGGTGGGAGCAGGGGAGGCTCAGCCAGAGGTGCCCAGGGAATTGTCCCGTGGTGTCCCCAGAGCTCCACGTGAACCCTGTGCTGCTGAGCGTGGCTGGGGCCAGCTGTGCCACACCTTCCCCGTGCCCTGCCCCAACCTGGAAAACAAACAAACACCCAGCTGGAAAACAGACACCCAGCTGGAAAACAGACACCCAGCTGGAAATCAAACACCCAGCTGGAAAACAAACACCCAGCTGGAAATCAAACACCCAGCTGGAAAACAGACACCCAGCTGGAAATCACTGCTGCCAGTGGCAGCAACCCCCCAGGAGCTTTGTGCCAACTCCTGGCTCTGGACAGAGGGAAGGTGGCCCCGGTGCTGGGTGGCACGGAGGGAACCCGAGAGCTTTTCCTCCCCCTGCTCTCTCTGCGAGCGGAGCGCGGTTTCCTCCATCAAATTTGGTTTTTCTTCTCTCTGCAGCCCCTCAGGCTGTGCTGGGGACTGCTCTCCTCTGTGGGGTGACAAGGACAGCTCAGAGCTGCCCCAGCCAGGTGGCAGAGCCCCGGGGCCGTGCGTGGGTGCCGGAGGTGGCCGTGGCTGCAGGATGCTGCGGCTTCAGCTGCTGCTCACACAAACAGCCTGAGCCCCTCTGCTGCAGCCTGCGGGAGGAAATCGCTGAGCTCTTTGTGTTCTGCTGCAGCTCCTGGGCCAGGCAGGGTGGATCTGAGGGCAGCAGGGTGCTGGGGGCACGGGCAGGGCTCTGGTGCAGTTCTTGTCACGGTGTCCCCATGCAGGAACAACCCTGGGAGCTCTGCAGCATCTCAGTGACCCCAAACTCTGCCCCACAGCAGAGCCCCAGGAAGAGGCTGCAGGCAGCCCTCACCTCCAGGCTGCTCTGTCCTGAAGGGACCTGGTGGCCTCTGTGCCCGTGGGAAGCTCCTGGCACCCCTGGCAGGATCTGCCCCAAGCTTTCCCAGCTGATGGTTTTTGTTTCCCACCCCCCTGGCCCCTTCTTCCTGCCAGGGAAGGGTTTTTGGGCACTGCCCTCTGAGTGCCAGGAGGGTGAGTAAGAGCCAAACCCTGCTCAGGGCCGTCAGCTGTCCCACCCTCGGCTGCTGGGCAGTGTTTGGTGAAATTATCTTGGCAGATAAGCTTTTTCTGTGTGGTTTTTATTTTTTTGTTTTAGGCGTTCAGACACACCCAGGAGAGGGGAGCTGCCCTGCCCAGGCTGAGAGGAGGGAGCTGGGTCTTTGTGCCACCTTGGGGGCACCTCAATACCTGGGCAGGTGAGGCTGGTCCTGGTTTGTCAGACCCTAAATGCTTCCAGATCCTGCTGTGGTTAATGCAGGATTAAGATGAAAAATGGAGGTGACCAGCAAAGGCCTTGAACCTGAGTGGACTTTCGCTTTCAAATTGAAATTTAAAGTAGCCCGTTGCAAAAGGTTTTTTTGAAAAGGAAAGATTTTTGTGGCGTCTGCAGGCAGAGCTCTGCATTCTTGTTTTGTTGAACATTTAGGAGAAAAGAGCCCTTTTTATTTAAACTGTCACAAAAGTTTTCAGAGGCAGCGAGAGCAAGGTCCTTTCTCTCTCAGCCCAGCTGCCCAAATCAGCTCCTGTGTGTGCAGCCAGAGCATCCCTCGGGGCTGGGAGTGAGCCCAGGGGCTGTGATTTGGGGCTGGGGGCTCTGCCTGTGACTCTCACTCCATTGTGTTGCTCAAAAACCTCAGAAATGGAGCTGCCAGTGAATTTTGGGACACTAAAACCTCGAGAGTGGATTTGCAGGAGCTCTGACGTGGCACAGGAACCCTGTGTCCCTGCTGCTGCCTCGGGTGAGGAAGTCCCTGGATTTCTTGTGCGGAGGAAATCCTTAGGAACAGGATGTTTGCTGCAGCCCCGCTCCCTGCAGACCCCACAGGGCTCAGAGCAGCAGCAGGAGGAGATGTGGGTGCTCCTGATGTCACCAGCCCTGCCTGCCCACTGCCTCCATGGCAAATCCCTTCCCTGGCTTCTCTGGCAGGAAATGTGCTCGCAGGATCAGCTGGGAGATTGCCAGCTGTGTTTGTTTAAATTGGATTTTTTTGGGGGGGTTGAAAGGAGCTCGTTATGTTTTTTTAGCTGCTCGGGCCATCTGGCCACACCCAGGATTATCGTTTGGCATCTCGGCTCTTGTTGGAAATGCGTGTTTTGGAGTTTTCTGTGTTTCCCTGTATTCCCAGTGCCTGGATGGACGCACAGGGTTGGTCATGCTGCTTCAGAGGAGCTGCTTCTCCTCATTTTCTCATTGCCAGGCTGCAAACCTGGCTGGAGGTTTGTGAGGTTTGCTCTGAGGAGCTCGGGAAGGGCTGGTGGCCACTGCTGGTTTCAGCCTGCTCTGAGGGACGTGATGAGGAACACCACAAAAATAATGATGAAATAACACTCCAGGAGAAGTTTGGGGTGACAAAAACCAGTTCTCTGCCTGGGGGGAGCACGGCAGGAGACAATTCCTGCCTTTCCTTTGCTCAGGAAGCAGCTGATGCTCTGGTTCAAAGTATTAAACAACAAAAAAATGTTGCTGTGTCCCACGGATGCTCTGCTGGTCCCATCCCTCCTGCCAGGCTCCCACCTGGAGCTGTGCCAGGCTCCCACCTGGAGCTGTGCCAGGCTCCCACCTGGAGCTGTGCCAGGCTCCCACCTGGAGCTGTGCCAGGCTCTCCTGGTTTGGGAATGGTTCTGATTTTGTTCCCAATTGCTTCTCTCCACCTGCCTGTTTCAAATGCTGCCCCAGCCCTGCCCTTGGTTATTCTCCTCTGTCACACCTGCCCGGGTTTGTCACCTCAGTTTGTCCCCTCTGTGACTCCTCCTCTGCCCTGGGCTCATTCCAGCAATTCCAGCTTTGCTGCAGCCCACTCCTGTTCCCCATTCTCCAGGACAGGGCAGTATCTCCCTCCAGGTGATAAACTGCATTTCCCTCACCCCAGCAGAGCATCTGAGGGATGGGATGGGGCTTTCCTGGAGCTGCAGGATCAAACCAGGAGAAACAGAGAGCTGGAACCTTCTCCCCTCAGCCTCTGGGGCAGTGCTTGGGGCTGCTTTGAAGAGCGTGACTCCCTCTGGATGGGTTTAGAGGCTGAGCTGGTAAACAGTGCAGAGGAGCTGTCCCCAGAGTCACCTCTGGCATTTCAGCACTCTGGAATGCTGCCCTGGTCACCTCGGCGAGGAGAAGAGCTCGCTGGGGAGGTGAAGCACCTCTTGTCCCTTGGAATCCCCGGCTGCTTGAAATTGTAATCAGTTTGTGTGAGCAGCCCCGGAGGGAAGAGAAGGGGATTGAGGCAGGCACGGGGAGGCTCTGGCTGGGTCTGTGCAGAGGTGAGGGGAGAGGATCTGCATCCCTGGCAGGGCTGGCAAGCAGAGCTGTGGGACTGGCAGAGCTCTGCACATCCCTGGAGAAAAAACTCCAAAATCTGGGGAATGTGCTCAGCCTCTTTATTGACCCAGCCTCCCCTCGGACTGCTCCGAACGGGAGAGCAATGAACTACCGAGCGATGTGGGGAAATAAAAACAGCCCAAAAGACACGAGAGCCCTCCCCACGCCTCATTTGGCAGGGAAAATCCTGCCTGGGCTGTGCAGCCACGTCAGCTCGCAGCTACGACTGCGATCCCATCCTGCGATGGAAACAGCGATGGAAACAGGGACTGCTCCAAACCCTGGGACATCTCCAAACCCTGGGGCAGCTCCAACCCCTGGGCAGCTCCAACCCCTGGGCAGCTCCAAACCCTGGGCATCTCCAAACCCTTGGGCTGCTCCAAACCCTGGGGCAGCTCCAAACCCTGGGCAGCTCCAAACCCTTGGGCAGCTCCAAACCCTGGGGCTGCTGCTGGGCTGGCACAGCAGGTATGGGGCTGGCACAGCCTCGGGAGGGTCCCTGCCAGGTGGGCATTGCCCTCGGGGCTGGGAGATTCTTGCAGTGCCCAAGGGAAGGTCCCTGGGTTGCTCCCAGGGGCTCAGGGGGCAGCTTTGCCATGTGGAGAATCAAACCCAGCTTTTCTCTCCTCTCTTTTTCCCCAGTGAGACACAGCCTGGCTTGAATTCTCTCTTTGTTCCCCCAGATCATGATCGAGTTCTGCCCCGGTGGAGCCGTGGATGCCACGATGCTGGGTGAGTGCAGCTGTGCCCTGGTGCCCACTGGGCACTCCTTAAACTCCAAAATCACTCCAGAGCCCTCAGATTTGGGGTTTGGTGCTTCCCAAAAGGCCAGCTCAGAGCAGTGGGTAGGGAGCATTTCAATCATGCTCCTTTGGGAGGTGCTGTGTCCCTCGGGGTGTTTGGGGGGCTCCCCTGCATCCCCCAGCAGGGAGAATTCCCTAATTCCCCTGTTCCCTGGGCAATCAGGGCTGCTGATGTTCCACCCTGCAGCCCAGTTCAGCTCCCTCCTCCCACAGCAGTGACACCCAGCTCATCTGTCTGCCCAAATTGTTGGGGAATTTGCAGTTCAGAGCCCATCCCCAGCATTCCTGACCCCCCTCACCCACCAGGGCCTCAGCTGAGCATCCCCAGCAGGGAGCTGTGAGCCAGCAGCCCCAAGAGGTGAAAATTCTGCTGCAAGAGCTGGCTCAGGGGGATAAACCACCTCAACAAGCTGATTCCCATTCCATAAATCCCACAATAAATCACCTCAACGAGCTGATTCCCATTCCTAAATCCCACAATAAACAACCTCAATGAGCTGATTCCCATTCATAAATCCCACAATAAACCACCTCAACAAGCTGATTCCCATCCATAGATCCCACAATAAATCATCTCAATGAGCTGATTCCTATTCATAAATCCCATAATAAACCACCTCAACGAGCTGATTCCCATTCATAGATCCCACAATAAATCACCTCACCAAGCTGAATCCCATTCAAAAATCCCACAATAAATCACCTCAACGAGCTGATTCCCATTCCTAAATCCCACAATAAATCACCTCAACAAGCTGATTCCCATTCCTAAATCCCACAATAAATCACCTCCACGAGCTGATTCCCATTCATAGATCCCACAATAAATCACCTCAATGAGCTGATTCCCATTCCTAAATCCCACAATAAATCACCTCACCGAGCTGATTCCCATTCCTAAATCCCACAATAAATCACCTCACCAAGCTGATTCCCATTCATAGATCCCACAATAAATCACCTCAACAAGCTGATTCCCATTGTCTCCTGCTGCTCTGACACAGGGACAGTGGCTTTGCCACGCTCTGCTGGGTCACCTGGCCCTTCCTGCTGCTCAGGTGAGCATCACTTCATCCCTGCCCTGTCTCACCTCCCTGCAGAGCTGGACAGGGCCCTGACTGAGCCTCAGATCCAGGTGATCTGCCGCCAGATGCTGGAGGCTCTGCACTACCTGCACAGCAAGAGGATCATCCACAGGGACCTGAAGGCTGGCAACGTGCTGCTCACCCAGGATGGGGACATCAAGCTGGGTGAGTCCCTGCCACCAAGGATGGCTGGATTGTAGGGTTTTGGGGGTGTTGGGGTTAAGGGATGCCTCTCTGCTGCCTGAGAGGAGCAGCAGGACAAGGAGAGGAAGGTTTTGTTCCACGGGAATGCGAGTGGAGCTGAGTGCTGTGCCCAGCTCACAGCCACGCTCAGGCCCCCGGTGGATTTTTCCTCCCTGAGTTTGTTTAATCCCTCTCTGAACCCGATTTCTGTGCTTCTTGGCCTGCTGAGCATCCTGTGCAGGGTGCCAGTTGGCAGGGCTGGCAGCTGGAAGAATTCCTCTTATCTGCAGAGCAGGTTTGGTGGTGACAGGGGGGAAGGGTGCCAAAGGGTTCCTTTGCCAGCTCGCTCTGCTTTGGAGTCAAATTGGCACCAAAATCCCTGCTGGGGGAGGAGAGGGGGCACTGATCTGCAGGAGCTGGGCAGAGGGTGGCCCCCAGGCTGAGGCTGCCCCCAGGGCTGTCCTGGAGAGCAAACCCACCTGGGCTGAGCTCAGCATCCTCTGCAGCTCTGGCCAATTTAACCTGGGTTGGCTTCAGCTCAGAAGGGACAAAATCAGGGAGAGGCACCTTGCAGTGGCTGGAGGGGAGAGAAGGAACAGCAATTTGGGTTTTCTGCTCTAAAATCAGACTTTTTGGTAGGAAATCAGTCCTGAAATCTGCTGTGGAGGAATGTAACAGCACTTGGGTTTTTCTGCTCTAAAATCAGACTTTTTGCTAGGAAATAAATCCTGAAATCTGCAGTGGAAGAATGTAACGGCACTTGGGTTTTTCTTTTCTAAAGTCAGGCTTTTTGCTAGGAAATAAACCCTGAAATCTGCAATGGAGGAATGTAACAGCACTTTGGTTTTTCTGCTGTAAAGTCAGGCTTTTTGCTAGGAAATAAATCCTGAAATCTGCCAGGGAGCTGCTTTTGTTTGCAGAAAAGAGCTCCATTTCCTCCTGGACGTGTAAGGTTTGGCAGGAGGGGGTTGTTGTGCCTGTTTTACAGAACATGGGAGAGGAAAATCCTGGGGTGGGGGGTGGGGGGGTCACCTACCCCAAACCAAATGAAATTCCTGATGCTCATCTCGGAGGACACAGCCCGTGGTGTCAGGTTCTTGCCTTCAGCGTGTGTTGTTTGCTTTCCAAGCCAAGTGTGCTGACTCAGAAAGGGTTTTGCAGTTTTCCTCTGTCCCTCTAACGTTACTGCTCCTTGCAGCCGACTTTGGAGTGTCTGCCAAGAACGTGAAAACCTTGCAGAAGCGAGATTCCTTCATTGGGACCCCTTACTGGTGAGTCCCTGCTTGCTGGGCAATCCTGTGCTCACGGAGGGCTCCGCTCCTCAAAATCAGCTTTGCTCTGCCTCTGACGGCTTTGGGGTGTGTTGGACCACGGTGCCTCAGGGTGGGAGGATTTTAGCAAGGATTCTTGGCCGTTTTCTGCACGTTCAGGGGTTTTTCCTCGCCTGAGCAGAGCTGTGAGCAGCCTCAGTGGTGTGGGAGCTCTGTGCAGAGGGGTCACAGTGCCCAAGGATGGGACAGAGGGACACAGGAGGGTGCTCCCCCTGCTCCCCCAACCCCGGGGGTGGGATGGGTTTGGGAGCCACTCCAAGCACATGGGAACGAAGCCCTGCCCCAGCAGTACAACCCCTAAATCACAGATTTGCTGAAGGAATGGAATGGTGGGGATTAATTGATGCTCTGCAGCAACATCTGCACCAGATGTCAACGGCCTGGGGGGCTGCAGACTCTGCCCAGGAGGGTTCACCCTGTGGAAAAAAAGCTGCTGCTCCTGACAGCCAGAGCTGGGGGGGCCCCAAGCTGCATTTCCTGCAGCTCTGGGGGTCATTTGAAGGGTTTAATTGGTGCTGCTGCAGCAGCATCACCCCAACCCCGCTGTGCCCTTCCTTGCAGGATGGCCCCGGAGGTGGTGATGTGTGAGACCATGAAGGACACCCCCTACGACTACAAGGCTGACATCTGGTCCCTGGGGATCACCCTGATCGAGATGGCCCAGATTGAGCCCCCCCACCACGAGCTGAACCCCATGAGGGTCCTGCTGAAGATCGCCAAGTCCGAGCCGCCCACGCTCAGCTGCCCCTCCAAATGGTGAGGGGACACCTCGGGGAGCATCTCCCAGCTCACACACACAGAAAAACCCAGTCCTTTTCAGCAGTTTTCTTTGATTTGGGCAGGGTTTTAGCTGTATTCCAGCTGTGTGCAGGGGGTGGTTGGCACAGCTGGCTCAGGGCAGGGTGCTCACGCTGTGCTCACAGTGCCCAGGCAGCACAGGGAGAGCTGCTCCTCACCCACAGAACCCCCAAAAACAGGGCTCACCCCTTGGCTGTTCTCAAAACAAGCCGTGGGTGTGAAAGGGAGATTTTTCTCTAAAGCTGGAGGCGGCCAAGAGCTCCAGAATTGCTTTCCCTGAAGTCTGGAAAGCCTTTCCTGCATGTAAAAGAAAACTAGCCAGATAATTTTAATTCATTCATTTATTTATTTGTTTGTTTCGTTAATTTACTCATTTATAAATCACAAAAGCTGCTGCAGGGTCAGCCAGCAGCACATTACTGGCAGAGCACTGGAGTCCCAGCAGGGTCACAGCAGCCACAGTCATTGTCACAGGCAGGGTGGGAACACTGCCTCTGGAGCTGCTCAGAAGCCAGAGGTGACATCAGGGCCATGCTCTGGAGCTCAGAGCTGCACTCTGCAGGCTGAGGGTGCCCTCCTATGGGGCTCCTGAGCCTTCACAGCCACCCTTTCCCTCTGGGCCCTGGGGATGGCTCCTTGTCCCCAAGCAGCTCCTGCCATGGGGGACAGCTGCTGTGTCCTGCCCTGCCCTGCCATGGCCCTGGGGCACAGGGCTGCTGCTCAGTCCCCACCAGCTGCTGCCAGCACAGGAAAAGGCAAAACCTGGTCCCTGGCCTGGCCCTGTTGCTGCTTCTCCTACAAATAATCAGAATTACTGAGCACAGGGAGCTGATTGTGGCCAGTTACAAGCTGGGACAGAACCTGCTGAGGGATCAAGCTGATCCCTCTGCTATTGGAGGCCTTTCCTCTGCTGAATTTCTCACCAGCAGCTGTGTTTTCAGGTCCCTGGAGTTCAGAGATTTCCTGAAGAAGGCGCTGGACAAGAACCCGGAGAGCCGGCCCAGCGCTGCCCAGCTGCTGGAGGTAGGGACCAGAGCAGTGAGCCCAGGCTGCTTTCAGACTATTTCTGCCTTGTTCAGAAAGTCCACAGCACTTTTCAGCCACTGAAATGCTCCAAAAAGGATCAGCAATGGGATTTTTTTTCCATTTGGAGCAACCTGCAGAGCCATGTGGAGCAGAGGAGCAGGAGCAGCTCCTCTTGGGCTGTGCCTGCTCAGCCCTGACNACAGGAGCAGCTCCTGCTGCCTGCAAACACCCATGTGCAGCCAGCTCGGGCTGTGCCTGCTCAGCCCTGACTGAAACCCAATTCCTTTCCTCCTGTCCCTTCCCAAAATCACAGCAAGACCCTGGAGGCTGCTGTTCCCTGCTGGCTCAGTGTGCTGGTGCACACAGCCCAGGGACTCCTCACCTTTTTGTGCAGCTCATCACCAACCCCCCCTGTGAGCCCTGAGCCATTCCAGCCCCATTCCAATCAATCCTTCCCCCGGGCTCTGTTTGCTCCCAGGCTGCTCCTGCCCTGCTCCTGGTGACATTCTGTGGGCAGATGTCCCCTTGTTTAAATGCTGCTGCTGCTTTTTTTGGGGGGGTGGAGCTGCCATAAAGCAGCTTTGGGGGGCATCTGTGGGCAGAGCGTGCCCTGAACCTCAGCCCTGCTTCTCTCCCATGAATTCCTCTGGGGAGAAATCTTGGTGACACTGGAAAGAGCCACACCCTCAGGTCCTTGAAAACTAAAAGTCATCCTTGAGCTCATGAGGTGTTGGAGTCCTGGAAACTTAGAACTTGGGGTTTTAGTGGATAGTAATACATATGAGTCAAGATGGAGGATTTGGGGTGTTGTCTTTTTCCTTCTTCTTCACCTTCTTCTTCCTTCTTCTTCATGGGTTTGGGTGCTTTTCTGTAATTGGGTGAAAAATGTCAGCATTGCGGGCCTTGGGTGGTCATTATTGGATGAAAAACATAAATAATATCGGTGTCACCCTGGTATTGGGGGATTGTCACTTAAATAACCTCCATTTTACCTTGGTTCTCTAAGAGCTCACGGTGTGTGTCTGTAAATACCGTAAATAGATAAAACACAATAAACATTCCAACTCCCAACTCGACATCATTCCCCGTGTCATTCACCCTGACCTTGGCAAGAGAAGGAAAGAAGCCCAAAACCCTCACAACAAGGTGTGGTTTTTGGCCACCTCATTTGTGCTCTCTTCATTTGTGTGTGCTCTCGTTTGTGCCCTGTTTCCAGCACCCCTTTGTCAGCAAGGTCAGCAGCAACAGGGCCCTGAGGGAGCTGGTGGCCGAGGCCAAGGCTGAGGTGATGGAGGAGATCGAGGAGAGCCGGGATGAAGCAGAGGAGGAGGATTCCTCGGAGTCTGCCTCGGTGAGCAGCTTCACCACTCTGCCTGGGCTGGGCTGGGGGAAAGAGCCTGGCAGCTTTTCCAGCCTCCAGGAACTCTCCTGGGCCACGTTGAGTGGAGGGGAGGTGGTTGCTTGGCCAGGGAGGGGCTGGATTTTGGTGGCTGCCAAGGGCGTGGAGAAATAACGGTGCTGGGGGGTGCCCAGTGCCCACTCGTGAAAAGTGGTTAAGAAACAAAAGGGAAAGGGACAAAAAAAAAAAAAAAAAGGGAAATAAGCCCTGATGTAGGCTGGAAGCAAAGCCAGCAGCACATGGAGGGACCACCAGCCCCAGGAGGGAGCTGGGCAGATCTGCCCCTGGGCCTGGCTCCTTGAAGGGGACATCTCAGAGCTGCCTGGGGACATCTCAGAGCTGCTTGGGGACATCTCGACTTCCCTCCTCTGTCACAAAGGGAAGTGGTTCATCCATAGTGGAGTTAGCCATGGGAAAAGGAGTTTGGTGTGCAAATTCCTCATCTGCCTCTTTAGCATGTGCAGGTTCTGGGGCTTTTCCATTGTTCCCCTTCCCTCCTCCCAGGATCCACAGTCCACAAACCTGTGGAAGAATGGAAGCATCTCATGGCAGATATCCTAAAAGAGAAATGTCTTCCCAATAAATCTTTAGTTCAGGGTGACTTTGCTCTGAAGGAGGAGCCTTGCAGCCCTTGCAGCTGTGCTGAGGGGTGGTGCCAAACCCAACCTGTGCCCTCCCCTGTCTTTGCAGCCCCCAGGGAAGCACAAGAGGGACCCCTCCGAGGTGAGCCAGCTGAGCTTTGATGGGGACAAACCTCCGGACTCCTCCCTGCCCAAAGCTGTGAACGGCTCCGTGGGGACTGGCAAGGACAACACAGAGGGCCTCAAAGTCACGGACAAAGGGATGAGCAGTGACAGTGACAAACTGGAGAGCAAGCACTCCACAAAACCCAGCTCGGCCCCCTCGGCCACCCAGGACAAGCCGGACATCATCCTGCAGCCAGGACATTTGGGCAACTCAACGGAGGGGAACAAGGAGCTCAGGCTGGGCAGGGAGGAGAGGAGGAGCATCGAGGAGAGGAAGAGTCTTGAGGAGAGCAAGAGCATCAGGGAGAGCAAGAACCTTGAGGAGAGGAAGAGCCTGGTGGAGAGCAAGAATCTTGATGAGAGGAAGAGCATGGGGGAGAGGAAGAGCATGGGGGACAGGAAGAGCATGGGGGAGAGGAAGAGCATGGTGGAGCGCCCAGACAGCGTTCTCCTGGAGCACTTCAGCGAGGAGAAGCTGGCCAATGGAGGCCTGGTGGAGCCCCTGGGGCCGTTCCCTGGCAGCCGCTCCAAGGGGGACTCGGATTCGGGGAGCACATCGGCCTCCGAGAGCATGGACCTCACCATCTCCCTGTCTGCTGACATGGCCCTCAGCAGGGAGAGCGGCTCCATCTCCCTCAAGGTGAGAGTGGTGCCCAGAGGGTGCTGGGGGACGTGGAGGAGGGAGGAGCCCTTCCCCAGGGAAAGCTTTGCAGGGTTGGTTTTGTGTGTTGCCTGTCCCAGCCGGGCTCAGGGCAGCACGGGGTTTACAGCTGGGTTGGGCTGTGCCAGGGGGATGGGGCATCTCCTCAGGAGAAGGAGAAGCTCTTGGTGGAGCTGCTGTGAAGGTTCCTGTGTCCTCTTTCATGCCAAGCCACTGAAATCTGGGGGAAGGCTGATGTTTTGGGTCTATTTTATGTGAAGCAACCACACCACGAGCCTGACCTGTCCTTGTTTAAATGTGAAACCCCAAATGGGACTTCCTAAACTTTATCCATAGTTTGTCACCGTGCTGCTCTTCCCTAGGACACCTGATCCCAGGAAAAAGTTCATCAGGGCTTGTGGCTCTCAATTTTCCCAACCTGCCCTACATCTGGCCTGGTTTGTGTCAGCAGGGACTGCACAAAGACCTCCCAGGCTTCTTGGCTTTTGCTAAAGCTTCCTGGAGGCTGGGAATGCTTGACCTGGAGGCTGCCCAGGTCAGCAGGGCTTAGAGGAAGAGGCAAAATAACTGGAATGGTATTTGCTGAGCTCCAGGAGGAGAAATGTTGTGACATGAGGAGGGGCAGGGGGATGTGTTGCACAGGATCTTTCTCACACTGCCTGCCTGAGTGAGAACTTCCCGGCACAGAAACCTGCCCAAAAAACCTTTCCTGGCAAAGCTTTCCCCACCTCCTGCTGGGAGCTGGAGAGCCACCATCCCCCAGAGGAGCCTGCAATCCTTAATGATTGGAAATGTGATGCTCTTGGACAGGAATTTCCCCCTCCTCACGACCTCCCACAGGACACCTGGTCTCCTTGAGGAGCAGGAATACAGTGCCACACATAGATTTGCTCTCTGAATTGCTCCTTTAGGAGGGGAAAGGAGTTTTTTGGGTTTTTCAGGGATCTAACATGAGTTTTCAGGGATCTAACATGAGTTTTTCATGTTAGATCATGGTGAGGAAGGGGCTTTGGGAGGTGGGTCAGGTTTCTTCAGGGTGGAAGTCGCTCTGCTCCGTGGTTTGGCAGCCGGGCTGAATCCCAAAATTCACTGATGGTTTGTGCTCCACGTGGATTCCTTGTGTGTGTTCTTCATGCACAACAGCATTAAAATCACTCTGGGGGCTCCAGCCCAGCTGCTGCAGCCCTGGGGAGCTGCTTGACCTCCTCTGCTCTGCTCTCCTCTCCCCAGGATTCCCAGATGCACAAGAAGACCCTGAAGCGCACGCGCAAGTTTGTGGTGGACGGGGTGGAGGTGAGCGTCACCACCTCCAAGATCATCAGCGAGGACGAGAAGAAGGATGAAGAAATGAGGTTTCTCAGGCAAGTGGGGCACTGGGGTGGAGGGAGGGCAGGGTTTTCCTCTCTCTGAGCTAATCCAGGGGTCACCTAAAGTCCTCTTGTTGTCAGTCTTGGTCCCACTTGGATGGAGGAAGGAGGGATTCAGCTCAAGGTGCAGCAGGACTGTGGCAAGGGGAGCTGTGCTGTGTCTGGCTCTGTCCTCTGGGGATGTCTGAATGTGTCCCCAGGGCTGCAGATGATGCCTGGCTCAGTGGAAATAAGCTCAGAAATCTCCTCAAGATGTTCCTCTCCCTTTTGTTGTCGAATCTCCTCAGACTTCATTAACAGAAAGGCCAAGGGAGCTGTAAACTCCTGGAGCATTATTGAATATTCATGGGTGTATCCTCCCCTCTTGATGACTCCTTTGCAGATCTTACAGCTTTCAAACCTCCCTGACTTATTCTCAGAAAGAGGAGCTGCTGCTTCTAGCACTGAAATGAAAAGGCCCTTAAAATAATTAAAATACAAATTGTTCCATTTGATGCCCAATTCTGAGCTCTCTCATGCTGCTCTCGGGGCCTCCCTGAGAGGATAATTTGTCCTAAACACTTTGTGTCCCTATGGCTGCCTTATTCCTCAGCCCCAGTACCAGATTTAGGTTAAAGCAAGAGATTTGCCCCATGAGAATCAGTAAAGAAAATACGTGAACAGTCAGAGAACAGAGAGATTTGATGGGCAGGGAAAACACCTTTTACCAACCAATAGAATAATTAACAAGAAAGCTACCAACCAATTAGAACTTGCCCTCAAGGTTTGTACAAACTGTATAAAAGACAGCATGAGGCCAGAATAAAGAGCCTTCTGAGCTTTTGAGGTGTCACTCTGTGTGTCTTGACCATCCCAACAATGACACTCACGTCCCTGTGACCTCGCCTGACCGTGCATTTCTCTGTCCCTCTGTCCCCCTGTCCCCCTGTCCCCCTGTCCCTCTGTCCCCCTGCCCCTCTGCAGGCGCCAGGAGCTGCGGGAGCTGCGTCTCCTGCAGAAGGAGGAGCACAGGAACCAGGCCCAGCTGAACAGCAAGCACCAGCTGCAGCTGGAGCAGATGCTGCGGCGCTTCGAGCAGGAGATGATGGTAGGAGGGCAGGGAAAAGCCCTGGGAGCCAGCTGGGAATCCAAACCCTCTGCAGGTCCCTCACACGGGGATGTTCTCTGGGTTGCAACAACCTTGGGCAGCACAGGGGCTCCTTTGGGGTTTGGAGCATGGCTGGAGGATGGGGTTTTGGGGTATTAAGCACCCTGGCAGCCTTTGCCTGGCAGGGTGGAGCAGGGAAAGGGTTGTTCTGGATTTTCTCTCTTTAATGATCTTTTCTTTTATGTCTGGTTCGTGGCTACTGTGAGAAACAGTTTCTAGGGCTGTTGTAATTCACAGAAAAAAAAACAAAAAACAACAAACCAACTTTAAATAAGAAAGCAGCAGGGCCTGAGTGTGACAGCAGGAAATCTGGCAAGGCTTTGAGCGTAAATTGAACAAACTGGGCTCACACACTTGGTCCCTTCTGGTGAAGTAAAATAATATTGTAGTTAATCACAAAATGGTTTGGGTTGGAAGGGACCTTAAAGATCTTCTCCTTCCATGGCGCAAGAGCACTGTTGGAACAGAGCTTCAAAGTGTGTGAGGTTGTTGGAATTCTGGAAACTTAGATTTAAGATTTTTGTATAAAGTAGTATATGTGAAGCAATATGGAGGATTTGGGGTGTTGTCTAAGCCTTTCTTCTTCACCTTCTTCTTCTTTCTTCTTCACCTTCTTCTTCCTTCTTCTTCACCTTCTTCTTCCTTCTTCTTCATGGGTTTGAGTGGTTTTCTGTAATTGGGTGAAAAAGTTCTGCATTGCGGGCCTTGGGTGGTCATTATTGGGTCAGAAATATAAATAATGCAGCTATCACCTCGTTAGTGGGTGATTAGTGCTTAAATAACCTTGGAAAGAGTTAGAGGCTCTCCATTTTACCTTCATTTTCTACNGAGTTAGAGGCTCTCCATTTTACCTTCATTTTCTACCTTGCTAGTCAGAGCTCATAGCTCGTGAGACTTTAACATAGATAAGAAATAATGAACGCCAAGTCTGAATACAAAACTGCGACTCCCGTGTATTAATCCCAACCTTGGCAGAAAAAGAAGCCAGAACCATCACATGAGATGTTGATTGGAAGTTTCCCTCCTCTGTCAAGAAAACTCAATCCAAGCAGCAACAACCCCCCTGCACCTTTTTATTTTTCCTTCCCTCTTTTCACTTTCCTTTCTCAACATTTGCGCGGCGACGAAGCAGAGAGGAGGCCGAGGCTGACCCGTTTCCTCTCTTGAGCAGGCAAAGAAGAAGTTTTATGACACAGAGCTGGAGAACCTGGAGCGTCAGCAGAAGCAGCAGATCGAGAGGATGGAGCAGGAGCACTCGCTGCGGCGGCGCGAGGAGGCCAAGCGCATCCGCCTGGAGCAGGAGCGCGACCACGCGCGCTTCCTGGAGCAGCTCAAGCAGAGGAAGAAGGAGGTAAAAACGGGCACGGAGAGAGGGGAAGGTGCTCCCCTGCTCCTCTTGGTTCCATGGGAAGGGTCAGTGTTTCTCGTGGTGGGACTTGAGAGGAAGGCGGTTGGTGGTTTAGGAGGAGTGTCTTGGTTTTTGGGTGATTGCTGAACTGCTTTAGGGTGTTTCCTGAGGTGTTTTTGGGTGGTTCCTGAGGTGCTTTTTGGTAATTCCTGAGTTGTTTTGGGGTGGTTCCTGAGATCCTTTTGGGTGGTGCCTGAAGTGTTTTTGGTAAATCCTGTGGTGCTTTTGGGTGTTTCCTGGTGTCCTCTTGGGTGATTCCTGAGGTGCTTTTGGGTGATTCCTGAGATGTTTCTGGGTGATTCCTGAGATGTTTCTGGATGATTCCTGAGATGTTTCTGGGTGATTCCTGAGATGTTTCTGGATGATTTCTGAGATGTTTCTGGGTGATTCTTGAGGTCCATTTTGGTGATTCTGGAGATGCTTTTGGGTGATTCCTGAGAGACTTTAGGGTGTTTCCTGAAATGTTCTTTGTAATTCCTGAGGATGTTTTGAGTAATTCTTGAGAGTCTTTTTGGTGATTCCTGATCTGT
>VWYP01011742.1:0-36343 GCA_013400435.1 Pycnonotus jocosus
GCCTAAAATGAAAAACATCTGTGAGAAACACTTTTATCATACTGAAAGCACAACCATGGCCTGAAAAACACGGAAGAGAAAAAAGTTCAAGACCTTTCTCAAACAGAATGGTTCATATAAATAAACTTAGTGTCACAGATTTTATTCAGTGGACTAGACTGGCATTCACAGTGTAAGTTCCTGTACACATGAATGCAAGTGTTGCTTAATGAAAGTGTAGCTTAATACGAAGATGATTGAATCACTACTGAATTTGAAGCAAATTTTTAAGGCTGTGGAGGGTTTACTTTGGCCCCAGCTGCCAAATCGGTCACTCCCTCTCTTCAACAGGATAGGGGTAGAAATTAAGGTGAACTCACTGTGAGTAGGGAAGAAGACAAGGAGATGGCCTACCAGTTATGACCATAGGCAAAACAGAGACAGTTTGGGGAAAAATATGTTTAATATATTGCCAATGAAAATAGATTGAAATAGTGAGGAGCAAAGGCAAAAATTAAAAGCCTTTCACCCCAACCCCATTTTGTCCCAGATTCAAACTGCTTCCTCATTTCTAACTCTTCTGCTCTTCCCCCTGATGGACCATGTAGGGAAGATGGAGAATGTGAGCAATGTGTTCAGTTTTTAGCATTTCTCTCTGCTGCTCTTTCCTCCTAACACTATTGTCCTGCCCTGTTAGGGACTTTCATGCACCAAAATTATTGAAGATAAACCTGATGTGTCTGGATGCTTCACAAAATCTGGAGTTTTCAGGATGAAACTGCTCCAATGTGTGCTCTTTATGGGCCCTGGTTCCTTGAGGGAATATCCACATGTTCTGGTATGGGGCACTTCATGGGCTCCAGTGTGGATATCTGCACCAGCCTGGATCCTCTCTGCCTGTTGGGAGATAATGCATTCCCCACTCTGGGCTCCTCCATGGGCTGCACATAAATATCTTTTCTGATACCTGGGACACCTCAATCCCCTTCTTCCCCACTGCAGGTGTTTTCAGGGTGATTGCTCATATTTTTTCCCTCTCACTCTTCTCTCTTCTATGTGGAAAATTTTTTGATCTTAACTGTGTTTTCCTAGAGGTGCCACCAGCTTTATGAAAGGCCTTGGCTGTGTCCTGCTGTGGCTTTGCTGTGAAACTGATAATGTCTGGCAGACACCTATCCTCTTCTCCTGCAGCCCCCTATTGCCAAAGGTAAAATAGCTCCTGTGAATCCAAAATTTTTAATATAATTACCCAAAGAAGATCGAGATGCCTATTTTACTTACAGGTCAGTGAAAAAAAGGTTTATGCCTGCATGAGTGACATTGTCTGTGGTCATTGCTATGAGCTCTGCCTTGGAACATAAAACAAGGAGTAGCTTACCTGACTGAAACTACTGTAGGATTTTAGTTAACAGAATGCAATGACTTGAGATGTACTTTAAAAAGAACACTGGGGCTAACACTTCTAACTTTTCTAACTTCAAATGTTCTGTTTTGACAAATACAAAGAGTCCCATTTTTCTAACTCACCTAGATTTTATGGTATTCAGAAGAGGAGAAAGGAGACAATGGAGAAAAAATGGCAATACATTTCTAGTGCTTCCTGACTTTTACTGAATCCACCCATGTAACAGTTTTTTATCCAAGTATCAATGAAGTCAGGTACTCCTATACTTCCAAATAGAATAGGAGAGTTAAAAACCTGTAATGTCTAAGACCAATATGGTAATCAGACATTTCACCTACTGAATAAGTGTGGTACATTCCCTGTAAAACCACCACTGGTGTATCTCAAGCAATGTTTTTATTTTCAGTGTTCAGGCTCCTAAAAAGCCTGAAAGATTTAGCAGTTTTCACGAAAAAAATTCTGTGTTGATTTTGTCACCAGTTTAATTTTTCCTTTGCTTGCTTTACCAGCTGTATAGTTTGGTATTTGTATTCTTTCCTGTGGAAATGAAACATCATTATTTGCTGTACCCTTTTTAAAAGTAAATTGACTGTACTGTTGAGAATAATGCAGTGCTTTTACCCCATGCACTTTGTCACCCTAACATTTGGATTGTTTTCATTTCTAGGCTGTAGTGTGCCTGTATTGCTCAAACAGAATCTCTCCTGGTAGTACACTGACCTTCACTCTGGCTGTAGGCACAAATATTAATAAAAGCTGAGAAAGAGGAGTAATATTCTTTTCTTTCCTATTGTTAATGTCTACCTTTTCAGCAGCTTGGGATTTGTAGAAATGAAAATAGACAGTACTTGAGGCTAAATCTTCTGTGATTCTGCAGGGTGCAAACAGCACAGATGAGCATAGTGAAAGCTTCTTTCTGCTCACTTGCTGTGTATGTAAACCACAATGCTGAAGATATTGTTCAATTGACAAGCCAGTTAAGTCACCAATTTTCCTGTTGTGCTTGCCATCTGGACTGTTAACTTCTAAAAATTATTTCCCTGAGGGACTGGACAGATATATTTTTTTACGTCACATTGAATATCTTATGGTAATTGTTATGAAGCTGGATTAAACTCAGCTTTTTTAGAGGTAAAAATCCAATTTACTGCCATTTGTTGAATTATCTCCAGTTCCCTGGAATTCTGTAATACCCTTCAACTCTTTTTAAAGTGCAGGGTAAAATGGAAGGGAATTAGGAGTAAGAGATACATGTAATTAAGGTCCCATTGTGAGTACATTTCTCATTACAGAATTAAAATACTAATGTAGATGTCTAAGCCTGAAAATTAGGTTATTAAGCTTTATTTTTTAAAAAATCTAGCTGTAATAGTGGTTTTGTGCTTTGTTTTTTCTTGTTATCACTTTAACTTTCTTTTTAAATGAATTGTTATTTTCCACATCTGTCCTAAGGGAAAAACATTCTTGGTTTTTATATCCTGAAAACTACAAATTTCTGTAATTTCCTTTGCAGTGCAACATATTACTCTAGTGAAAACCCTAGTGGGCTGTATTTCTGTAAAGGGTTTTCTTAGGTTTCTTTGTGTTCTGTTCAGATACTTAACATCAAATCACTGAATTACAGAACCATCAAGGCTGAAAGAGACCTTCAAGATCATCTAGACCCTCAAGATTATCAAGATAACCAGGATTGTTATTCATATTTTCACACATTTAAGTGGAAAAGTAGGTTCTCAAATTGCTCTCTGCCTCGGCACAGTGTTAGAAACTGTAAAATCTGTCCATGAGGGTGTTTAGTGACAACAGCTGGAGAACAGACATGTGTCCCATTCCTCAGCTCGACACCTTGAGATGGCTTGATCCCACATAGCTACTTGTGAGTTGGGTGTTCTCTACAGGCTCTTTGCATCAAAATGTGCTAGAGAAAAAGCTAATTATGTTTTAGCCTTTTCCATCAGGCTCTCCACTGCACTCTTTTTAAAGATCGTTTGAAAGCAGTGTGCAAGATAAACAGAACCACACAACACTGCACAAGACTTCAGAGATTCAGGAGAAGGTAAGCAGTGTGTGCTAAAATGCCTGAGTTTTATTTAAAATTGAAATTAAAAAATAAAAACCCAGGTGCAGACCAGTAGAGACAAGCTGTGGTCAATTTAAGAAAGAAATGGAGATGTATAAAAAGCTTTGAAGAACACCTCTCTCATTTTCTGGGTGTTGACTTGTGTGGGGATGTATGGGGAACAGAGAGGGGCATCTGAAAATCAGCTGTGATGAAGATAACCCTGAAAAAATCTTTGTTCATGAGTTCAAACTTGAGAAGTTTCTCTTAAGAGTCACTGTTTTTTAACCTTTAGGCTGTAGCAGCCATGATGTCCATGGGGTAGGCAGAATTTCTTTCATCTGAGGACACTTCCTCATAATGTCTATTTACATAAAATTTTAACACAGAAGCAGTGCACATACTAATTCTTCAGTACAGTAAAATTCATTTTAGTAAATACAAAGGCTCCTACCCTGACGATTTGTGTCTAAACATGGAAATTACAGAGAGAAGGCCCGGGGGAAACAGTGCCACTAATTCTGCAGTGTCTTAGGTATTTAAAAATATGTGCTTCAGTTCCTGCCAGGTGGTCTTTGCACACTGTATGCACCAAATAACCCAGCTGCTATCCCTGCAGAACTTAATTTATAATATTGTTGATTATTTTTGAATGTGTTACATAATTTCTCCATAGATTTAGACTCAATAAAAGAAATCCACGCATTTAATTACTATTTTAAAAATATGTACCAGTTAATTCTATGATGTACTGAAATCAAACTTAGTTTATGTAAAAATAAAAGCATACTTTTATTACCAATAATGTGAAAGCATACTTTTGCTGAGAGATTAGCTCTATATTTCTTTGATGGGATGTGTTCTTTGCATAGGGTTTTTATTTCATTTAAACTTAATTCTTAAATAATTCAGGAACAGGATTAAAAATATAATCAGTAATATAAATAGTTGTTCAAAAGTTCATGCATATTAAGGCTTCTTATTATGCAGTGTTCTTAGGATATCTTAATTTGCAAAATGAGAGTAGTGGCTCAATTTGCACTGAATTTTTTAAGTATTGAGGTCAGTTTTGTCCTATATTTAAAATTAGCTGTTTTTAATGTTTTTAAATATGGGAAGAAATAATTTTTCCACATATTAAAAATGTCCTTGGTGTTAGAGGATAGCCTTTAGGTTGAAGAACAGTTTCGACCTACCCATTCTTTATCTTTCCTTTTCTCTTCTCATAAAATATTTACTGTTCTAGAAATATTTAATGCCATCTATTTCATAGTGACAAAGTTACAAGCTCTGAAGACTTAAGTTTTGAAACTTCTTTTGCACAAGGGTTGAACTACACCTGTGATCTATGTGCTAATACAGATTGTTGAATAAACAAATGTCTCATGGTAGTTTCTCAACTGAATCTGATGAAAAAGTGACCTCCAAGTCAAGGAAGGGTGAGAGGAGAAATGACTTTGAGATATAGCCAAGAGTCTGCTGCAGGGAACGGATTCCAGAGAATGCCACAGTCTTTATTTTACTAAGAGATCAATCCAGATACTTTAGATAGTTTAATGGGGCCAAAGGGGCTGGATAACAAAGCTTGTTTTAGTATTACGAATCCACTGTAACTACAGGTTTCCTCAGAAAAGGTTTATTGCATAGGAAAAGGCCAACAGGTACATTATAATCCTCTGAAGAAATTACAGTAACAGGAGAAGGATTCATCATGGGTAATTACGGTTGTTAAACCAAATTCTCTCTTCTGACTGCATGCAAAGTAGATGTTTCCATATACTCAATGGTATTTTAAGTCCTTATTAAATATTAGCCTTGTGATATAAAAAATGATGGATTTTTTCCTTTTCATTCTTCCATCTCACCTGAAGTTGCTTGGAGATGGATTCAGATGTTTCATATAGTGTCTCCAGCTCATAACGTCTGAGAGTTCAAGTTCTCTTGCATATATTAAAAGTATTAATGAGAGATCAGCACTAATTTCTACTGGCTCAGATTTAATTTTAGGAAAATTAGCAATTTAATTTACAAACATTTATAAATGGAACACCTTATTAAACTCATTCATGTTAAATATCTGTCCATGCTTGCAAATCTGCCTGTCTTATTTCCTAGTTTTCCCTTGCTTTCTGAACAATATGTTGCAAGAATTGTTATGCTATTTCACTTAGGAATTGGAGGTATTGGTAAGATATTGAACTTGCCCAAAATTACACAGAAATGATATGATGGAGGAGATTTTAGAATCTGTTTTCTCAAGTTTGTTTTCTTTGTCCTTGGCTTTGTCTGTTGCCCCTTTTAAATTTAAAAATATCTATTGGTAGATCTTCCTGCCCCACCCACTCCATTCCCACCTCTTTACATAGGTTTTAATCTATCTGTGGTATCAATAGTACATTTTAGATAGTTTCTTCTACAGGCTTCTCTTGAAGAAGTCTAGTACAGGAGACAGCAGCTTGCACAAGATCCAAATTTGTTATCAGGTAAGAGGAAATTATCTTATGTCCTGTATAATGATAGAGATGTGGAATGGGTGTTTTGTGATACTTTTAAAACTGAGCAGCAGTTAGACAAGTAGCTGAGACGGGGTGTAAAGTCTTAGTGGAGCAGTTCAGTATTTATTATCTACACACGAGGGAGACATAGAGCTTTATCCTATGTCAAGCAATTACTTTTCTTATTATGATTAGCAGAGCTGTGTGAAAATAATGAATACTTTTAATGAAACTATCTACTTATTTTCGTTATAAAATTCAATTATGAGAATGGAAAATCTGATTCAGAGTAGCTTGGATTTAGATGTCAGCTTGAGTGTATACCTTACTACACAGCTGTGGCAACAACAGCAAGTTCTTGCTTTTCACACTTCCCTATTGATTGCTTAGGTTTTTATTTTTGGATGTAGTTGCAAGCTAGATGAGTGTATTGGGTTTGTATGTCAAGGTTTTGGTAGTGGGGGGCTACAGGGGTGACTTTGTGAGAAGATGCCATAAGGTTCCCCCTTCTCCAACAGAGCCAATGCCAGCTGCTTCCAAGATGAACCTGCTGGTAGCCAAGGCTCAGCCCATCTGTGATGGTGATAGAGCCTCCGGGACAGGGATATTCAAGAGGAGATAAAAAATGCTGTGCAACAGCAGGCAGGAGAGAGGAGTGAGAATATATGTGAGAAGTGACCCTTCAGATACCAGGGTCAGAGTAGAAAGAGGGGGAAGAGGTCTCCAGGCACGGGAGCAGAGGTTTCCCCACAGGCTGCTGTGCAGCCCATGGAGATCCATGGTGGAGCAGAGATTCACCTGCAGCCCATGGAGGACCTTACTCTGGAAGCAGTGGATGTCTGAAAGGAGCCTGTAAGCCTAGGGGAAGCCTGGACTGGAGCAGGCTCCTTGCAGGGCTTGTGGCCCTGTGGATAGAGGAGCTCACACTGGAGCAGATTTGCTGGCAGGGCTTGTGACCCCCTGGGGGATTCACACTGCAGCAGCCTGGTCCTGGAGAAATGGGCCTTGTGGAAGGGACAGCTGGAGCAGTTAATATAGATGTGTAGTCCATGGGAAAGATTGATGTTGGAGAAGTTCATGGTGTGCTCTCTCCCCTGGGAGGAACCCTGTGTTGGAAAAGAGGAAGACATTGAGGGAGAGTAAATGTCAGAGAGAATGTATGATGAACTGACAGTAATCCCCATAAGGCTTTTGCCATATTTTTCCCTGTTCAGTTGATGGGAGGGAGTGATAAAGTGGCTTGGTGAGCACCTGGCATTCAGCCAAAGTCAACCCTCCACAGTGAGGTTGCTCCTTTTCCCCATTCCAGATGGTGATATACATCCTCATCTTCCGATTTGCTGAGAGAGACAAAAGCCTCTGTCTCTATGCTTGCTGATTTTGTGTGAAGCCATTGAGCTTTTGGCAGAGCACTTCATCTTTGAACTTGACATTTCCCTGCCCTTCAGGGAAATGCTCTTGGGCTGATCTTGTTCAGCCAATGTACCTGCCTGCTGGCTTAGTGTGTCCCATGCAGAGTCTTTAACATCATTATTTGGTGAACTGTTAATTCCCTTTGCACTACCGGGTCTACTGCAGGATTCTTGCATTGATTTATAAAGCCTTCAGTCTGTTAGGCCATGCTATCTCCCTGATGCATCTCTTTCCAGTGTAGCATTGATTATCTGACACTTGGTATTTCAAGTTTTCTCAGAAGTAAGTTGCACTCTCTGGAAACTTTTCTCTATGTAAGATGGATGGAGTTTCACTTCAGCCCCTCACTTACCCACTATAAAAGAAATTTCTTCTACAGTGTTAAATTTTGCCATTAAAGTTCATAATTAAAAACCTTCTCAAACTGGCGTGTGCTATAGTCTCAGAAATGTGGAGTTTGACATGGAAAATTCTTTCATTTACTAGCAGAGACTCAAAGTTGCTAATTATAGGCAAATCTTCAAGTAAGAGTGACTATAAAAATAGACATCCACAGCATCTGTGTAAGCAGAAACAAGGAATGATAAGAGTTTTTTTGAGGGAGCACCATAATTATGAAATTATTTAGATGTGGCAGCAGGGCTATGAAAACAGCACACAAAATCAGTTTTTTTATAGATTTTAAGTCCTTCCTGGAATAAATATATTTCAGAGTGATAATCTTTGTTCAACATTAAATTTAGAATTGGACACAGAGGAGAGGTAACATTGCAAAATATTTTTGAGGCCATAATTCATGGTGAAATATTCAAATTTATAAAATCAGAGCCAAAAATCTGTTCTCTTATACAAGAAGAGAAAAAAGGTGAGTTTTGTGCTGTTGCTGTTGGGCCTTATTTGACATATCATTGTACAAGTATTATAGGGCTCTTACCATTTGCAGACATCATGATTATTTGAAGAGATTGTAGTAATAGCCAAGAATCCCTTGTTGTGAATTATGGCACTGCTACGAGATGTCAATACGATATCAAACAGGGAGTTTATAATTTCTGTTGGCTAGGAACTCTATGAGTGCATTACATCTTTTCCACTAAGAGGAGCCACAGGTAAACATAATTAGACTTATAGAATTATTTGGGTTGGAAGGGACTTTGACAGATCACCTATTCCAAACCCCAGCCCACTCTCCACCCCACTCCCTGTCAATCCTCCCCCCTGGTCATGGACAGGGACATCATCCTCTAGATCAGGTCACTCAAATTCCTGCCCAGCCTGCCCTTGAACAATTCTAGTGATGGTGCATCCACAACTCCTCTGGGCAGCCTGAGAAGTAGTGGATGAAGAGAGACAAGAAGTAGTTCCGCTTCTTTATTACTACCAGTTCCAGATGTAGTACAAAATCTAGTTGGATATATGGTGAGAATTATGAAATTCCATTTTAATGGTCTATAGCTTTGCCATCTTTAGCACTTGAATAAGAATTTTCCAAACCAAGTTCTTTCATCTGTCTGTTGTTTTGTTTTCTATCATTTTAACTGTTGCAAAATTCTTCATCTATGTCCGAAGATAAGGTTAAGGGAAGAATATATTTTTCCAGGGATTTCCAAAAGAAATAAACCCTACCTGACTTCAAAATCCCTTCTATTTTTGAGTTTGAGTTACGAATTTTGCATACTTGCATGCTCTTTGATTGTTTCCTAACATTGTTTGCTTTTATACCCTTTATTCATTTTTTAAAGTATTTATCTGCAATTGGATTAAATATATGGTGCATGCAGAAAAATGCACAATCATGTATGCTAAAAAAAAAGAAACCTGCACAAAACCATTTTCAACAGGTTAATTGTGTCTACTGACATTCAGGAGTGAAAAACATAAAAAGGCACTGATGCTTATAAATAGTGCTGGGAAAATAAGCTGCAACTTAGCATTTCCTTCAAGATAACCTCTAGATTTCATATTATAATAACATCAGGATTGCTTATGATTTTTCTGTCTGTGTGCACTTAGTTTTATTGTGTCAGTACCATCTTCTTTGAAATAAATTTTCTCAAAGGAAAAAGGAAGTTAAATTAAGAGATTTTAAAATATTATATATTTAGAGATGATTAAGAGTTTCACTGTGAGATACTTGTTGTTACAGATACCCATCATTATACCTGTTGTTACAATGTATTTTAAGAATATGATAATATTTCCTTAAAAAGTCACCTGCTGAATATTTTGCAGCAATCTTACTTGCTATCATCTTTCTTTTATATAAGCAAATATAAGCAATTTTACTGAGTTCTTCTGGGACTTCTGGCTGAGCATGTGCAATCAAAATAATTTTATTTCCTGTGCCAATGTGTTTCATGTTTACAGTTCAAATAAAGCTGTCTCTGTCTCAGCAGCAGCAGCATTAAGGAACTTGAGCCAGCATGCATATGGAAAAATGGAACTGATTTTTCAGAATGTGCCTTAAAGTAAAAGTGTGATTAGGCATATGAAAAGCTCTATGAATGTTCCCCATGCTAGATATTGTTTATGTGCATCCTCAGGGAGTTTTGAGACTGCTGAAGGACAGAATGGAGAAAGGAAGTGATAGGAGAACTAATTAATAGGTAACCATGAGCACAGTATTTTGAGATGATTTCAGGGAAAAGCTTTTAAAAGAAAGATTAGCCATGAGGAAAAAACCCAGGGCATATGCCTAAGGTCTGAAAACCAAGTTATTTTGAAATATGATAAATATTTTAATTAAAATTGAATTAAGCGTCCTGCATTTGCTCGCTGCAATACAGAGTCACTATGAGGACTTACTTCATCTTAGAAGCTGAAAGCTAGGACTTTCTAGATTCTTTTTTTTTTCAACTCAGAGACAGCTTAGTTAATGTACAAGAAAAAACAAATTATCTACTTAAGAAATACTAATTGGTAAGCTATTTTCTTTAATCTGAATGGAGCTGATATGAAAATATTTGCCTTCGTAAACAGCAGCACAGACATATGGTGAAAAGGTATTTTTGACCAACAGCACCAGTGAGGTTGGCACAATCTGAAGAAATAGTGCTTGCTAATGGACTAATTCTGCAAAGGCAGCAAAGAGCACAAAGCACTTCTTGTTTCTCTGAGCTCAACAATATATAGCAAGAAAGGCTTACTCAGTTTAAATAACCTCTGCAGTGGGTTAATTAAAAATAGATATGCAGTATCCAGCCAATTTCTTCCATCTCATTCTCTAGTAACTTCAAAATAGTATTGAAATTACCAATATCTTTATATAAATGTGTTGATTAAATGGTTTATACTGTTGTTAGAATCTTACTGATATTAATATGGAGTTAAGAAAATTATATATTAATGATGAATTTCAACAATTGCTTGTGATGATCTCTGGTCACCTTAGGGACACCTAAGGTCACTTCATTTTTGGTACCTCTCTTGAATCTAAGTTTTCACAAACAAGTAGAAAGGGACATTTCAGGAAGTTGTGACCATATTACTTCCCAAACACAAAAAAAATTCAAGTGGGAATGACCTTCTCTTCCCTCTCTAATCATTGCAAAGTTTGAAAATGTCTCATGAAATGTAATGCTGGCCTTTGGGATATCTATTCAGAGTCAGTGTTTCCTGAGACTGCAGATTTGCAAACAAGCCTGTTCAGATTTGTACACAAGAATAATATTTGGCCCGGTGTGTTCAGACCTTCTGAAGGGAATTAAATGCAAAACTCTACACCAGGTTATCATCCCCTTAGGAAAAAAGGCTTTGATATGCCACAATTATTGATAAAATAATTGCATCTGTGATGCCTAGGAATTGACTTTTAATGGAAAAGGAAATAAAGGAAAAACTACCCAGGAAAAAAGGACTTCTAGGAAAAATATTAAAAATGATATGCACATTACTTATACAACATACATGTAAAAGATGGCTTCCACAGTAGAAGGAGCAGGTTTCTCGTAGCATAAAATTAAATAACGTCATTTGTTGGTGAAGATTAGTAGCCCAGAAGCCTCACCATACATTTTTGATGGAACTCTTAGCCTCCCAGGAGGATATCTCTTTTCCTTATCTGTTTTGCAGACTGTTTCTCCCAGAGAGGGGCAAAACATGCATGCTTTTAAAGCAGCAGGTTGAACCTGCCTGGTTCACACCAATCTGGAATGTTTGCTCCATCTTGAGAAACTTGTGAGTTGAATACTGTCTTTTTACAGTTCATGCAATTCACTGCTTGAAAGGCAGGAGTTGGCAGTCTGATTGACTCCTTCCATATTACGATTATTTTCCTAAGACCAAAATCAAGCTGCTAGTTCCAGAGAGACTCTTCTCACAGCAGGTGATGCCAATAAAAGGAGCACTGAGAAGTGATGGGAATGCTGGGTGTGCCAGGTCAGCCACATCATCATTACAGGGTTGATGCTTTTTAGCTTTTGTCGCACTCTCCTTTGTCTGACCTCTGATGTCAGAGAAGGTGGCTGGCATCTCTGCCTCACTAATCATCTCTGACATGTGGCTGGCACTGGCAAATTTACTCAAAAGGATGTGCCTACTGTGCTCTAGATTGGCTTGCACTCATGGAAGGGGAATAAGTGCTGAATATTTCAAATTGGGGATCTAAGCATGTAGTCAGTACTTTGTGTACTACCCTACTGTCTTATTCTTTTTCATATGGAGTCCTTTCCTTTTTGGACCAATAAGCTGTCTGCTCAAAGTACCACAGTAACTCATAAATTCTTCAGGCTGCTCTTGCAATTGGTATTCTTTCCTTTGTCAAGATAAACAAAACAGATGAGCTGGTTCAGAAAGAACCATCATTTTGGAATATCTTGAAGGTAAAAAAAAAATCATTTTCCTTCCTACAGAAATATTTGTTTTCAGAGTACTGGGAACCCTTTGAAATAAAAATATTTCCCATAAATTTTAACAGAGAGAGAGAATTGTTGCTAATCTTTCTTCCTCCAACTACTTCTTTTCCAATGAGTTTTATGGTTTTGAATGACAGATCTACAGAGGGAACAAAGGCAAAGGGTTTGTATACAGGTTTTTTCTTTGTTCTCATGATGACTTACACATTCCCCTTCAGATAAAGCTCAGAATGAAGAAATGTGTGACTTTTATGGATCATCTAGTGAATTTAGTCAAAAGTGTCTCTATGTTTGTGCCCTCTGGGAGAAGTTTTTGTGAAGCCTTAATAAATCATGTGCATGCATCTTCACTTCTGACTGCTAAGACTAAGCAGAGCTGTTTCTTAACTCCCTTTCTGCTAGTGAATCTTAGTAAGGATTTGAAATGGTTAGGGGGTTTATCTATTCTGCATGATATAATCATCCTGAATGATAAAATCATCATATAATTCCTTGATTAGTGTCTTTTCATTTTATCAATAAACACTACTTTGAACTGCAATTAGGTTTTTCCATTGAGGAATGGTGAGAAAAAATATGAAGTGTTTCAGTAATGATGGTAGTCAAGTGAAACAGTGCATTCCAGAAATATTTGCTTTAACAGCATGTTTAAAATTTTTTATTATTTCATGTGTATTCATGTCCATAAGTGTGAATATATGCTGGCAGATCCCTAGCCTTTCTATTCCCATTTATAAGCCTGGTAAATAATATATGTACAAAAACCAGTTCTGCTTGGTTGTAGAAGAAAGGGATACTTCTATTGTTACCTGCTGCCTCAGAGGCTGAATTGATCACTTTTTTTCCTTTTTTCTTTTTTTTTTCTTTTTTAATTTTTTAAAAATTATTTATTTTTGGATGGGTACCTAATTTGCAAGAGAATAAGCTACCTTGGACTTTTCATGGTGCAGACTTATTAAAGTGTACATCCTACTTTTCCAACTCCAATTATGCAGGCTGAATCATTGGCACTGAACATCTCAGAACAACAAGAGTTACTAGTGCCACCTGCAGTTTTGACTAAAAGAGGAAAAGGTGTTTGCTGGTTTGTGAGATAAGAAAGAAAGATTTAATGGAGATAAGTTTAACTGGTAATATTGCATTTTTGGAGCCACTCTTTCCGTTCAAAACACAAATGATAAGTGCCTCTTTTGGTTAGAATACAAGAGATTTTTTAAGAGTTTTGGATAAAGGGACCTAAAACAATCACAGTAATATGAAGGCTGATGGGTAAAGAGGAATTCTGTGATATCAATTCAGTGTGCTTCATTGTCACTTCTAATCCCTTCTAATGAACTATATTTTTTTCATATTCTCTTTTGGTGAGCATGATTCTTCAGATGTTGAGTTAAATGGATCCATGGTTGGTTGACTGTTGAGTGTGACTCACTGTCTTCTCCAGAAGATGAATACAGGAGAAAAAGTTGACTTCCTGGATATGCAGAGGTATTTCAGCTCATTGCTGATGAACTGTCTGGAATCTTGGAAAAAAGCCATATTTGTTCACTGCTCTGTCTGAGCTGAACTGCCCAGCAGAAGGAGTGGTGCTTTTTCTGACTTGAAGCACTGTAAATGGGGAAATATTCTCCATGTTTTCATTAATCTGAATTCCTAGATGGCTAAGTGACTGAATAACCTGCTGCCACTGATCGAATTCTTCCTTACAGGGAAATCAAAACATTTTTCCCAGAACTAGATGTTATCTGGAGAAGTCGATCTAAAAGGTTGTCTTGTGTCACTTCAGGCCTCTCACCAGCTTTGAGAGTCAATAATTATTTGGTCAGAGAGATCTCCATTGACATTTAGACATTTTCTGTTTTGACTTGGCCTCAGACTCTAAAGATATTACCTCAACTCTTTAAGTGAAAATGTTTTATATTTATTAATAATCATTCACTAGAGTACATAGACTAAAAGGCACAAAAATAGTTGCAGAGCTTCATATTAAAGACATTCATTTGAGCAGTAAGATCACCTTTTGATTCATGTGAAACATGTTTAGTGGGAATTCCTTTCAGAGAAATGCCTGGCAGATTTGGTGCTGGGATACTCTTGGACATGAAAAGGTTGAGATCAAATAGTTGTTCAGAGATTAAATCAAATGTTTCCGATCAAGCAGGGAGGTGGCACTTGGCATGATCTTCAAGACAAGTGCTCTCTTGCCTGGGTCATGGGGTGAGTATCTGAATTTCTGTGATTCCATTCTATGACTGGATGCTCAAGCAAAGACCAAACACTTGCAGACACTTCTTTCTCAGCTAGCACAAGTAGTTTCCTGTCACCTCGCTGGCGTTTGTGAAGCCTGTGTTTCTAGAAGGGATAATTAGTCTAACTTCAGGCTGTGAGTTTTTACTGGAAATACAGACCCTCTGTGGATCTAGTTTTCAGTATTTCTCTTCATTTTCCAGAAGAAATATAGGGAGAAAAAAGCACTTTTCAGTTTTAGGACTGTTGCAAAAATAAATATGTGGAAATTTGTGTGATTATCAGATATTAATGTAGTTACGAATATTGAAATAAAGTAAGAAGGAGTCACCAACTATGAATGCAATATGACTGTTATTTAGCTTTATGCATTCATGCTAACCAGCTAGAGGAGAATCCAAACCACTAAATCACCACAAGGAAATCATCCATGTCTGAATCAAATTCTTTAGCCAGTGTAAGTGGGGATCGTTAACTGGGAACATTAATGGTAGCTTGTTAGGACACAAGGAAAGCATAGTTATTTTGTGATGCAAAAAGATACATGTGACGATAAAAGTCCTAGCAAAAACTTCATGGCAAAATTAAATTATTATAACTTAATGTGACCATTTCTGTTAACTTCAGATTATACAATATTTGGTCAATATTCAGTATGTTGAATTTATTTAATATTTTACCCTCAGTTTGAGGGACCATGTTCTTTTCTTGAGTTTCTGCTCTTATGATCCAGGCTATCAAAAAAATCTGCTTTCCTTCCTTGCACAGCTAATTATATTGACTTCAGTAGGTCAGTTGGCATGAATCAGGCAAAAGATTTTGTATGAATTCTGTTGCTTAGATATTAAGGGAAAATTATTTTCCTATTTCCACACAAAATTCTTCATCTGAAATGGACATATTTTCTTTTTACTAGTGGTAAAAAAAATGCAGAACATTTTTCAAGAGGCAACTGGAGTTTGAAGTGGAGGAAAAGGCAGAGACAAAGGAATTGAACAAGAAGTAGATTAATAAATTCAGATAGTGTGGTCCTGATACTGATTCCACTTATTAAAGTAATATGGCATAATAAATTTTAATTTAAAAGTTCATCATTTACTTGCATTAATTGTGTGTGTGAGAGAGTAGGAGGAGGTGGTAGAGCAGTACATAAATTTCATCTTTCATCCTAACATTACACAAAAATGTCACTTTAAACTTTGTCACCTAAAAATTGCTTTATCCTGGGTCATCCAGAAAGTCCATGAATGTCTGTGCCCCAGGTAAATGATAATATTCTCCCATTCCCAGTACTTTCTTCAGCAGTGGGATCAGATCACACATGATAGTTTCCAATTGCCTTTCTTAATTTCTTGATTAAATAAATCCAAGGGCTCTAGAATCTCCATTATTTATAATAGGAAGTAAAGTTATAACATACCACTTCATCACTGATATTGTGAAGTCATATTTACCACTCTTCCCTGAAACACTCCCATTCTCTTACAGAGAAGAAAATATTGCAAGGTAGCAGAAAGAAAGTGCTGGTTTTTGTGCACTGGGGTATATTTACCTCATTAATTTTTCTAATTTATGAAGCAGGCTTTGACATTATGAAACATTGGCAGTTTTTTAGTTTGTAGACATGGAAAAGTGCTTTCTCAAAACCATCTCACTCGTAATATAATCTAGTATGCTGGTTGTTTAAATCTCTGTGATGATAAAACTTTGCTACTTTGTCTGGGGTATTTAGATTACTAGAAATTGTAATCTAAATGAAAATTGTTAAAGAAATATCACTGGAAATAAATGATACCTAATCATTGTGCAATTAAACTGAGGAGCATGAGGTCTAATAGTCCTAGACTAGCCTAAGTTTTAAGTGGATTGAACCATGGAGACCACCATAGATGGCATATAAAATCATCTTATTGATTGCTAAAATGCCTTTCATGTTTGAACACTGTAAAAAGACTGTGCACTATAATTTTTACATATTTTGCATCTTTTAATGAGACTAGTACCTCATAAAAAAAAAGTTTATCCTCTTCTTCATGTCGCCTAGATGGTAATCAGGGCAAATTCGACCACATTAAATAAGACATTCTCCATTCTTTCTCTCCATAGATACTTCTTTCTTCAGTATGTTTTTTTTCTGAATGTGGGGAAAAATCATAAGAGGTCTTTTATGAAAGCTGGTTAGAGAAATGTAAAGTATTGAAATTAAATATTAACCTGAGAAGAAAGAGGCAAACCAACAGACAATGATGTTGTGACCAAAATCCAAGGCAAATCTATCCAAAGGCAGCTGACAGGCAAAGATCAATAATGAGAGGAGTCAGAGAATAAAATAGTTCATTTGACACCTTAAACAATTTTTTAAAGGATGGAGTGGAAAAATCAAATCCAGGAAAATGGAAAGAGTGTCCCACAAAGAACTGTGATCAATGTAGAGAAATAGAATTTAACATTTGTTTCAAAATGGATGAAAGCCTGTTAGATCTGGGGAACCTTCACAATGTCTGTTTTAAGGATTTCACTTGTATAAAGGAGTAGATTCTATGCAGTCATTTGTTGAAAGCAAGCAGAAGCTGTTTCTCAAACCAATGATTTATTGCTCTATACAATCTTGAATGAGTTCATCATACTTTTGTTCACAGTTGCAAATTGTACATGACTTCAGCTCATTTTTGAGCTCAGCAGACGAGTTTTAACACATTTCAGTTTCAAATGCCATCTTACCTCCAGATGTGACCTATGAAATATGGCATGCTGGAAGACATGAAAGACAGAAATACCAAGCAGTGAAAAGGAAAGAAAGATACAAAGATGGCTACAGACTGCACAATAAATTAAGCGAGTTTTAATGAGAAAATTGAAACCTTTATTACATGGAAAAAGTGAAAATTTAAAGTGTCAGAAGAAATTGAAGGTCTCAAAGTCTTAGATTTTAGTATATTATAGTGGAATTTTCCAGAATAAAGCATACAGGGAAAATCAACGACTTGTATACAGTAGAAGTCATTAGAGTAGACATGTACAGAATAGGCATGCCTGTTAGAAACAACTATAACATTTAATATGGGAAATCTAATCTGAACAAATGTATATGAATGCAAGCCTATGTGCAGCATGCAGTTAATGTATGTTCATGTAAGGATTTGTTCCACCTAGAACTTTACTTTCAGCCTCACTAGTGATTAACAATATAACACAATTAATATGGTTCTTTTCTGCCTTCCTGTTTCTTTGATATTTTACTGATTTTGCTTTGGGGGAAAATGAATGATGTTTTGGGGATGGATGTGATTCAGTGCTTTTGACCATGTCCCAGTTAAGATGTTATTATTAAATTCAATTTTAATTTGGTTCATTTTTTTTCTTTAGGCATACTTTTGAATTCTGAACCAATATCTGGAACCTAGAGCTTTTTTTCCCCTATTTTATTAACAGCAGAGATTTTTCTTGGATTAGCAGTCTCATATCTCTTTCAGTTGCTTTCTGTATGGTTTCTGTGCCATTTTTAAATGATGTTCCTTGGTGTAAGGAACCCTGGCCATCAGTCAGTTATGTTTTTGAAGAGTTGACTTCTGCTAGACCTGATACAGGTCAGGTTCATCCGCCAAAGAATGTGGCCAATAACTCAGTTCTCTTTTGTCGCAGAGCCTTTGCTGCCAGGCCCATTTCTTCCCATGTGCCAATCCACTTCACTGAGCTATCCATGTGTGTATCTGTGTATTTGCTCATTTATATTTAGTGTTGTGAAACAGACCACATCTTTTCCAGGCTGCAGATCCAGTGATGTTCCCTATTGAGTTAGGTAGTGCATATAAGTTCACGAATATGTTGGTGCACTTACCTGTTTCTTCACAGGCTCTAAGCAGCAGAATGGCTTTATCAAAGAGCATAAACAAGCTGTGTTAACTTGAATTACCTTCCCTTCACTGCTTTTGCTGTCTTCAGCTACCCTTCCCAGCCCTCTCTCAAACAATGTAAAGCGCAAGATCCATTGTTGGTTGGGCAACCATTCAAGAATTGGCAAGATAATAAAACGTTGCATTAATAGTCTTGGAATCTTTTCTGAAGCAAAAATTATCTATCTAAAGACTGCAGGCAAAAAATATGACTGATTGTGAGTTATTCAGACAATAACAGTGATTCTGGTAATGCAGTACTCTTCTCTCAGAAGAGCTGTCCTATGGTCCGAGCTCCCTAAACAGCAGGCTAGTGGCTGTTCAGTGGCTTTTACTGCTTCCACTCACAAATTTCATGATGAAACTATGTAATGAAAACATACATAAAATTTGGAGGGATGAGGTGTGAATAGGTATTTTAATGGAAGAATTTCTTTGAGAAACATCTCATCTTCAACTGAACTTGAAGGAATGTATAAGTTTTAACAGCTTTATTCCTTTGTTCTTGGCTCTTTCCCTCTATTACAGAATTGTAAAGGTACAAAGATTGGTGATATAGTAATCCTAAAATGTTACAGCACCATTTTCATTTGGTCTATTTCCATCCTGTTGAAGCTGTAGAAAAGCTGTAGAGATCTACTGTGTTATCTATTATTGCAATTTTGAAAAACTCAGATATCTTGAAAGTCCAGATGTGAGAAAATTCATGTGTTTCTTGGTGCTCTTTGGATCATGACAATCCTCTTCTTGCCACTTGGTTTGGGTTGCATTTGCAACAGGGCAGTAACACAAGCAGTCTTAATTCTCAATAATTTACACTGATATTTTGATAAGTCAGTACTGTCCAGCATAAGGCACTAAGGTTTAATTTTTTTTCCAGGAAAGACTCCAAAATTAATTTGGATTTAGTAATAGTTTATACAATTAGAACGTTATGAGGTGATCTCATTTTGATTAAATAAATACTGATTTTATTCTGAAACTAAAAAATGGCATTAAGCAATACAATTTTTTGAGAGTGTACTTCTGTCTTCAGGACAGAGTAAATATTTTCAGCATTGGGCTGTGTGAATTATACTGTCCTTATAGCTGATGAATTTTTTGGTGGTAAATCATGCAAAGAGGAGAAAGCTTTTGTCCCTTAAAGAAAATAGAAAGCTATTGAATAAATAGCAAAGTGATTCCTCAGCTGAATTCAAAATATTGAGCTTATGTAAAAAATTATCACATTAAAAAAAATCTTTAGTGCTACATAAAAGATTTTGTACAAAACCATTTGCATTGTACTAAATCATCAATAGAAATGCTTTTTTTTCAGCATATGGGGAATGTTGTGGATAATAATTTATGTAAAAATGTAATACTTCTATTTCACTATGACAAAAGAAAAGAAAGGAATAAATTTTAATAAGGCTGTGATTCAGGAGGGAATTTTGCTATAAAGAGGTGCAAGAATAAAGAAACAACCATAAAAGAGACAAATGTCTTTTTTTTTTCAGTAGTCAGTCTGTGTAGACAATGATGTTCATTTGTATGAAGTATTTTTCTTATAATCTCATATTTTATACTAGCAGTTCAGATAAGTCTCTCTGGGAATTTAATATAAACAAGAACAAAAAGGAATGTGCCTAGACTAATGACACGTGTTATTTTGATAGCTGGCAGAATTTATTGGGGATTATTACATTTCAGATGGCTATTGTGTCTGTCTGGGAGCTTCTCTGGCAGTGTCCATTTTACTGTAGGGTGTGTCAGGCAGTGATCCAGGGCTCTGAACCCCTGTAACTGGAAGAAGGAAGTTTGATGAGACCCACATTCTGGTGGTTTTAGTTTTCCTTGACTTGTGTTGAATTACGAGTATAGTATAATCTAGTTTGGTTTTCGGGGGAAAATATTTGCAGTTTTATACTTCCACTAGACAAAAGAATGAATGGCAAGAAGATATTACAGTGTTATGAACTCTAACCAGGATCTGGGCAAGGAAACAATATTAGCTACCTGTGATTAACATCAGACAATACTCTTATATCAATACCAACACTGGACTGCAGATGAAAAAAGGATGGGTGGGACAGGTTTTTCCAATGTCAGTTATTAAAAATCCATTAAAAACAAAAGGGGAAAGTGAATAAGAACCTATTAGGTCACTTGCTTTTTCATTTTAGGAGTGGATGAACCTGTAGGCCTGAAGTATTTTACACAAGTGTCTTTTCTGTTAACTGAGTGAATGTGTTGTTCTGGTTCAGTAAGACCACAATCTGCATTTTGGGGATTTTGAGCATATCTGTACTTCAAGTGTAGAGTATTATAGGACTGCAGAATATAAAAGTATGGGGGAATTATTTAGTCAAGATACATTTGATGCTGTCTCTGGATTTCTATTACATTACATTTTTGAAACTCTACATATCCATGATTCTTACCATCTTCATCTATATATAAGTTTAAAAAAAATTGTGCTGAGTAACTTCTCAGAGCTACCAATCTCATACCTATCACATGAATTTAAAAGATTTCTATTATGAAATGTAGATTTTATAACAATGTATAAAGGAGTTTGCAGTTATGTGAACAAATGATGGTTTCAGGTTTTTTATCAAACTAAAATATCAAGAAAAATAGTTTAGGTTAAAGAATTTTTTAAAATTGGTTTCAAGCTGGATAAGCCAAAATGTTCAAGTGAAATGAAATTATTTTATTTTACAGGGTGAGAAGTATTTTGACTTTTCTTAACACAAATATTATCAAAATAATTTTTGATAAATCATATAATAAAGATTTTTTCTTTAAATAATACCAAAGTCTACTTAGTTGTATAGCAGAAATTACTGTCCAATCTGTTCTAGATTTGAAAAATGTTTCAGTCAGTGTAAACTGACTAAAGAGGAAGGATTTTTGACTGATAAATTTTACATTGAAGATAATGATGAATATACTAAACTTCAAAATGGTGAAGTTCACTCTATCCTCAGTGCTCACACACTCAGTTCACCGTGCTTAAGCCAGCCCACAGGATCTTTTGATGGCAAAACAGGTTGTCTTGGAAAGACGCATGGATGGTAGAGCAGTAACCTACAAATTTTAGCATGTTCATAAAGTTTTTTGCATATTAAGCTTATTTTTTAACAAACTGCATATAATTTACTTGCTGAAAGAGAAGATGGCTCACATTAATTTGTCTCTTAACCAAAAACATGCAACAGCACTAATCAACAGTACTATGATGATTCACATCATCAGTGTTGTGGAAGGATCAGTAGAAGGAAAGGGAAAAAGAAAGAAATAAAAACCAATTTTAAGTCATTCAGAGCAGATAAAAAAAATCTTCTAAGAGATCTGTAAAGATGGTTTCTATTATTATTATTGTGACAAATCAATAATATTTATATTGATTTATTGATGATTTAATGTGTTTCTGCATCCTTGGTTGCACATCTTCCCTTTTCTGATGTTTACATCAAGAAATAAGATGCTGCCTCTAACTCCTCTGCCATAACCCTATGAATGCCTAAAAAAAGCAGTCTGGATTCAGCAAAACACCATCAGCATATTTTACTTTAAGCATGCAAAGTAATTCAATGAGTAGTGAGGATTTGCCTAACACTATGTAGAACCTCAATTTTTTATTTAAATGGAACTTACTTACATTGATTAGGTACAGCTCTAATCTATGCAGAAAACTGGAAAAAACTTTATTCATATTTTAAAAAAAACACTTTTAAAGGGATTGTTTGGGATTTTTTTGTTATAGAAAATGTTAGAATTAAAAAAGATACACTCAGTGGAGATAAAGGAAATTTCTGAGAACTGTAATGTTGATCAAAATTTCTGAGTTGTGTATCAGTCTCTCCTTAGCTTTAAGGTAAGTAAAGAAAATTCAGTTTTTATAAAAGCTTCTGTGAACACTGTTGGAATGACTACTGATAGAAACTGCTTACTTGTTCGTGGACTGTGTGTTGTGTTAGTTTGAGACACTGGATGGATGGAAAGTTCCATTCACTTTCTGTCACTGAGTCCATCCTCAGCCACCTTGAAAGATTAAGGTCAAGAAATTTTTTTACAATTTCTGTTCATTCAAGCCATAATTGGAAGTGAGTTGATACAAAAGTTAGTGCAAGTATATTTTCCACTCCGGATTCATATTCAACAGGGTGATGTGAACAATTCTTTTCAGAGAAGCTACTCCACAGTCACTAATGGTGTTTTTGTTGATTTCTGGACAGGATAAGGGTAGAGAAGCATATGTCATATATCATATGTTTATATGATATATAAAGAAACTTAAATTTGGTTGCAACACTTTTTGACCTATTGAAATAATGTGTTTAATTTTGAAAATTTTATAAAGATTGCTTATTGCTCCTAAGAAACAACCTGGACACATCCCCTTCTGTCCTCCTGCCCCACCTCCTTTTCTGATATTTCACAACATTTGTTAGCATGCTGTATTGCATTCATATCTTATACTGTGCTTATATATTTTGGTATTCATCTGAAATACTCTCCATAAACACAAAATGAAATAAATAGGACATAAGGGCAAATCTTGGCCCACATTCTGGCTTAAGTACTTTTTTATCGTGAAACTTCATATTGATGGTTATTATACTCCTAAGCAGCATAACATTGAAATCATAACTGGGGCTTTGTTTATGTGCATATTTTTCTCTCTGTAGAACTGAGAGTTTTTCTGTTGGTTAGCTTTCAGTGTTTTTTATATTTGAGGAGTTTCTGAAAATATAAAAGAGAAAGGACATAAAAATTAAACCCAAAATTTTCATTCGCTGGTGCTACTGTTCTGGAAAAATAGAGAACTTATTACCATTCTTAACCTCCAGATTAATGAATATCCTAAAACTCTGTAAAACTGAAGTTTTAAACTTAGGCAAATAATTTGGAGTTTTACTATGGTCTTCAACTGGGTGATTAGTATTCCTTTAATTTCTCTTTCTTTTGATGCACTTTACATTTGCCAGGCAGCTTAACTTCTCTAATACTGGCTATGTCTACATCAGCAGTACAAAGGAGAAACACATCATCGGATCAAATTAGCTGCTGCTGTCTTGTCTGCTGTTCTGGGGCACTTTTTTTAGCAGTTTTAGTCTCATTCCCTGATTCAAATATCTTCACCCCACATACAGTTTGAAGTCTTGTGAAGCACCGACCTCTGATGGGAACACTAATGATCCCATTACTTTTTAGATTGTATTTGGTGCATGCCTGTTAAGGAGTTTTCCCTCCAGTTTCCTCCTAAAGCAATCTATTTTGGATAAATTAAAACTGAACCAAGCTAAGGCACTGTAAGAGCTGATATTTTTGGGAAATGAAGTTCAAAACTTCAATACTGTGAACCAAAGTGCAAATTTAGACCCAGCCCATGAGACTCAGAGATTTGTAAAGTGCAAGTTCAGGAGGGATTTTTATGCTGCCCTCCAGTGTAAAAGAGGTTATGCAATTTCCTCCACTAAATTCTGCAAGCTCCAAGCTTCTGTTTTCAGTCCATACACTCATTGGTTAGTACCAGCTGGAAGGGTGCTCAAGAGGTCTCCAAGGCCTGCTTGTAAAAGAGCCAGCTCTAGGATTAGACCTGGTTGCCTGGGGCTTTTTTCAATCAGGTCTTGAAAACCTGATAATACAAGATTTTGAAATAAAAGTTACACATAGCAACTCCCTACATACATATTGTAATGAGACTCCTGTGATTGGTAGAAAGATACAGTTGTTCTCTCCCACCCTAGAGTGTTTAATGTGTATTTAAATTTATGCAAGACCAACTCATAATAATTCGGGGTTGACCATTAAAGTAGCTCTTTGCAGAAGGAGCTGGGGTGTTATCGGATTTCTGATTCCGATATTCTGGTGGTTTAGAGTCTTTTTTGCCCTCCTGGATATTTTGGGGCAGACGCAAGAAAGAGACAGAGGCTTCAAGCTTCAGTTTCTCCAAGGTCTATCACTTTGTTTATTATTCCTTATCTCATAGTTCTCTCTTTGCCCAGCGAGGTCTGTCTTGAACACCGGCCATAGCACAACTGCTCTTCCCCGAAAGCTTGTCCCCTTTTATACAGATTATTACGAACATATTGTTTACCATTTCCTACCAATGTCCACCATCCACATCAAACAGATCATACCTACTTGGCCCAATCTCCCCAAACCACATTGTGCTAACGTCACATCAGAAAACGGAGGTGAAGAAGAAGAAAAACCTAGGGAACTGCCCCAAAATCTCCATCTTGGCTCCATCTACTTCTATTATAGAAAACCTGAAACTACATATTTCTCACTCAGTGATAAGCTAAACTACTGTGTTTCACACTCTTGAGATTTGTAATTCATCTCTGCCTTGTGCCATGGTCTGTGACCCCCATGGACAAAACTGAAACCCCCCTATTCACCCCCCTGGACAGGGCTATAACCCCCCTGTACTACGGTCAATCCTTCTTGCTCAGTTCCCAGACTGTCTGGTCAGGGTCTCCTGAGCTTCCAGGGCAGCCAAAGAGATGCCCTGGATTCTGACAGGGTGTCCTGGTGGATAATGAGCTGTCCAAGAACAATGTGCCCTTGTGACCAAGAAGGCAAATGGCATCCTGGCCTGCACTAGGAAGAGCATTGCTGAAGGAAGCAATCCTACCTCTTCACTCTGCCCTGGTTAGGCTGCTTCTGAGTCATGTGTTCAGCTCTGGGCTCTCCAGTACAAGGAGTGCAAGAAGGTACTGGAGAGATTCCAGCAGAATGCTGTGAAGATGAGAGAATTGAAACCTCTCTTCCATGAGAAAAGGATGGAAGAGTTGGGCTTTTTTAGCCAGGAGAGGAGATGACTGAGAGAGGATCTTATGTGTGCAAATACCTTAAGGACAGATGTCAAGAGCACCAGTCTCTTTTCAGTGGTGCCCAGCAACAAGGCACAGGACAGGGGGCACAAACTGAAAGAGAGGAAGGTCCCTATGAACGTGAGAATAGCCACCTCCTCTGTGATGGTGGTAGGACACTGGAACAGGCTGCCCCAGGAAGTTTTGGAGCCCCGTCTGAAGATATTCAAAACCTGCCTATGTGTGATCCTATGCAGTCTTTTCTGGGTGACCCTGCTTTAGCAGGGCTGTTGCATTAGATGACCTCCACAGGTTTCTGCCAACCCCAAACATGCAGTGATTCCATAGGATGGTCCTGGTTTTATTGCGTCAAGACTTAAATGTATGAAAAAGAAATTCCAGACACTTGAGTTCTGTCTTTTTGGCACTGACTTGACTTCTGAGATGGAGAGCCTCGAATTCTCTGTCTACATGATGGACTTGAGATGTCTGCTTGTTTCAGTGTATCTTGTAATCTTTTTTGCTATCCATAAAGTCAGGGACCTAATCTTATTGAAACTATTAAATTCTGTAGGAAGATACTTTTATATCCATCTATTCTTATGCACACAGATTAACATTGTTAGGATCATTAAATGTGTTTTTTAATGACAAAAATTCTGTAAATGGCTTTGCTCCAAAATGAGAACTGCAAAAGGCAGAAATGACACTTAGCAAATATTGATCTGAAAAATAATTTTTCCCACGCACAAATAACGGCACATAGGGAAGAAAAGGAAGGAGGATCTAATTTCTACATAGACTATAACTGATTGTAAAGAAATTAGGTATTTTGTATCAAAGTTGAAATAAAAGCAGGGCATATGGTTCTTACAGTCTCTCATAGTACAAATGAGAGTTGTTCAAGGAGTGAATTATGGATAGGACTAAATTATCCATGCATATTCTGCAGGGGACAGATAATGAACTTAAAATTCTCATTTTTAAACTAAATGGTTGCTATTTCAATTACTAGTGGGTATCCATCAAAAAAAGCTACTTTTAAAGTACTTGGGTTAGATTAGGTATCATTACAGGAAATTGAACTATGAGAAATAACAGCTCATCTGAAAACACAGAAGATATCTTGTTCAAAATATGGCCATAATTGAAATTTGTTATTCTAACCATGGCTTTGCAATATAGAAGTACACAACTATTTAATATAAATTTAGATAGAATTCAGTCCCTGCAAGCTCTGGTAGCAGAACTGTCTGCATGTATGGTCAAGTCCTCCTAACAACTAATTAAAAATGTATGTTAAAAATGAGCATCTATAATTGTAATTTAAAAAATATATTAAAAAAAACCCAAATCCAAACTCAAACAGACATAGACAATGCCACAAGAATTTGTTAATGTGGACAGTATTATTTATTTTAATAAGTTATTCTATAGCAGTTTGCTATACTTTTAAAGACTCCATTTTAAACAGTGATCAATGTCTCTAATTCTGTATTCAGAGCGGATGTGATAATTCTTAAATCCATGAGAGGGGAAAACCTATTTCTAGGATTTATGCATACATACTACCTGGGTGGGCTTAGTATTAATGACACTGATCATTTCCCAGAATGATGGTGCTTTTTGCAATCCTACAGGAAAGATTTGTGCAAGCACAGATGGGCAAAAAAGGAAGACAGAAGATAAAGCTCTAAATGGATTAAGTTGGCTGTGTTGAGTGGTCCTGATAACAGTATATATTTTTGTAAATTTTAAAGTCTTTATTTCTAATGACACATTAAAGATTCACTTACTGTTTCCCAGCTTTCAGATTTATTCTGAATACATTTTTAAAGAGCACTGAACCTTAACTTTTACTGTGTGGGCACAGATTTATGCCCCATGAAATTTGTCTGTGTAATTTTGGTCTCTGTATATCTGGTTTATTTGTTGAAGGTGTCTGAATACAAACCTCTTTGTTTATAGCTTCCTCCTGCCTCATTGCAAGCATGTGCAAGCAGCCACATGTTTCAAGGCTGCAGTTGGCAGGAAGGGCACAGGATTTTCAGCCTGAAGCAAAGAATATGAGATGAGAAAGTGTGGACAAAATAAATTCTGTGATGTGATAAGAAAGAAATGTTGTACCACATGTAGCATTTACTTGGAGGAATTTGGAAAGGAACAGGGAGGAAGATTAGAGAGCTTAGGAAAAATTAGAAGCCTGAGAAAAAATGTAACAGGAATTACTGTACACCTCAGGAAGAGTATGTCTACGTCACATATGCTAGGATGACAAACTTTCATGGCACTTCATATAGACATGACCCACATCCTAATCAGGTATAAGGTTTATCTCTTTGTATTCCAAGTCAGCTGCAAATGCAGCTTCAGTACTGGATTAAACTATAATGTTGCTTCCCAGCTGGTGCTTTCTCTGGTATGTCCTGAGGCACCTGTTTTATTAGCAGTTTTTTTGGGATCACAAACTATGAATGAACAACAGTTTTGCTTAGAGCCAGCAATAATGAAAAGCTTGATTATTTCTTAAACTGTTATCACTGAAATATTTTGTAGAGCATTTCCTTACTATTTTATCTCTTGATTTCATTGTTGGGGAGACTTCATTGCCTAGTCCTGATGTATTTATTTGAGAAAAATTAATATGGCTTATGACAAGGTTTTAAGAATATAGAGAAAGAGAAAATGTGGGCAAGTACAGCATTTTCTTTTTTATTAAGCAAGTGCTGTTGTTTATATGGGATAGTTTCATCTGGAACCACTCTGATAAGGTTGAAAAGCTGCTATTTTAGTTGCCATTAACATGATATAAACTCTTCAAGTGCTCATTTCAGACTGGCAGACAAGCAGTGAGGTTTCTGGCTTATATATCTGGCCATGCTACTGTATAAACAAAGCAAGTTCCCTGTTGTACCTCTCCTTCTCCCTGCAAAATGAGGAAATTTGCCCGGTATCACTTGAGGGCATTCAGAAATCAATTTTTCAGTGCATTTGACCCAGCAGATACAATAAAAATGTGAATACAGAAAAGCCTAGTTACAGTAATGCTGTCATTGTGGTTATCATTTTTAGCTATATCAGTCCAAATATCTGGAAAAGTTCTGTGTGCCTGGAAATGGCATGAGGCCACCTGAAATCAGCTCATGTGTTTTGACTTGCTTCTGCTGACAAGTTCCCAATTGTCTGACAAAGTAAAGCGAAAACATGAGTTTTGATTTCCTTACCGCCATGGTGTGCAGCAGCCGGGGGTGCAGCCATCCCCACAGTCTCAAAGGGCTGAGTGCAGAGAGGCTTCTCAGCAGCCTGTGAACTGCTTTAATATGTACCTCATATATATATACACACAATACAAAAAACGTATTTCCTCACAGGTTTCCTGTAAGCTGCTGGTGTGGGTAAGAGCTGTGAGGGACTCCTGTCTCTCCCTCCTGTTTTTTCCTCAGGAAACACAAAAATTGTGTTTTGTGCATGAGGGTCACCAGTCTCACTCTTGTGAGTGCATCCTAATTTAGTCTCCAGGTTCAAATAGGTCATTGATTTCAGATTAGCAAAAGCAAGACAAATCTAAATAAAATATTTCTGTGAAAGAGCCTTTTCTTCCTCCAAAAATTCTAACAATAGCAGGACTTTTTTTTCCAGGCAGGCACTTGCTATTGATTATGGGCCTGAAACTATAAATCAAACACATAAAAAAATAATAAGGAAAAGAAAGCCACACATATTCAATGATAAATTGAATTAGAAAAAATTCATATCTTCACTGCAAGAATTTTACAACTATAAATTTACAGGTGTTGTGTTTTATTTCTCTAAGTCGCTATTTTATGTGAAACTGAGTATATGATTTCACTGGCAGAAAGTTATGGAGTGACTGAAAGAAAAGTAAATAATAATTTTTATCACAAGTGTAACTTAGAATATACCATAGGATAGTCATTGTGAAACACATTGTGAAGTAACTATCATCTTTTCTCAGCCATGGATGAAATTGAGCAATATGATGCAGGATGGTAGAACTGGAACAGGTCAGAGGAGGAATCTTTCTCTCTCATTATGCTGCACAGTCCTGAATACAAAATCCAGATCTGGTCCTCAGACAGGGTGCTTGTGTTGAGTAGTTTATTATACTTTAATCCCTATTCAAGACTGAACATTCAGTAAATTGATAGCTCAGGATCTCAAAATAATCATACCATGAAAGAAGGGATTAAAGTAATACAAAATAAATTTGCTACATCCTTCCATGCTGGTTTATTTTTTAAAATCTTCTTAAAAATATTCAAAATATCTATGTTGTCCATAACCAGTTTTTGCAGGAAGCATTTTTCTTTGCCTGACCTTGACTTTATGGAGGTGTACATAGAATTCTGATTGCCATTCATGAAGTTGCAATGTTCTTTAGTGTAGTCACCCTGTCCATAGCTCCTTTCCTGTTGGGGTTACATGCCCCAAAAAATTTAATTAATCTTCACTCTTTGTTACTAACTTTCATCTGTTTCTACCCATGAAGAATGGAAGCAAGTGTTCTCCAGCTTGTAAATGGTACTAATGTTTTTCCTGTGTAATATTTTTATTTTATTAAAACCAAAATGGTATCCATCTATCATATACCAAAATCAACATTTCAGAATATGCAAACTTATACTAGTATGTCTGTACCTTGGATCAGAGTGTAGCCACCACATGACTGGAATGCTAGCACATATGTGGGATGTGATCTGTCTTAGAAAACCCCTGCCTCATGGTGTGACTGTGACTATTGTCACAACGTGAATACAAAAAATTGTATCTTTTGATTAAAAAAGACCTCTATGACTTCTTTATGACTTTCTGTCAGATTCATTTTTCAGCAAAAGGATAGGTGTTTACAAAGTAGTGTATTTTTTATTGACCAGTTTCCTGCAAATTGGATATTAAGAATACTTATGTAAATATTTAATTTCAGACTTTGTGTTTGTTTTGTTTTGTTTTGTTTTTTCCTTACCTTAAGCTGTTTTACCTTGTTGGAGCTGCAGTACAACAAATTTGAATTCGTAATTCTTATTCAGAGATTATAAAGCTGGAATGAAAGATGATCTTATTTTTTCCTATGAACTTGTTCACTGTCTAGATTGCATTTCCGTGATGCATTGTCTCTGCTTTGATTAAGCATCTTGCTTGTTTTGGAGATGTGTTCTGGATAGGAAAAATAATCCATGGATGTTGTTAAACAATACATGCATTTTAATGCTGATCTGAATGATCATAAGCAGTACAGTAAGACAATAAGAAAACACAAGGACAGGCAAACAGTTTAAAAAATTGGCATGCTTTCCCTCCATACAAAAATCTGAAACAAAATATCTTATTCTATTACCCTTTCTTTCACATTATTTTTAGGTATTATTCTTGCCCTTTCCTTGCTGTGGTAACCATCAATCTCTCTTAAAATAAATCTTCCACTTTTCAAGCACATAATAGAACAAGCATTCTATTTTTCCCCTGGGTCTAAACTGGAACATTTGAAGTGTCTGATCTTACCCTTCAACCAAAAAGGGAAGAAGAGATCAAGGAACTCAGTCCATCACCTTTAGGTACAGTACTTTTGTAATTTTAAGACATTCCAAGTGTACATGCTGATATCTCTAAAGATATATCTCTGAAAGTATTACTGAATATTTAGTTTCTTAACATTTCTGAAATTCTGTAGTAAAATCTCCAGAGTTAAACCATAGAAGAGAGATAAAAATTAAATTCAATATGTTAGAAAATGTAAGAACTCCTTAAGAAATAATTTTTACTATTTTATCAGTGTACAAATATCTTACTCTAAAGAACAATTTGAGACAAGAGATATGTCATTCATTCAAAATATTCCCATATAAGAAAAACATTTGTCACTAGTTTGACCAGAGAAATTTTTATAACTTTTAAATTGAAAAAATGAAGTAACTTTATAAAATACATGTTTGAAGCTGTTTGCAAGTTCTATAAGGTTTTTTTCCCCTTTCCCATAATGAAATATGTAAAGTTCAAGACGTGACTACTGTAACTCTGTCTGTGTGATTATTGTAATTATTATAACAGGAAATTCTGTCTTCAAAAAAGCAATGGCATTATAGACTTCTTCACACTTATGGCTGTTTTAAGAAAAGTAATTCTCACACTTTTAATAACTTACCATTTGTTTCTCTACTGACCAGATATACAGACATTTATTTCAAATGATAAGGTATTCAATGTTTATTAGTGTGTGATGGATGTACAAATCACATAACCATTTAGTAGATCTTTTCAGAAGGAGCAACTAATCCATTCAGATATGTTTATCTTAGATTTGCATATTCAACTCTTTATATTACAATGAGACCAATAAAATATTGTAAATATAACAACAAAATAATAATTCTATTTTGTATAACAATACCAAACAAGGGTGACAGATGAAAACATTGTTTTTAAAAACATATCAATGCTAGACTAATAGATTATAACAGAGTCTTCTGAAAATACTGATGGAAACCAGCACTGAATTACAGAAAATCCACTCACAGTTCCAGCATCAGTTGCATAAAAGAATAAGAAGGGTGCTCATGAAGTATACGAGAAGAGAGGCAGGATGATAAATTTTTCTCCCATACTATGGGCAAGATAAGTTTGTAGACGACATCTTTGACAGAGCATGTCTGTAGTCTTTGCCTCTACATGCATCAAGCAGCACTTTCTGAGTGCCCTGGTTTGGGGAAAATCTGGGAGGAAACCTCTGAATGGGATCCCTCTAGAAAGTAAATTCAAGTGGCCTCTCCCTGTGTCGGTTAGGGAGACATAAACCTCCTTCAAGAGAAGTGGAAGAAACTCTTTATTTAACAAGCGAAGTACTCATAAACATGAAAAATGAATAATATTAAACAATGGAACATCTCACAGAGATGGCAAATTCAGAAGGTCTTTGTTGTGCTGCGTAGCTTGGCTTGCTTGGTCTCTCATCAGTCCCTCCTGCTCTGGAAAATGCTGTGTCCTGGCCTTGGTGGGCCACAGGTTTGAGCTCCCAGTGTTTTTCCAGGTTTTTGGTCCAGAGCAGGTTTGAGCAGTTCCAAGAAAAAGAGAAACCACACTTCAGGGAACTTCTCTGCTTCAGCTAGCTAAAAAACCTCCAAAAACAACAAAACAAAACCAAACAAAAAAACCTAAAAGAAAAGGAGAACTCTCTCCCACTGTCTGTGCTGCAGACAACACAATCCATGAGAAAGAAAGCTGAAGGTCTTATCTCTATGTTTTTGAATACAGCCACCTCAGACATTCCACCACTTCTCCTTCTCCCCACCTTCACTCTCAGATCTAGTTTTAAAAGCACAGAGGTCAAAATCCAGCATAAGCAGAACAGATGAATGGAGATACAAGCATCAAAAAGTCACTGTAGGACACTGAGTAACAGACAACAGTGAAGCCATCATTAGTTTTACTATAGTCCTGAAGTCTGGAAAGAAACAGATTTTGGAGATGTCAGAAGAGAGATGATAAAAAGAATAATTTCATTTTGTACATATATGGCAAAAGATGTTTGAAAGTAAAGACAGCAAGGAGGGAACATGAAAACAGAGGTATTTTCATACCTGAAATCCAGGTTTTGTTTTTACCCATGTATTGGGTTTTCTGAGATAAAAAGTAAGGATCCAGTGGAAAAAAACCCACATGAACAAGTTTTCTTCTGATCACTTATCTATGAATATTTGTGGAATAAATTTATGTTTTTGAAAGCCACGAAAATAGTTTCTGAAAACAAGTGTCATGCCTTAACTCCAGCCATGCATTTGCTCCCACCCCCTCTTCCCCACCTGTTGAGTTAAGATAGTAATAGTTTAATAATCAAAACAAAGTAAAATATAATAATACTAATTATAATAATGATAACAATGAAAAAGAGGGAGATAGAGGAATAAAACCCAATAAGAACAAGTTATGCACAATACCATTGTTCACCACGCAATGACCAATGCCCAGCCTGTTCCTGAGCAGCTGTCCATGGCACATGGCCAATTCCCCTCAGTTCATATGCTGAGCATGACATTCTAAGACATGGAATATCCCCTTGGCCATTTTGGATCAGCTGTCCCATCTTTGCTTACCCCCAGCTACTTGCAAACTTCTTCAGTTACAGATCATGACACTGAAGTCTTTGACTTTGGATAAGCACTACTGAGCAACACCAAAGACATCAGTGTGTTGTAAACAGCATTCCCATACCAAATCTGAAACACAGCATTGCACCAGCTACTGAGAAAAAACTAATTCCATCCCAGCTGCTACGAGGATATCAGGTCAAGTCAGAGGTGAGATTCATCCTAAAGCTACACGCCTGACTGAAACAGGATTTTATCAGGTGGCCTTCCTCTACAGTGGTACTGAGTCTATATTCAATATTGCACAGACAAGAAGTGGCCTAAGTTGCAATTGCAAAGATATGTTTAATTGCAGAAGAAAGGTTTTGGGAAATATTTCAAGGAATTAGGTGTCTTGAAATGAAGTTCCACTTCAAAAGCTTGTTTTTCAGCACTTGTCACTATGGAGCCATTAACTCTGTATTTATTTTCCTTTTCCTTGACCTAGAAATGTTTAATTTTTCTCCTCCTTTATTATATGATAAAAAAATTACCAACTTAATTTTCTCTGATTCTTGATGTCCTCTACCTTTTCTGCTTGCACTCTACCATTTCTGAGTGGAGTGGGTCACATGTGACCTAAGAGACAGTATAAAAATGGTCAGCCTTGTTGCAGTTGGATTTACAGACTCTATTCTAACCACTGAATTTTCAGAAGATTTTAAGCCTCCTGCTTGATAGAGCTTTGAGGAGTTAATAATGTAAATAATACTACATAAACGACGGCATAAATTTTGTCACAGACCTGGGGAGAAGTAACCTCACCAGTGAAGGTTTTGCTTGTTTTCTCCACAGTGGGAAAAACTGTATGGTTGTGCTATTCAGAGTGGTCAGAAAGATACTGGAGAAGGTCTTAAGGAGAGGAGGAAGCTCTGCCTGATATTGAATGGATGCTTTCCTAGTCAGGTAATATTCTATTCAGACAAGACAGTTCATATCTATAGAGAAAAACAGAAGCATTATTGTAGAACTCGATTCTGTGATTCTGTGTGATTCTGTAACTTAATTCATACTCTTTGGCCATTTTTCTTGGAAGTAAAGCTTGCCTTTGTGAATGATAGGAAGGTGGAGGAGAAGACACTGTACAAAGACACTCTCTCCTGTCAACCTCTTCATTTGTCTGCAGTCTTGCCTGTAGAAACCCTGCAGATATTTAAAAGCCATTGTGTAGTGTATCACTCTAGCAAGGTTTAGCAAACTGTGCAANTAATTCATACTCTTTGGCCATTTTTCTTGGAAGTAAAGCTTGCCTTTGTGAATGATAGGAAGGTGGAGGAGAAGACACTGTACAAAGACACTCTCTCCTGTCAACCTCTTCATTTGTCTGCAGTCTTGCCTGTAGAAACCCTGCAGATATTTAAAAGCCATTGTGTAGTGTATCACTCTAGCAAGGTTTAGCAAACTGTGCAAGAACTGAGTTTCTTTGCATCGGGGGAAAAATGAATTCTGTATACTGTGGTTCCTCCCACTTTAATTATGACATGAAGAAATAAAACATACAAGAAGAGAGAATGAGACCAGGGAAAGAGTCCTATGGAGAGCCACAAAGTGAAGGGCAAGAGAGGTGCAGTGTGGGAAGCTGCGAGGACCATCTTCCCAAAATGCTATGGATGAACATTTTGAGAAGAGATTGGAGAACATAAAGACACATGCCTGAATAATGTGGGAATTTTGCATGCAGGTATTTGCACACATGTACTTGCGATCTGACAACAATCTTGTGATATCAGTGGTAAATTTCCCATTGATGATTATGATCAGATGTCAATTCATTACCCTTAAGTGCATATATTGGATTTATTCCTTTATCATTCATAAACACAACTTCATGAGTTTAAAAGAAATCTGTCTCTGCTTGTTATGTATTTTCTATTTTCTCCTCATGACCCAGAATAAATGACTGAAACATTTATTTCAGAGTCCCAAAAAACAGTCATGATGGCAATTCATGACTTGAACAATGATAAATGTTCTCTACTTCATATGAGATCAGGAAATCACTTGCCTTTAAGCCATCCAATCTAAGGGTATTAATTATGTATTACATTTCATGAACCTTCTAAATTTAGACAGCCTTACAGGGACTGGTGTGATTTATTAATATACTGACAAATAATTAGCTGAGGAATGTATCATGTATATTTCATCCATAGCCTGAAACTTCAACCTCTGCCACTTGGGAACATGAAAAATCTAAGAGTCTGTCTATCATTTAGTTTTTGAAGACTCACTTTTTTTGGCTATTTTTTAGAGCAACAACATGAAGCACTGATATTGTTCAAAACTGATGTTCCAGCACACTTATACTGATGCTGTAAGTAATGTTATGTAAGAGGAAAGTGCTTATGAATCAATGCAATTAATGTCTGAGAATGACTAGAAGGCACTAATAAGCATCTGGTTATGGGTTTTGGCAATTAATGCACTTGAGCCACTGCTGCAGCTGATTAACCATTGTTAGTTACATTGTTAAGAAGCTGGTTTCACTATAATATTCATATATCATAGCCTCGTGGCTATTTTTTATTGTAATAACTATAAAAAGTTTTGCAACTCAACCTCAATGGAAAAACCATTGTTTTGAACAAAGATTACGGAGCCCAGAAAGTGGAGATAGGATTGCCAAACTAATTTCTGCAGCGTAATAGGAATCTTGGAGTAGCATATTTAGCCAGGCTGCAAGCTACTTGTCAGAGGATCAGTTTGTACAGTACTTCATGTATACCTATACATTATAAACAATCATTTAAATTCCTATGTTAGAAGAATAAAAGCAGTTCAAATAAAATTGACCAGAAATCAGAAAATGTGAAGCTATCATGCATTGCTTTTGTGACCTGCAGGAATGTGTTCTACTGTTTATTACTTTCTCTTTTTTCTTACAGTTCATATTCCTTGTAATGGATTGTTCTTCCTACAGGTTTGTTTTATCTGCATCTGCCTTGTGTGACTGAGGCCTGGCCCATCTCCCTTACCAGTCTACCTGTCCTATTCCCTGTTTTATTTCCACTTGTTTCCATTAGCTACAACTTCATCAAAAGTCACACAATTTTTT
>VWYP01011743.1:4364-115650 GCA_013400435.1 Pycnonotus jocosus
AAACGTCACCGTTTTCATGCTAAAAAAGCCACCCTGGAGCTGTCCAGTCCAGCCACGCTGAACTTTGCTGTTCAACTCAGTAATTAAGCTCAGTCTCAGCTGAGAATCAATCCGCCAGATTTCAGCCCGGAGTGAAAACAAACGGCTGAATTAGAAACCCCCCAAAAATAGAAATCCCGCCCGCAATCACCGCCAAAACCATCGCCGGGGCCCCTGGAGGATCGTAAAAGACATTTAGCAAACAACAAGGTGCCTAATGATGCAGGGAGCTTTTCATCCAGCACTTAAGACAACTCACTACACGTAATTAGAGCGTTTCCAGAATCGTCCACAAATGTCACCTGCCTCCAAATCCGGCGGCAATTCCGGCTGCTTTATGTGCACAGCTCTAAAATTCAGGCAGAGGAGATGGAGAAAACAAAGCTGATGACAGAGTTCTCGTCTTGTTTTGGAGCAGCAGAGAAATTTGGAAGTGATTCTTTTTTTTTCTCCTCTTCTGCGTAATTTGCTGGGTTTTGTAATAAGGTTTTATGGTAGAGCCAGATTATTTGGATGTTTGTTGGGAAAAGGTGGTGTTTTCTACCCCTCAGGAAGTCATTCATCAATGCACTTGGGGATAACTCAATGTGCATCCACAGGAATCTCTTCTTAGCCTGATTCTCTTCAGTATTTCCATTTATGTAAAAATTACAATGCCACAAAACAGAAAAGAACCCGAACAACCAGAACTGAAGATTGCCACAGGAAAAGGATTAAAAGGGACACGCTCAGAAAGGCAAAATTAAGGTAGGAGTGGCTTTCCATGCAGGGATTCTTCAGGAACTGCTGGAAGAGGGAGGATATTGAATAAGAGCTGCCATTGTGAGCGCTGCAAAAGAGATGTTTAATTTAAGAGATGATTTCAGAAAGGTCACAAGTGAACTGTAGAGGTTCAAAAAAACCCCATGAGTCTTTAAAAGAAGTTTTGATTTCGTTTCATACAAGGATGACTAAGGGAGGATGTTTGAGGGGCATAAAGCACCAGCCAGCTGTTCTTGCCCATGGGCAATGAGGAAAATGAGAGCAGCTCAATGGCAACAGCAGACATCTGAAGAATTCCTAATTGCCCTTGCAGGAGCTGTCTAGACTCCCTCATTCCCAGTGTCCGGAGCATTGCTGCTGGCTGTTGTCACAGCAGGATTGTTGTCTGACTCGGTGTTTTTAGAAGAATGTTCTTGCTTGGAGGCACCACAAGATCCGGGCCTGAACCATCTCTGGAGTCTCCTTCAGCTTTTGTTTGGGAGGAGTTGATTTTTCTGAGTCACAACATCAAACCCCCCGGATCTGTTGGCTCAGTGCTGTTTGTGCCAGGCAGGATCCACCTGGGAGAAGAAGAAGGAAGGAGAAGAAGAAGAAGAAGAAACCTCTTTTGAAGCCCAACACAGTGATGACACATGGGAGGCCTCAGTCCTGGATTGCAAAGACAAAATGGAAACCCACACTCTCTGTTTAGTCACCAAATGGTTTTACCAGCCTGGATTTTCCATTCTCTTGTTATTTTCTCCCCTCAGGGTCGTCCTTTCCCCCTTCTAAAGCCTCATGGAAAGCACAAAGGAAAACAGTGGGCACTGTTAGCTTTGAGTAATTCCTGAAGGGAAAACATTTTCACTGCTGAGGTGTAATTTGAAGGTGCTGCTTGTAGTCCACAAAAGGCTTTTTAAATGTGTAAGAATTAACTGATTACTGCTGTATTAACGAATTCCTGCAAGGAGAGCACAAAGGACCCACCAAGGAACGCAGAAATCGCTCTTTTGAAGGCTGGAAGAGCTGAGTTTATCAACAATGTAGAAAACCTTTGACTGAGTCAACACACAGCATTTTTTAAAAGTCTTTGGCTCACGCAGTTCAGGAGTCGATTCGCTGTCAGAATATTTGTTCTGGACTTGTCAGGAATCTCCTGCAGGAGTAACAGCTCTGTTTGCAGAAATCTCTGCTAAAAATCACCACCATCTCTGCTGCCTGCTCATGTCTCCTAAATCTGGAGATATTTTCCCAATTTGCCTTCAAAATTGACCAAGTATCCCTAAGGAGGACTTGGGAAAAGAAGGCAATTAGTAACCTGATTTTTAGCCGGTGATCTGCTAAATTAAAGCACAAAACATCAATGAACATTAATTTTGTTTTCATTTTTGGATGGGCAACCTTCAGAAAGCTTCACAACTCTGTCATGTGTGCAGACATCTTTTAAGAGGGACTGGTTTGTCTTTTATTCCATTAATTCCTTTATCAGAGGGGAATAGGAGCCCCTGGGTTTATTTACATCCTATCGGCAAGTGAAACATTGGAATCTGAAATAATCCCGGGCAGAAATCTGCCGAGAACATTGGGAAAACATCTTTTCCTGCAGGTGTTCATGTGCTGAATCAGAAGTCAAGCCTCAGAAACACGGAGGGGGAAAATAAAGATGTTGGTCATGCCTGACATGCCACGGTTTTCATTTTTCCAAAAGGAGCTTTCTAAATCTTGCCCTGAAGTGTCTGTTTGAGTTTGGCTGAAGGTCAGCACATTCTCCTCGTGAAATGGGAAGTGCCCAATTACCCTGAGGTTGATGAGGGGACAGTTAATGAGAGCTGTGCAGAAACACCACTCTGAAATAATCAATATTGCAGAACTTGTGCTGCTCTCCCAGGATCTGATCCAAAACCCACTGGGATCAAGCACCATTCCCACCCCATGGGAGCCTGCTCCAGCCAGCACATCCTCCTGGGACACATCAGACACAAAATCTGTCCCTTCCCATCGCTTTCCTGTGTTCAGTGAACAATTGGGATCCACCCCTTGAATGCTCTACTTCTCCTGCCAGACTTGCTGACAATCAGAAGTGCAATTAGGATTTCTGTGTAGCTCATGATAAACTCCCGTGGAACACAGGGTTCTCCACTGCGCTGGGAATCTGGAGTTTGGAAGATGGACATTCCCAGCCTGTCACAGACCCAAACATCAATTTTCAAGTGCAATTTTCCTGAGACACTTCACCAGTTACCAGGGAATTCAAACCAGCTCTTACCTGCCCCATACTCATGTGTGCATTTTCAGTTTCAATTTGACTATTTGATATCCTGGCTTCATTGATTCATTGACTTCAAACATTCAATTATTTTTTGTTGATAAGAAACTCTCTAATTGAGTAATGTTGTCAGAATCTATAATGATCTTTATGGATGCTGAGAACAGGCAGGTGTCCCAATATTTCCCTGAAAAGAGTTTTTTTGTTTAGTTATGGAATAACTTAAATTTCAGAATCAGGTCTGGATCTTTATCTGCTGCTGGCAGCATGCATTGATTTATGAATCAGATCCCAAAATCACAGAATAATTTTGGGTGGAAAAAAACCTCTCAGAACATCGAGTTCAACCTGATCCCCACCTTATCCCTAACCCAGAGCTCTCAATGCCACTTCCAGGAATTCCTGGGACACCTCCAGGGATGGGCACTCCAAACCTCCCTGGGCATTTCCAAGGCCTGAGCCCCCTTTCCATGGGGAAATTCCTGCTGCTGCCCACCCTGAGCCTCCCCTGGCCCAGCCTGAGGCCGTTCCCTCTCCTCCTGTCCCTGTTCCCTGGGAGCACAGCCCGACCCCCCCGGCTGTCCCCTCCTGGCAGGGACTTGTGCAGCAAGAAAAACCCCCCTGAACCTTCTTAAAACAGACCCAACAATAGGAAAAAAACCCCAAGAAACCGGGGTGAAATCCCTAAAACAAAGAGATTTTCAGTGCTGCTCCCATTTCTCCTCACCCAGAGTCTGCATTGGGTCCCTGCAGCTCCATTGTGGCTCTGGTTACACATGGAGCAGGGACCCAGTTGTCCCCTGGAGCCACGGAGATGTCACCTGTGCTGGGGCCATCCCAAGTGCCATCAGAGGTCAGCAAGTTCCAGCATCATCCCCCAGAGCCACGTTTCTGGAACTCCCAGGTCATGCCCATGCTGCAGGCAGGGTAAAGGTGATGTCAGTGGGCACCTTCCAAATTCCTCTAAATCCCTGGGAGAAACCTGTCCCTGGGGAAAAGAGAGCCCTCAGTTCACTGCAGCAAAATCCTCCCCTAATCCTCCTCTCCAAGAACCCCTGGAGGTACAGCAAAGAGAGAAATTTCTCCTCCTGCCTGAGTTTGCAGAGGTGACTTTGGGGTGTTTCACCTCTCTGGTGGTGCTGTCAGCACCATCCCTGGCCAGGCCTGGGGCTGGATTCTCTCTTTTCTCCCTGTTTTGCAGGCAATCCATTGAAATGAATGGGACTGCTGGGAGAGACCACAAAATAATCAGCACCAGTAATGATGTAAAATTGTTTATGTCCTGAATTCCCTCCCAGAGGAAAAGTTTTTGCAGCCAATTAAAGCAATGGATTTAAATGTGTCTGTTGTTATTGCTGAGCTGTGAATATTCCACTCAGGCATTCCAATGGATGTGGAGAATTGGAGGTTCTTAGGGTGTGGAAGGTGCACAGACAAAACATTTCCAATTCTGGGGTGATTTAAGGTCCCATACCTGCTGTCAGCTCATGACAAACCAGGTCCTCCCTGAGCAAAACCAGTATTTTAGTGCTGCCTAATGAGATATTGGCTCATTAGAGAAATGTTTGTTTCCAAGGAAGAACAGAAGCAATTAATTTGGTCTCACATGCCAGCAGGTTGTTTTGGGAAAAACCCCCCACACCTCAGAGAGCTTCAAGCAGGAGCTGCTGGGTTGAAACCAGCTCAGAGAAAACTTCAGTTTTATCACTTTTTTTCTTTTTTTTTGAACCATGTCTTTAATTGTTTTAAATCTATTAAAGATAAGAGGAAAAAAGAATGGTTTAGGTTTGTCCTGAGCTGAGTCTGGTGGCAAAAGCCAGGGAGAATTCTTGGCTCATGGTGCAGGACAGGGGCTGTAAACAGCCACAGAGCTCTGGAGTGTCCAGAGAAGGACAACAGGAGAGTTCCCAGCCCTGGAGGTGTCCAAGGAACCCCTGGAGGTGGCACTCAGGGCTCTGGGCTGGGGACAGGTGGGGATGGAGCACAGCTGGGACTGGGTGATCCTGGAGAGATTTTCCAGCCTCGAGGATTCTGTGATCTGACTTTGGTGGCTGGGAAATGTCCCCAGGCCAAAGGGTGGTGAAGGGGTCCTGAAATTCCTCCTGGCTTCAGCCTGCTGAGAGATCAAAACCCCCAAATAAATATAAATGAATCACAAACACAAAAAAAGTCAGTACCTGAGTCTGGGGCCAAAGGAGATCAGCACCTGGAAGGGAAATGATTTACTCCAACATGAAACACATCTCCTGCTGCACTCCCAGAGCCCAGGCTGCAATAAATCCTGTCTCTCCAGCACAGCACAGATTGGGAATCCCCCCTGAGCAAAGAATTGTGCCTCTGAGCCTCACCCTCCACTTACAGCATTTCTCTTCCCAGGGATTGTTCCATCAGCTCTAAAAAGCTCAGCTGCATTTTCCTCGCTGCTGCAGGAAGCCTGAAATGATCATTTTGAGGACAGGAATTGTCTCAAACCCCACCATGGCCATGGAAATGTCAATGCCTCTGCTACTGCTGATGCTTTAACAAAATCAGGAGTGAGGAGCTGATGGAGACATCCCAAAATTTTTGGCACCAAGACCCAGAACTGCAGCCTGTGCTGCCCTCACAGCCCAGAGCTGGCAGGGTTTGTTCCAGCTCCAGTGAGCAGGGACTCAGCAAAACACTGGGCACCAGTAAAAACCCATGGATCTGAAAAGACAAATGCATTTCAATGTATTTCAAATGTTCCAGTTCAATTAATTTCACTGTTAATTGAAAAATAATCAGCTACAAACCTGGAGGTGCCTGAGCCTCAGAGGAATCTGAGATGGTCACACCAGTCCATGAAGGTGGGAGGTGATAAAAGTGCCTCATGGTCTGGCCACCTTTGTTTCAAAAGCATTAATTGCTCTATTATCATGTCCCTCAATTTGAAAAAGAAATGGAGCATGCAGATAATTAATTAGTTTTTGTTCTGGAAACGTATTGACCTCAAACATCCCTCCCAGTTTAGCCGTGGGTTTCAACCCCTCCACTGTAATTTTGTCTGTGCAAAGCCTCAGTCGAAGCCGTTTCTGAACCAGCTGGTGGCAGTGTTTTCATTAGGAACAGAAAACCGGCATCCCACTCATTTTCCAAAGGATCCACTCCTTCTGCTGTCAAAGTGGGAGAATCTTCCTCGTTACTTTGGTTCCCTTCATTAGAATTCGAAGGAAATCCATCCAGGATATAAAACCCCTCCGTCACTGCTGCAGATTCCTCTGGTTTTTACAGGTTATGGAATATTTTACTGCCCTTTGGAGCCTGCCTGTTGTTCCTGCTGCTGGAATTCTGCTCTTAGAGGGCTCCTTGCTTTCCTCTGCAAGTTAGTTCAGATTTCAGACAGAGCCGTTGGAAGGAAATAAAAACCATGACAGATTTAATCCTGGTCTCTGCCCACTGGATCTGTGGGATTTGTGCCTGGGGAGAGAGGTTGGAAATTGCTTCTGGAAAGGGAGAGCACGGCAATATTCCCTTGCTGTCCCCACACATCCAGCAATGGCTCCTTCCTCCCCTTCCCTCTCCTGCACCTGAATTTCAACAATTTTAAGCTGTGTGCAGCACAGCTCCATCTCTGCCCGTGGTGCTCATTAAAAACAGAGAACAGTCAATCAGAATTTAGCAGGAATAACTTCCAGCATCCAGGCTGGAAATACCTATCCCAGGCCCCTCCCTCCCCAGCTGCCAGCAATGCACCTTGCCATGAGATATTCCCAATTTTCCAGCCTGGAGTCACAGGTGCAAGGATCCCCAAGGATAAATGGAAGCCATTCCATGTGAGATTCCAGCCTGGAATCACAAGGATCCTGAGTGATAAATGGAAGCCATTCCATGAGATATTCCCAGTTTTCTAGGATGGACTCACAGGGATCCTGAGGGATCATTGGAAGCCATTCCATGAGATATTCCCAGTTTGGAATCACAAGGACCCTGAGGGATCACTGAAGCCATTCCATGTGACATTTCTAGTCTGGAATAACAGGCACAAGGATCCTGAGGGATCACTGGAAGCCATTCCACGAAATATTCCCAGTTTTCCAGCCTGGAATCACAAGGATCCTGAGTGATAAATGGAAGCCATTCCATGAGATATTCCCAGTTTGGAATCACAAGGACCCTGAGGGATCACTGAAGCCATTCCATGTGATATTCCCAGTTTTCTAGGATGGACTCACAGGGATCCTGAGGGATCATTGGAAGCCATTCCATGAGATATTCCCAGTTTTCCAGCCTGGAATCACAGGGATCCTGAAGGATGACTGGAAGCCATTCCATGTGACATTTCCAGCCTGGACTCACAGGGACCCTGAGGGGTGACTGAAGCCATCCTGCCCCCTGTGCCTGGGCCCAGGATCCCATTCCCATCCCTGGTCCCTGTGTGTGCCAGCCGGGCCATCCGCCCCTGCTCCATCTGCTCCTGGGCACCTCCAGCCTGCACAGTGCACCCAGAGCTGCTGCCAACCCCTCCTGCAGGGCTGGGGACACACCAGGCTACAGCTAAGGTGGGGAAAAAAGGGTCAAACTCTCCTTCTGTTACAGGAAAAGCTCCAGCAGCTCCAGCAGGGAGNAGGATGACTGGAAGCCATTCCATGTGACATTTCCAGCCTGGACTCACAGGGACCCTGAGGGGTGACTGAAGCCATCCTGCCCCCTGTGCCTGGGCCCAGGATCCCATTCCCATCCCTGGTCCCTGTGTGTGCCAGCCGGGCCATCCGCCCCTGCTCCATCTGCTCCTGGGCACCTCCAGCCTGCACAGTGCACCCAGAGCTGCTGCCAACCCCTCCTGCAGGGCTGGGGACACACCAGGCTGCAGATAAAGTGGGGAAAAAAGGAGTCAAACTCTCCTTCTGCTGCAGGAAAAGCTCCAGCGGCTCCAGCAGGGAGTGGATCCCGATGGCTCCTGCCCCCATCCCACTCAGATCAGTGCAGGAGCTGCAGGGATAATGAATCCATGGGGATGAAATGAGGTTTGGGAAAGCCCCCTGAGCTCCTGGGAGTACCTGCACTGCAGTTGTGAAGTTTCCACTGGTGGTGGCAGCTCTCCAAGGCTGGCACTTCTCTCTCCTTCCAGCACCAGGAGCGCTCAGCTTGCTCGGGATTATCTGCAAAACAAGGAATAAACTCTTGTTAGCATAATAAATCTGCTGGTCTTTTTGAGTCAGAGCTTTGGGAGACTGGAAGAGATTTTTTTTTCCAGGTTTTGCTGTTGCTCTCAGCTTGGATTTGCTTCTCCTTTCCCATCCAGGAGGCCAGAAATCAGTGCAGGTAATTCTGAGGTTAAAAACAGACAAGAAATGGAAAGAACCAAACACACCTGCACGTGTCACTCCAGGAAATCTGTCATGCAGCTCAGCAGAAAGGTGACAGTGACACTGGATTTCAGTGTCTAGTGGCTTCCAGGGCTGGGAGGGAGCTGGGCCATGGGCTGTGTGTCCAGGTGAACAGCNAGAAGAGATTTTTTTCCAGGTTTTGCCACAGTTTTCAGCTTGGATTTGCTTCTCCTTTCCCATCCAGGAGGCCAGAAATCAGTGCAGGTAATTCTGAGGTTAAAAACAGACAAGAAATGGAAAGAACCAAACACACCTGCACGTGTCACTCCAGGAAATCTGTCATGCAGCTCAGCAGAAAGGTGACAGTGACACTGGATTTCAGTGTCTAGTGGCTTCCAGGGCTGGGAGGGAGCTGGGCCATGGGCTGTGTGTCCAGGTGAACAGCCTGGATCTGTTCCTGGAGGAGACTGGAGCAGGAGCTGGACAGCTGGCAGGGAATGCTCCTGGCTGTGCCTCTGTCAGGAGTGATTGATTTCCACAGATCACTTCATTCTTTACGATCTGGCATTTGCCAATGGAAAAACTGTTTGGAGAAAAGTCCTGGCCAGCCTGATTCCAACCCCTCCTGGGTTTTACTTCATTCCTGGCCTTTTTCAATGCTTGTTGAGCTCACAATTTCTGCCTTAATTGCACATGTTTGGAATAAAATTTACCCATAAACCCCCCTAGGATACACATTTCATTATCCCTTTGTCAAATTAAAAAAAAAAAAAAAATCAACAAAAAAAACCACTGTAAATATTTCTCTGTGAAGGAGTGATTGATGTTTCAATCATGTTTGGATTTGCATCCACCTTGGTGTCCTTCCCCTGTGAATATTCCTGGGAGCTGCCTGAGTGATGATAAAATTGAGCAGTCTGGAGTGTTTTGGGAACCCCTTTCAGGTTTATTCCCTGGAAAAGCAGCCCTGCTCCCAGGGTGTCAATTTGGTGGTCACATCAGAACTGTGAAATGCACAGAAATCTGCTGTGGGGCAGCCAGGGAAAGCAAATCCCCCAAAATCTGCTGGTGTTGAAATCACAGAGCAGCACCTCACACTGGGACCATTCCCTGTGCTCACTGCTCTTTGATATTAATGCAAATAGTGAAGTTTCCTTCTTTTTTTTTTTGGGTATCTTTGATATTTTTAAAGCACATTGGTTGCAATAGGAAGTGGTGACAGATCCAAGACGTGTTTATTTTACTTAATCTGAGGGTTTTAATGACTGCCATGAAATATTCTTTATTTAGAGTCCACTTTCCCATGGAAAACAGAATTATAGCCTGGGTAAGGTGAGAAGTGGTCACAATGGATCATCAGATCCATCCCAATAAATGTTCATCCCATTAAAAGGCAGGAAGGAAACAGATGAAGCCTCACCTGGGGGAGGATTTGAGAAACAAACGGAATTTGAGGCTCGGATTTGGCTTTTCCTGGTGGCTCAGCTGCGTTTGATGCTTTTGAAACCCCCAAATTTCCAATGTTCCTCTGCTTTTCTACCCTGAATTCTGTTCATCAGAAGCAATCCTTCTCCCCTCCATCTCCTTTTTCCTTCTGCTGTTCTATTGGTGGGATTTTCTGCTCCCACTTGGAATTTGTGTGGCATCCAGACACTGCAGATTAATTTGTCCCAGCACTACTACAGGGAAAATCAGGAATAATGATGGGAATTATGGATAACCATGAGATGGCACAAAGGAGATTTCCAGAGGAGCAGGGAAGGGTTAAAACCAGATCTCTAATTCCCATATTTTGGGGATGTGTCTTTCCAGCCCCCTTTTCCTTGGATTTGTTGACGTTAGAGGGCAGTCTCCCATTTTCCTGCTTTTTTTCCCAAAGTATTTTATCCAGCTCTTTTTGCAAAGCGCTCCGGAGCTGAGGACACCAACAAGCTCCCAAAAAAAGCTGCTGTTTTCACTTAAAAACCACTCCAGTTCTGGCAAATCTTCTCTCAAAAAACGACTTTTGCACGAGATCTGTGTGGAGGGGAGGGTGGGCAATTTATAAAAGCTCACAGAGATGAAATATTTCCCGTTCCAGCAGTTCTCTGGGAGGGCTCCGTGATTTCCCGGCTGGAATTTGCGGGAATTAATGCAGCGCAGCCTTTCCTTGACTTTGCAGAAGTGGCTATAAAAGGTGACTACGAAATTTTGGGTGATGAATATCTCCTAAATCCTCTTGAATTCACTTCAAGAAGTGTTTGGAAATCACAGGTGAGCCAAAAAAAATTTAAAAAATAGAAAAAAAAGAAGCCAAAGAATAAAAGTTGCTTTAAAATGTGTGGGAAAAGTGTTTCTGAATCAGCCTAAGGAACGTCTCAGAGCCATAAACCCACAGAGCATCCAGAATGCCATTCCAACATCCACAATATTCATGTTTCAAAGTCGAGGTGCTGTGAGCTTCCAACTTTTTTTTTTTTTCTTTTTTTTCTTTTTTTTAGGATGGCATTCATCTTTCTGACAAAAATAATTATGGAATGCTGACCTGCAGCCGCTTCAGGCTCGCTAGGAAAATATTATCACTCCTCCCAGCCCCAGTCGCACCTAATTTAAGAAGCTAAGCTTGTGATCTTGAAAAAAATAAAAGCAAAATGTACAAAAGTCACAGAGTTTTATCTCCCCTGGAATTTTTTCTTGTTGAAGTTGCAGGACAAAAGACACATCCCCAAAATGTGGGAATTATTGATCTGGTTTTAACCCTTCCCTGCTCCTCTGGAAATCTCCTTTGTGCCATCTCATGGTTATCCATAATTCCCATCATTATTCCTGATTTTCCCTGTAGTAGTGCTGGGACAAATTAATCTGCAGTGTCTGGATGCCACACAAATTCCAAGTGGGAGCAGAAAATCCCACCAATAGAACAGCAGAAGGAAAAATGACAAGTTCACAATTCTGGATGTAAAAGCCAAGGGCAGAAGCAGAATCTGTCAGAATCCTGCCCAAGGTGGCACAGGGGATGTGAGGAAAAGGAGAAATGGTCTCATTTTAAATTGAATTTTTGCCAGGCTCCACATCAGGTGTGCAGCAGTCCCGCCTGGAAAATCCCTGGATCTGTGTCTGCAATTCCACAGCACCAAAATATTACCAGAGCAGGAAGAATTTCTTCCCTCTCCCCCACTGGCAGGTGAAATCCATTTTTTATTCACAGGGAATGTGAACCTCCAGGTTTTCCTCCAGGTCAGGCTTCCAGGAGTGACTCTGAGGCTCAGAGCTGTCAGTGACCCTGAGCAGAATCCCCTGCAGAGGGTTGGAAGGCCCCACCCTTCCTGGGTTTGTTCCACCAGTCAGGAATGATGGAACCAACCCCACTGCTCCTCCTGGCCAGGGCTTTTCCTATTTATTGAACATGGAATTGAGGAAAACACACAACTGTGCTGCAATCACCAAAAAAATATAACATAAACCCATTGAGACATTGCTCGCAGTGATTGTTGGTGAATGGCAGGGGTGAGTCATGGGGGAACCCTTCCATTCCATCATTCCCTGATAAGGAGGGAGATTCGTTTCTTTTCATGATTTGCACACAAAATAAAATTTCTGCATTTGCTGGAAACGCAATTAAAAAAAAAAAATTGCCATGGAGGAAAAAGTCCTGGCAGCTGGAAAGGAGCAAATGGTGTGATGGGATCATGGAATCCCTGACTGGTTTGGGTTGGAAGGCCCTTAACTCCCATCCAGTGCCACCTCTGCCATGGCAGGGACACCTTCCACTGTCCCAGGCTGCTCCAAGTGGCCTTGGGCACTGCCAGGGATCCAGGGGCAGCCACAGCTGCTCTGAGCACCCTGTGCCTCATTTATTAATAATCATTAATAACCAACCACATCTGCAAAACACTCTGCAATTAATTTGTCAAGTGGAACTGTCTTCAGCCATTAGACTCTTAAAATTTATATATTTTAATGCAGTATGACTAAATTCATCTAAAATACAATGTATTTTACCTAAATAAAAAGCCAAATTATTGAATATGCCTTTCAAAAATCATTCAGTTTAGGCCAATGACCAAACAATCCAGTTTCTGAGGCTGCAGCATCTCTGATATCATTAATTAAGCAGTTATGGGCTCAGAGGTCCAGCTTTTGACAGGTGAACAGCACGAGGCAGGCAAGGCGAGTGCTCGGTGCCAAAACACCTGAATTCATCCTGGGAACACAGGGAAGATAAATGTAACTCATTTCCTGAACACCAGCACGTAAATGACACCTTATTTGTTGATCATAAGGAGTGATTTGTAAAGTTCAAGTACCAAAATATGCAAATTGGCACTGCGCTCCACATGCAAAAAGAGCAAAGGGATCCTGGAGAGCTCATCCTCACGTGGCTTCTGCCTCACCCTGGGAAAAGGCACTGCCAGGAGCTCAAAAAGTGCAGCACAAACACCTGGGCACTGAAAGCAGGAAATTCAGGACAGTTTGGTGGTAGAAATTTTGGAAAATCGCAACTTGATACGAAAATAGAGGAAATGTTTGGGCTGTTCAAAGTGCTTTGGAGGCCTCCTTGAGCTGCAGGAGTTTGGAGTCTGCAGGCAGGAGCATCCATGAGGATGAGCCCTTTAGGAGCTCAGCTTTGATGATCCTTGTGGGTCCCTTCCTGCTCAGGATATTCCACAAGAAACCCAGTGACATTGTCATTAATATTTGCAGAAAAAGCAAAGGAAATGTAAAAAAACACTCCCCACCTTTGCAAGAGGGAAAACAGCAATTTTCTGGGTTCATAATTATCTTTTCGTAGCCCAGTTCCACCCACATGGGGCAATTATCTTCTTTCCTTTAAGGTTGTGTATTAATTAATCAACATGATCAGTTTACATAATTCATTCTATAAATTTTCCCCCCCATTTTTACTCACACATACTCTTCTTTCCTCGAGTTGAGAGCCATTTGTTCTTTTTAATTAATTGATGATTTTTACTTGAAAATGAAGTAAAAAATACCCCTCTGCAACATGATAACCATCATCTACTGATAAGGTAATTTTTAATCATAAAAAAAAAGCAAAGCAGAGCTGGGGGGACCAAAATGACTCAGGACTGATGCTGACATCACTGAATTTAACAATAAATTTCCACAGCATCCTCACAGCCCTTCGCTCCAGCCAAGTGCCATGTTGCTAATTAAGATGTTAATGAAGACACAGAGACAACCACAGCAGCCTGGGCTCCGAGTGGAGCTCCCAGCTCTGGAATTTGGCTGCAGTGTGGAAAGCCCAGTTAGGATTGGGAGGGTCAGGAGAGCCCTGAGGCACAAAGCACAGAAATGTGTGAGGAAGCTCCATGGGCAGGGGAATCTCCGAGTGCTCAGAGCTTTGGGAGGTGCTCCAAGGTTGCCACAGAGACTCACCAGCTTCCTTTGACCAGGAGTGAACACAAAATATTCCGACCCTGAACGTGCCAAATGTCCAAACCTGTGGAAGATGCTCTGTCACTCCCTGATCTTCCAGTGAGTTGGGGATGAAACCTAGGGATGAAATCTGGGGATGAAATCTGGAGATGATGTCTGGGGATGAAACCTGGGGATGATGCCTTGAGCAGCTCTCCACAGCCCATTTCTTGTCACTCTGAGCCCTTACACATCTCCTGGAAGGTTCACACCAAAGTTGGAAAGATGATCAAGCTGATCCAGCTTTTAAGATCGCCTTCTTTCCCAGCATAACCAACCCAGAGAGTTCAAATCTGTGCAGAATGGGAAGAAAAACTCTTCCTATCACCACAAAGACAGAATAATTGCCCTAATCCCCCAGATTGCCCAGCCCCAGAGTGATGTTTGATATTCAGCTGGGTCGTTTTTCACTCACCAAGGTCCATCCTCACCTCAGTTGTTCTCACCAGCCATGGCACATTGGGGTAGGACAGTGAGCTCAGCTTGGTTCCTTAAAGAAAAAAGTCCTGCCATGCTGCTCCAATCTCAAAAATAAATTTCAATATGGTGAGAGTGACAAAAAAGCGTATCTTTGACATTTTTTCCATCTTTCCCCAAACTCTTTCAACATTTAAGCAGACAGCTCATCAATGACATTCTGCATAAATGCTCCACAGTTCAGAGTAATTTTTCATGATGAATCTTTAAAGTGCCAGACTCTCTGATAAGTTAAATTTTGATTTTCTTTATATGACAAATGGTTAATAGTTGTCTTAGAGCCTTTCTGCACTATGATTTTTATCTCTATTTTATTACGGTAATAATAACATCTAATAGACTCTTTCATATCTGTCTTGTTCCTTCTTAAGGTCAAAATTATATCCAGAGTTTAAAACAGCAGGAGATTTCTCCCTTTCTTCCTCTCGGTATTTTCAGGGAATAAATTATCATACAGAGGCAAATAATAGCAAATTAGGGAACCTAAATGTGATATCCATATTTTAATATGTGCTGGGCAATCAGAAACCCCAGTATTGGGATGTCATTACAAGGAGGAATTTTCAGGCTTGCAAGTTAATTAGATGCTATTACATCAGGCCATTTAATTGCCTTCCTTGCCAATAATCTGAAGGAGAAGAAGAAAAGTGTTAATTCCTCTTCGTGTCTTTGGGCAGATTTCGCTCCTTGGTGTTTTATGGGATTTGTTCCCTTCAGGGTCACCAGTGGAAACCTCAAACCTCACAGATGGGTTTTGGGGAGCAGAGGAGCAGCAGGTGACACATCCTGCTCCTTTGGAAGGTGACATTCCAGGTGTGGGAATGGGATAATGGGATGGGATGGGATAATGGGATGGGATAATGGGATTGGGGATGGGGATGCAGCTCCCACAACCTCAGGGCAGCATCAGCCCAACCCCAGGGCCCAGCACAGGCTAATTTATCAATTCATTAACTTATTTATAATCAACTGATTTATTTAGACACAGCTGGATCTGAGTAGCCACATTTCCTAATGGATGAGTTCTCTTTATGGCAGTGATATCACAGTTAAAAGGAGTTTAATTGCTTCAATAAATGTCAAAATAAAAGTAATTTAATCAGTAAATCTAGGGGAATCTGGTTTCTAGTTTGAACTGGAATCAAAATTGGCCAAATTGAGTTTGGCTGCTCCAAGCTGTGATTGTTGAACTCAGGGATGGTTCTCACAGCCCAAAAACAAGGAATCATCACTGGAAATTTATGTCTAAAGCTTCCAGAGGTAGATACAAGTTAGAGCAAAGTAAGGGGGAAAAAAATCCTTATGGATTCAGGAATTCTTCATGTCCTCTCCCTCAGCCTCTCCAGCTATTGAAACCACCCTTTTCTGTCCCCAAACTCTTCCCAAATCCATCATTCATGACACTGCTCAGTCAAGATGGCTCAATGAAAGCAGTTTCTTAATTTTCAGATGGGGAAATTGAATAGAAATTATTTTTCTAAAGTTCCAGACTGAATTACTCAGCCAAGACTGAGCAGAGCATTCCCCACTTCCCAACTTGCTCCTCAATCCCCAGACAAAGCATCACTCTTCCCACCCTCTGAACTCTTTAACCTTTTCTCTTTCTGTTATGTTAGCCAAGAAAAATAGTGAAGAAATCCACAAACTATCTTCTCACAGCACCATGAATCCCTGTTCTCCAGAAAGAAATAAAATCAATGACAAAGCATTAATGATGCTGCTGGCTGGCATCCCTACACTTGTTCCCTTTGTTCACTTTTTACTGAAAAAAATAAAAGACATTTTCTGCCACATTCCCAGTTCCTGTCAGCATAAAAATCAATGTGCCCGGCAATGGCACCCTCAGATCCTTCTTTCCTGACAGAGATCGCTGAGGTCACTCTCTGTTCTCTGCACAACCTTTAAAGTTCAGAGCTGAGTTCAGCCCTGCAGGGTGAGTCTTCTGTGGGTGGTGATGGCCAGAGCAGCCCTCCAGTGACAGAACCCCTGAAAGGCCGCTGGAAAATCCACATTTCCCAGCCTTGCTCTGCACATTGAGGTGACTCATGGCTCTTGGTGGCCTCCTGGTCCCGTTGTTTTGCACATGCAGATCCCTCCAGCTGGAGTGACCTGTCAGGGATAGCCTAAATCATGAAGAATGGGGTTTTTCCTTTTTTTTTTGCAAATTTTTCAATTTTTTTTGCATCCCTTATTTTTGATAGAAGGGGGATGAAGCTCTGTGGGAGGCAGGACAGCAGCTCTGCATCCCTCTGGAATGTGCCCATGCCAAAACACCAAATGAGTTGCTCTCATTCCTGTACAATGAGTGAAAGGGAAAATTTGATTTTCCAAGCTCCACACAGAGTTCTGTTGGCTTAAAGACAACCAGGTTACCAAGGCAGGAATATATTTGATTATGTAGGAAAATGTTAGTAAAAACAGACCTCAAAGACCAAAGGAAGGTATATCTGAATTTGTTTGGGGTTTTTTTGCTTTCCTGAAAGATAATTTGGGTGAGGAAATGAGCAGGACAGAGCTCTGCACTGGGATACAACACCTCCATCCCTATAGCTGTGCACAGATGCATCTCTCACTAGCCAGGAATCATTCCCAGCCCTTCACTTTTCCAATGGCCAAAGGCAGTGAAGTTCTGCTCCTTGGGAAGTCCTGGGCAGACCTGGAGAGTGTTTGGGATGGATGATCTGCAGGACATCTGCCATGGCTGAAATGCCAGCAGCCAGGAGTGACACAGGGCCATGGCCAGCTGCAGTGTCACCACAGTGCCATCCTGGGCTCGCTCCCATCTGGCAGAACCCAGGGATAATAAATATCCAGCACACTCCTCAGGCATTTTGCATTGTTCCTAGCATCCCATGGTTCCTGGGATTCCATGGTTCCTAGGATTTTATGGTTCCTGGGTTCCATGGTTCCTGGGTTCCATGGTTCCTNACCTGGGTTCCATGGTTCCTGGGATTCATGGTTCCTGGGTTTCATATTTCCTGGGTTCCATTGTTCCTAGCATCCCATGCTTCCTGAGTTCCATGGTTCCTAGGATTCCATGGTTCCTGGGATCCATGGTTCCAAGAATTCCATGGTTCCTGGGTTCCACTGTTCCTAGCATCCCATGGTTCCTAGGATTCCATAGTTCCTGGGATCCATGGTTCCCATTTGACTCACCAACCTCGAGACAACCCCAAAGGAACCCAAGTGTTTAAGTGACTTTAAGAACCAGGATGTGTTAAATCCTTCAGCCTGGATAAACCCAGGCAGGAATGTGTTTGATCTCCTTGGAGCAGCCAGAAACCCTCCAGACAAACCTGCTGAACCACCAGCACAGCTCCATGCTGGGCTCACTTTCCCCCAGGAGCTCAGGGAGGGCATTGCAGAGGTGATGACACCAAACCACCTCATTGCAGGGTTGAAAGTGAACTCCTGAGTTATGATATTTAACAGAGAAATATTAGAAAACATCCACAGAGTGATTTATTATAATTGACATCACAGCTTTGACTGAAAAAGGCATTGCAGGGACACTCTGCCACATTTTCAAGCCAAGGGCACAGCTTGTTACACTCAGGGGACACAGCCACAAGTCAACTCACACGTGTGTAACTCATCAGGTGACCTTTCCTCCACACCACATTTACATATTTCACATCAAATGACTTTTTCTTAAAAAAAAAAACAAAAAAACTTCCAACAGGAAATGAAAGAAAAATCCCAGATTTGGCACATTTCATCAGCTGAGTGTTGCCTACCTAAGTCAATTAATTGAGGCACAGGGAGCAGTGCTGATACCCTGCCTTAGAGTGATTTCCCAGGATTCTTCTGGATATGAGATGAGACATCTCTGGAGACTATTTCCTGCCAAAATAATTTTATATAACTATATTAAAAAGCCAGTGGAAGTTACAAGGAGGGCCTGATTCTTTCACCGGTGGCCCTTCATATCATTGGAAACCTGAAATGAAACATACTTTAAATCTGTGTTAAATTATCAGTCGTCTTCAAGTAAATGTGATTTGGGATGGGAAGGCACAGGAATGCCTCGTGCCTGGCAGGGAGGAGGGATCTTGGAGGGAATATTTTGGGAATACTCCATCCTCCCCACAGGCTGTGCGCACACATCCCCTCAAAGCACGGGATCATCGCTGTAGCAATCAAAGAGCAACTCGATTAAAACCTGTAGCCTGACAAAGGAGGTTAAAATTAGGCAAATGAAAACATTCATTTCCAGACAAAACTTTATGGCACTGTAACTTTGGGAACAAAGCCCTTCCCTGGCGCTCCCATCTGCTCCGCCGGGCGCGCGGATATCAACGCCTGGCGACGCTCTGGGGACTCCGTCACAGGTGGCTTTGCCAGAGAGAAGCATCAAAAAGGAACTCGAAGCGAGGATTTTGAAACATCAGACGTCAAAACCCGGGCCGGGCTTTGGGACATTTGCTCAGGACTTTGCCCTTCGGAAGGAAGTTTTTTTAATTCCCGCCCCGACGCCGTTGCGGAAGGAGCGTTTGTGGGGAAGGGATGGCGGGAGAGGCTTCCCCAGGGCCAGCTCCTCATCCCTGCCCACCTTGGAGAGGCACCTGCTCAGCAGCACCAGGCACCAATCCCATCTCCTGTACAGCTGGCAGGTCAAGTAAATAGGGTTGGTGCTCTGCAGATTAAAGGCAAACAAACAAACAAACAGAACAAAACCAAAAAAGAAAGATAAGAGAAGTTAAAATTATGGATTCGGTATTTGCCAGGACTTGTTCAGCATACAGAGCAAAGCAGAAACACAAAAGCAATTTATGCTTGGAATGACAAGGATGAGCTGTTATTTTCTAAGCATTTATCGTGTTCAAAATCAGATTTTTTCGTAGTTTTTTTATGCATTCCTGGTCTAAAATATCAATGCAGTTATATTTAGGAATATGATATGAATTGCTTTTTTAATGCTGACCAGCTGTGACACAGTTTCCTTGGAACAACACAGGTGTTTATTGCTGTAAAATGAGATTTTTTTTCAGGGAAAAGTGAAATACCAGCTTTTTATAACCTGTTTGCACTTCTGAGACTTAAATTACATGTAAGAGAAAACAAAAATACCTGTAAAGCTAAAATTTGGAGGAGGTTTTCCAGTAGTTATGAGCAATTCTGGAAGTAGTTCTGAGGAGGATTAATAATGACAAAATAATAATGGGAATTTTAAAAAGTCTGCATAAAAATCCAGGCTTGGATAAAAATCCAGGGTTTTGCACACATTCCTTTGAGTTACACTCTATAGGACAAAAAAATGCCAACTGCATGAAACTTTGACATATTTCAACAGCTCTTATAACAAACTGCATTTAATTACTGATGAATTATAAAATAAAAACATTTCCTGGCATGTCTACAGTTGCTCCGTGCATCTTTCATCATATCCTGATTTCCCAGCTGATTTTCCATCTAAAAGCCATATTCTGCCATCTCGAAAAACTCAATGCAAAGCCATAGGATTAACACCTGGAAATGCTGGTAAAATTGTCATTAACTTCATTAGGATTTGTTTTAATTCCCTGTTTTATTGCTCTTATTTAATACTGCTTATTAAGTTAATTTTTTGTTTGTTTGTTTAATGACTTTTTCTGCAATCAACAACTTCTGCCACTGACAAGGCACTTCCTAGACTGAATTTTCTCCCTAACAAGAAAAAACTATAAAAAACAAAAAAACTGAGAAGAGAGAAATTCCCCTTTTGAATTTTTAGCTGCTATTTAGCTAGATTTACTGAATAAAAGGCTTTTATTTTGACATTTATTGAAGCAATTAAACTCCTTTTAACTGTGATATCACTGCCATAAAGAGAACTCATCCATTAGGAAATGTGGCTACTCAGATCCAGCTGTGTCTAAATAAATCAGTTGATTACAAATAAGTAAATTAATTGATAAACTCACTAGCAATAAATGAAATGAATACATATATGTCTAATTGCACCTCTTTGAGATATGCAAGGAATTCAGATTAAATGGAGAGGGGATTTGTGGTTTTCTCTCTTCCATCCAGGATTTCAGCTCCCCACACTCCACATTAAACATGCACTGAGTTGCTCACATGATTATTTCAGAGGCATGCATATTTTATTAATAACTCCAGGAAAAATTAGGCTATGCTCCAGGAAATTGAGGTAATAATATTTAACCAATAGCTTTAATATAAGAAAGTTCTTCCGTTTTATAAAAAAAAAATAAAAACACAGAAGCAAAGAAGCGATCTAGCAAAGGACATTAATTTAAATAAAGGAGTAATTTCAGAGGAATGAAAGAGATCTGGGAGGAATTAGGGAATGGGACTTACCATGGAAGGGCCAACTGGGTAACCCGAGCACACCCATGTCATGGAGATCCACAGGATGAAAACCAACTTTAACCTGCAGAGACTTCAAAGAAAAGCGGAGATTAATGAAAATTTGGACCAAAATCAAGCGAAATATGAATGGACAACAACAAAGAACCCCGCTGTGCCTTTACCTGTTCATTTTTTACCCAGCACTGTGTGCATGGATGTGCAGCTCTACATCCAAATTCCTCACACATCCTTTCGGTTCTTGCTCAGGTGACCATTTTATACCAGAGTTCAGGAGGGAAAATGTCATCAAAGCTGATTTTATTCTGACTAATTGCTCCTTGTTTGGCCTTTTCTTCTTTGGTAAATGGGAAAATGGCAAGAACACGCTCAGCTGCCATCACCAACCCCGGGGATTTCATTTAAAGTGTCCCATTAAATGTCTCTCAAGTGGTTTTATTGTTACCTCTGTGTCATCACTGCAAGCCTGGTCAGAGGTCTGAAGATTTCAAAAATCCATCTCAAGGGTTTGTTACCACTTCCAATATATCAGGTGGAGACCTTGCAAAGCCTGGCAGCCAGGGAGAAACATTAAAAGTGCATTTTAAGTAGAAAGTTCCTCAAAGAGTCTTATTATACTCAAAACAGCCACAATATCAAGAATAATATATTTTTTTCTATTTTTCTCCCCCCAACATTATTTTTTTACTTAGTTCTTAATACACCAAATGAAATTTCTTAGTGCTCAGTTCTTAATACACCAATTTTTTTTTTTTTTTTTTTTACAATTTGAACCTCACTTTTTTTTTTTGACCAATGTGATACTCCTGTATATTTAATAAAATATGTGGACTATCCTAATATTACCTTTCTTTGAAAAAGTGTATCATTAGATTGTGATGAAAATACAGTCTGTCTTTGCACATTTTGTGTAACTACTATTATAGTGACCATCCAAAACAGTCTGCAATTACTGTCAATATTTCATGTTTATAGATAACCTGAAAGGTGAACATTTCTATACACAGATTTTTNATTCCAGGATTCTAAAGAAAACACTGAGGATCATTTTTGGACAGCCACAGAGTGTCAGGCATGCACACAGCGAGGCAGAAACCCCAAATGTTACATTTCCTTTGGTGTTTACACTGAAAAATCAACGCACAAGGGCTCCAGAAGGGCCCTTGGTGTGAGTCCCTGGGGAGACCTGAGCTGTTAGAAATGATGCCAAATTTCCCTGCAATATTTCAGATCATTTTGATGACCTGGAAGGTCTTTTCCAACCATAATGATTCCGTGATGCTGTGACTTGTTTCCTGATAAAGTGCATTTCACTCCAAGACACAGAGAGCTGTGAGGAGAAATCCAGAGCCATGGAAGAGCCTTCAGGAGTTGGACACAAAAATTCCTGTTGTGATCTCAGCTTGTGGTTGACCATTTCCTCTCATCGTGGTGGTGCTGATCACATCGTGGTTGACAAAATCCAACACCTCAGAAATGAACTTTCTAAAAAGAAAAAGTGGTTTAAAAAGGATTGTGGCTGCTGGTGAAGCTCTCCAGGATTCTCCAGGCCCACGAGGGCTGAAATGAGGATTGAAATGTGCCTCATTTAAAGCCTGCAGCTTTAAACCCTTTATAAACCCATCAGCAGGACAGGTGACTATTCTGCATTTCCAGCCTCTTGTTCAGAGAGCAAATCCTCCCTTTGAATGGATTCTCCCATTCCCACTTGCCCAGGACCTCCAAGTCAAGGATAAGAGGATCAGGCCGTGTTCCTGCTGCAGGGAAAAGCACTTTGGGCTGGATCCTGCCTGAGCACAGCTCAGCTCAGCTCTCATTGTGTCTGCATTCAGCCCAGCTCTGCTCTAATCCCAAATTAACCTTCACACAAGGCTTTTTGTGGAAGGTGAGGGGCCAGAACAGGCTGCTGATTAGAGCTGAGGCTTTCCAGGTTCAGCCTGGGGCTCTCTGGGTAAACTTTGGGGCATTGTTGACTTTGTTTTTTAAAATCATGAGTTGTTTGAGGCCCAGGTGATCTCCCACTGGGCCTGGTCAGCTCCTCCTGTGCTCACCTTTCTCACATCCCTGTTTGACCAGGTGAGAAATCACAAAACTGCTCTGGAACTGAGGAAACGCAGGATCATGGAATAGTTTAGGTTGGAAAAGCCCCTAAGACTGAATCCAACCATCCCCCAGCACTGCCAAGGCCACCACTGCCCCGTGTCCCTGAGTGCCACATCCACAGGGCTTTAAATCCCTCCAGGGATGGGAACTCCACTCCTGCCAGGGCTGGACAGAAATGTTCCAAATATCCTTTATGGGAAGAAAAGTTCCCAATATCCAGCATGAACCTCTCCTGGAGATGGAGATGGTACCAAGGCAAGAGTCACGGAGCCATCAGCACCCCAAGGGCTCTGCCCACCCCTCAGACACACACAGAGGCATTTCCCAAACATCCAAACCCTCCCATTTGCTCCTCACTCCTTGGAGGTTGTTGTTCCCCAGCTCTTCAGGATGCAGTTTGCCACCACACACCTGTGATTTGTGTGCATGGAGCATAGATGGAGGTTTAGATCCATTCCAGATATTCCCACTCGAGGTTTGGAGGGATCAGGTTGAAGAGAACAAGTGGCAATCGACATTTCTGTCTCCTGCTCTGTCTGCAGAGGCTCTGCTCCCGGCCTGGGGTCACTGGCAGCTATCAAGGGTCAAATGAATCATTAAGAACCACAATAAAACCTCCCAGCGTCCATAAAATTTGTATTTTCTCAGAATAGATCAGCAGCAGTATCAGCAACAATATCACCTCTTCCCTCCTGCCTGCCTTGTTGGAGGGACTCTGTGTTGAACCTCAGTTTCCTTTGGTTTTGCCCCCAAAAATCAAATGGAACAACACAAAACTCACAGCTGAGCCTATCAAACCTCGCAGATTTTTGAGGTTAATTAGCCTAGATGCTTTAGAACATGATATTTCCTTCCTCCAACCCAGTGGTCAATCCAAAGTGCTTTAAATTGGCATCATGGGACTTTGCTGAGGGATCAAACAAAAAAAGGAATGAACACACCTCAACCTGTCCATTGGCATAACCCCCAAAGCTGTAAAACCCCAGCTCCTGATAAAGGCAAGGCTCAAAATCTCATTTCCTTCTGGGATGCTCCCAGTGAAACCCCAGCATGGCTTTGCTGGAGAAAGCTGCTGAGATATTTTGCTCTGAACTCAATTTTTTTTTTTTCCTTGCTTTCAAGAATATCAAGCAAGCCCAAAGCCAGCGTGGTTTGCTTTCAGACCCTTGCAAGGTGCGAGCTGGAAATCAATCATGCTCCCAGCACATAAACCTGCTTCTGACTCGGTGATAATAGAAAATCCCAGCAAGACACAGAGAGAGAAGAAACACAGAAAGCAGCAAGTTCATTCCTTGGGTCATTCCCTGTGTGCTCTCACTGCTGCCAGGGGACACAGCCAAATCCTCCACCTGCACCACGAGATTCCATCCATGGAGGCACAAGGGAGCTGCTGTGGGTACACCTGAGAGATTTGGGGCATTTTGGGCATCCCCTGAAAACTGGGCATCAAGTGGCTGCCCCTGGATCCCTGGCAGTGTCCAAGGTCAGGCTGGATGGGGCTTGGAGCCACCTGGGATAGCAGGAGGTGTCCCTGCCCATGGCAGGGGGTGACACTGGATGGGCTGTAAGGTTTATCCCAACCCATTCCAGGATTCTCTGATCCAGGAGGAGAATGGCCCTGACTGAAGGGTGAGGGGCTCTAAGGACAATTAATGCAGCTTGAGGGAGGCTCAGCTCTTGCCCACCCGCTGCCCTCAGACATTTGGGCAATGCCTGCCCCTCTGCACTGCCCCTGTGCCCAGGGCTGTGTGTGTCCCCTGTGTCACTCCTGAGGCACCCAGGGGTGTGCACAGAGCTCTCTGGGGAGGATGCAGTGATCTCATCCAAGGTCAGGGACACATTTCCTAAGGCCTGTGCTGGGTATAACCAGCTCTGTGCTCCTGTTCCAGCCTCAGAGGTTCTCCAGAAGGACAGAGCTGTTGATTGAATTCCTTCCTGGCTGCCAAGGCTGCTGCCCACTGCTGTCAGTGAGGCACTGCTGGGGCTCCTGCAGGCAGGGACAGCTCCTCTGCTGACCCTGGCACCGTGCCCTGGCTGGGAACATGCACAGCTCCTTCTGAAAGCCAGGTTTGAACACAGTTCCACTGCCCTGGCAGCCTGAGCCAGCAGTGGTTCAGGCTCCAGCAAGGCCCCCTCTGATCAGGTTTGATCTGGGACAGAAGGAAAATCAAAAGGAATTCAAGGCAGGAGCAGCACTGCCAGTCCTGCCCCCTTCCAGCTTTGGCATTCCTGGATGGAACTCAGCAGGCAGGAGGGGAGCAGCCAGGAGATGGAAGGAGCAGGGCCCAGGATCTGTGGGTGCTGTGAACCCCAGGATCTTCATTGTCACCTGATTTTGGGGCACTCCTGCGTCACTGGGGCCGTGCACGTCACTGTCATAGCAAAGGGGGCGAAGCTGCAGTTGGATCCTCTCATGCCAGGGGGAAAAATTAGCTCCAAAATCCCATTTTTGATCCTACATCACACAGGAACCGTGGGCTGTGTCACAACCGCCATCCCCAGGATTTTAAAGTCTAAATCATCATCATCTCTAAATATAAAATTTCCTTTTCCTGGTTACACTCAGAGCTGGTGTGGGCAGAGGCAGCACGAGCTCCTTACCCCGCTCCCCGGCACGTGTCCCGGAATGAATCCAGAGTGGTGACGGAAAATGTCACCAATCCCCACATCCCACAGCACCTGGCACCTCCTGGGCCGTGTGCCAGGCCACAAATGGCCACACACAGCTCCTGCTGATGTCACCCAGCCCTGCTGATGTCACCAAGTCCTGTTGATGTCACCCAATCCTGCTGATGTCACCCAACCCTGCTGATGTCACCCAGCCCTGCTGATGTCACCACACTCAGGCTGGAGCCCATGGGAAGTGGTAGGAATGAAGCTTTTGGCCAAAACAGACTGGAACACGTCAGGAAATGTTTCTAATTTATGCATCCCTCGCTCTTTTTTAAAATTTTTTTTTTGGCAGGTTCCTTAGCACGCCTTCACAAAAACAACCTGCACGAAACCAAGCCCTCCCTGCACCACCAGTGAGCGTTAAAACCCTCTGAGAATTTATCAGGAGGTAAAAGAAAGGCAAGAGCAGGGCAGCCAAGCTGCTCATCCCATTAAGGGGAGGCTCAGCAGTGGAGAAGTGCAGGTAATTAACATTTCTGCTGCGCTGATCCGCCCGTGCCGACGGGATTTGTGCGCTCGGAAATCTCTCAAACGGATCCTGCAGGAAGCGGCTGCCCAATAAAAGCTGTCAGTGCTGAGCTAAAAAGACACCTGTCAAAGGCAAACCCAAATCCCTGCCACAAAGGTCTCCATGATCTGAGAGAGGCTGAACAGGTGTTGAAGGAGAAGGCAGGAAGAGAAAAGAGACAAGGAAAGGAGAAGGGTTTTGAGGAGAGAGAGGAGAAAAGCAGGTAGGGAAGTCTGGTGTGACTTTAGAGGAAGAGATCAAACTTTAAAGGGATCAAACTTTAAAGGAGTCGAGGAAAGCTAACAGAAATATTATAAATAGCAAGGAGTAGGGAGAAGGGGCTGGGTGGCTTTGAAGGGCACAAGTTTTTTATGGATTTTATTGCACTGCACCTCAAGGTTCTCCCATGGATAAGGCTAAGGAAAGACAAGGAAAAGATATCCAATATTTTCTACCTGGCTCAAGCAAGTTTGCATGTTTTTCCCCAACAGAACCCCAGCACAAACCCTTTTGTTTCTGCTCCCCAAGGCCTTGGGATGTCCCACCAACAGCACCATGTCACCTGGGAATGGGAAAAAGGGAGCAGTGGAGGGAAAACTCAGTTCTGGCAGCACAGCAAAGGCAAGGACTTAGACAAGGAATTTTGGGACACAAAGCTGTGGGTCCATAAGTGCAAAGTCAGTGAGGGGCACAGGGGATGCTCAAAGCTCCTCAGGATGCTCAGAACTCAGGGGCTGGACCCAGAGCAGGAATTGCTCACCCCTGAGCAGGTTTTTGTGCAATCCAGAGTGACCTTGCCCCGGGGGTGCAAAGCAGCTGCCAGGAGGCTCTTTACCCTAAAAACACCCCTGGGGTGATCAGAGGGTGAGAAGCAAAGGGATCTCTCATCTGGCTGGGGATGATGAGCAAATCTCCAACTCCCAACTCAGGGGGATCCCTTTCCTCCTGGACACCTCAGCTGCTCCTCACATCAGCTCCTGGCATTTCTGGAAAAGGGCAAGATGCCAGCCTGGATTTGTGACACCAGACCTGAAGCACCTGCAGGAAAGAAGTGGCCACATCTGGAGCAGCACTCATCCTGTGCAGGAGGTGAGAGGACACACCTTTTTTTCCTCCAAAACGCGGAGTGGTTTCCATCTGTTCTCCCTGCTCCTTCAGCTCTGCTGTTTTCTCTCTACTTGGCTGTGCCACTTAAACAAACAAGGATATCGCAGCCTCTTTGAAGGAGACTCCTTTCCTGCAAAAGCCTTTTGTAAAGAAGGATCCTCTCCATAATGACCCCATAAACAGCAAAGGAACAGGAGCTGAGCCTGGAGCGAGCTGCACCTTGTGTTTTAAAATTCGCTGGTGGGAAGATAAAATCAAACTGTGAGTCTGCCTCGCTCTGCAGGCTCTGCAAATGCCAGCTCTGGATCAATTCCTGGCGACTTTGGTTGGTTAAAGGTCCTGGAGCAGGAGAAAGGGAACGTGGCTATCAAAAACCCCGGTGCCTTTTGTCTGAACATGATCCTGATTTCCCCTTGTGTTCTCTCCCTCTTATAAAAGGCTTCATCCAAAAATATCCCACACCAAAAGACAGGAGAAGTTTCTGTTTCCTCACTGAAAGCCTGTTGCAGCTGGTTGGATTTTTTCTTGCTCTGTGCAAGGATTTCTTTGTGCCCAATTACGTTTTAACGCCTTGATATAAACTCCTCTGGAAGTCAGAGCTGCAAAGGGACTTTTAACGAGGTCAGGGAGTGACAGGAAAAGGGGGAAAGTAGGTTTAGATGGGATATTGGGAAGAAATTCTTCCCTGGCAGGGTGGGCAGGCCCTGGCACAGGGTGCCCAGAGCAGCTGTGGCTGCCCCTGGATCCCTGGCAGTGCCCAAGGCCAGGTTGGACATTGGGGCTTGGAGCAAACCTGGGACAGGGGAAGGTGTTTGAGGTCCCTTCCAACCCAACCCATTCCATGATCAGATAATTTTACAATTCTGTGATACCTGGCTCCCTTACTCTTCTATTATTTCATCAGTATCTGATTTGTAAAGCTCATCTCTCCCCTCTGCACCCACCTTGGAGCATCAGGGTCTTCAGGGCTTCTACCCCTCCCCACAGCTGCCACATTTGGAGGTAATCAACAGCTGCTTCTTAATCAAGAGCACAGATTAATGTGAATAAACACAAAATGCAATATTAGAAAAGCTCACAGAGCCCTGTTCTCTGGGGAACAGAGAAGGTCAGCTACAACAATCAAAGGAGATGGGGTTACTCAAGGACTCAGAGCATTTATCTAGATTAAATATTTGCAAATTGGGATCGGTTTTGGCCTATTTTAAGAAAGAATGGGTTCAATACTCACAGCAGGAGCAGCAGGTAAGAAAACATCTTAACATCTTAAAAAACCATCTTGTTCCAACCCCCTGCCATGGAAATGTGGTTGGGACATCAGCCTGATTTTAGAGGACAAGAAGCCCCAAAGAAAAGCAGGATATTGCTCCGAGTGTCCCATTGCTGGCAGCATTTGGACAGGGAAAGCTGCATCATTTCACTGCTTGCTCACCTTCAATCAAAAAACAACCCTGGGCTTTAATTTCTCCTGTGGGTGTAGTCAGCTCTTAAGTTAAAACCCAGGCTTTAATATCTTCTCCTCATAATTTAGGTCATGGGCAGGGAAGCAGCATGGGGAAACAGAGAGAAAATTCAGGCTTTGCAAGAGATGCTAAAAAACTGCAGCTCCAGCTCGAGGCTCCCAGGGCCCCCACTGCAGCCACTGCTGTGCCCAGAAAGCCAAAACAGAGAGGCTGAAATCCCTGCAGGGCTGAAATCCTGAATTCCAAGGCCTCTGTAGGGTCTGAGGTCAGCAGGGAATGTTCTGCTCTTCCCTCAGGGAGGGCTGGAGGGGCTCCACTCCAAACCTCCCTCCCCTGGAAGGGTCAGAAAGGGACAAACAGGGGTGTTAAAGGAATCAATGGGATCACCCAGCGCAGATACATGGAAAAGTGGAAGAAAAAAGGGTTTAATGGAAGAGAAAAGTGTCTCAGCAAAAGGCTGGGAGAGCTAGGGTGGATTCACCTGGAGAGGAGAAGGCTCCAGGGAGAGCTCAGAGCCCCTGGCAGGACCTGAAGGCTGAGCAAGTAAACAGAATGTCAAATACCCAGAGAAAAGACTCTCACATTTTGTTGGACAAGCCAAAGGTGTTTGGTTGTTGTTTTGTTTTATAGCTACATTTTTTTTTCTGCAAATAAATGTCCCTACACATTTTTAAGGAGAGCAATGCACTGGAACACCGTGAAATAGTGGAGAAGCTGCCTGTGTCCATCCCCAGGGTTAGCAGGTCAAAGACACCAGGATTTTGCAGGAAGAATTCTGGATAAAAACCCTAAAAAAACTCCACAGGTTTCCTTTACATCACATCAGCTGCTCCCCTCTCCTGTTCTGCTGCACAGAAAGCTGGAAAATGCCTGCACTGAAACATCCTTGGAAATAAAAGGGTGATTCTGCTGCCTTGGGGGATGCTGCTGGAAAACTCTGCGTGTTCTTTTGTCTGCCTTTGCCCCTGGAAAAATCCATCAGCACTTCAGGCTTTAGGGCTTTCTGGGATTATTTTATTCTGTGTGAAGTGGAAAACACAAATCAATATTTACTGGGCACCTCCCTGTCCCATGTCTGAGATTTTTGTGCACTTCCCAGTCCCGTGTCTGATATTTTTGTGCACATCCCAGTCCTGTATCTGAGATTTTTGTGCACATCTCAGTCCTGTATCTGAGATTTTGTGCACTTCCCAGTCTTATATCTGATATTTTTGTGCCCATCCCAGTCCTGTATCTGAGATTTTTGTGCACTTCCCAGTCCTATATGTGATATTTTTGTGCCCATCCCAGTCCTGTATCTGATATTTCTGTGCACATCTCAGTCCTGAGTCTGATATTTTTGTGCCCATCCCAGTCTTGTATCTGATATTTTTGTGCACCTCCCAGTCCCATGTCTTGCCCCCTCAAAAAAAGGATTTAAATTTGGCACCCAGAGAGCCCAAATGTGTATAAACACATGAGCTGTGCATGTCCCAGATCATGGAGCAGATTTTCCTTCGTGGAATCACTGAGAGCTTCAGGAAATCTTTGGGAAAGCCAAAAATCTTTGGGACAATACCCAGTTGGAGTGGAAGTGCCTCAATTATCTGAGATTATCATTTCAAGCAGGGTCTCTGTGTTGTGGAGCCCTTTGTTATTTGCTTCTAAGCCTGGGTGATTCCTCCTGCACTCCAGGATTTATTTTGCAGTGCTTCTCATCTCTGAGCAGGGCCCACATTGATTTTCATAATTAGGATCGTGGCAATGTTTTGATTTGGTTTGTGGCATTTGCATCTCATTACATGGAATTCTGGCTTCTCTGAGCCAGCACAACTGTGTTTTACCCAGCCCTGTCCTGGAGGAGCAGGGAACTGGAAAAACACTCCCACAGAGGCTTCAGCTCCTCGGTTTTAATAATTTTGACAATAATTTTCAGACAAGCAATTCCCACTAATTCCTACAAGGGCTCTGTCTGTCTGTCCTGCCCATTCCCATCCATCCCCAATGCCCACAGAAACGGGGATGGACGAGTTCTGAGCCTGAGGCTGCAGCTGGAAAAGTGGGAATGAAAGGAATTACCTGGCCAGGAAGAGGTTTTCAGTCTCCTTTTCTGGTGGCTGCTGTGACAGGAGCTGTGACAGCCTGGGAGCTCAGGGCTCTGCAGGTGATGTTTGCTTGGAGGCAGCTTCAATTCCCATGGAAAACTCCAGGATTTCAGCAGCTGGGCTCACAGTGCCTGTCAGATGACTGAAGGGGAATCCTCACAAGGAGAGAGTCACTTGGAAAAGGCACTGACACAGAGAAATGTCCCCAGATGAGACCTTTGGCCCCAGCTTGGGCAAAGCACGTGGCAGTGACATCCTTTAAAATGTGGTTCAGGGGTTGGCAAAAACTTGATCTCCATTTCTTCAGGCACTTCATCATTATCCCTGTCAGTCAGGCCTCCTGTTGGGGTATTTATTCCATCCAGTCCCTGTGTGAAATGCCTTCATTTCCCAGCACTTCCTGGGATAATGTTACTTTATTCTGAAGTTTGTCTTTATGGGTATGGTTTTGCACCCTTTTTTTTGCATTCTGGGTTTTGGAATTAGTGCATTTGATCTCATGCTTGGGCTGTTGATAAGGGACCAAAAATATAAAAATACCTGCAAAGGTTTGATCACATTTTGCTGGCAGAGATGAAATTCTGAGGTCACCTCTGCGACAGGGATTTGTTTTTCTGCCCAGCACAGAGCAGAGCTGCCTGTGGTTATCCAGCAGGGACAGAATTCCATATTCCCAGGCTTTACAGACTCCAAGAGGAGTGAAATGGCCCCAGTAAACCCACACAAACCAGCTCTATTAATAATTAAATTGGCTCCCTAACGGGCTGGAGAAGGATGGCTGCCATGGAGTGCCACAGGCACTGCCAAGTGCAATAAAATGGGTTTATGCAACATTTTGAGGCAGCTCCCCCCTCCAAACCCCATCCTGTGCACGAGGAACTTCCCAAGCCAGCAGGAATGGAGCTGATCCTCCAGAGAGGGTCGTTTCCAAAGGTGATTGATGCCTTTTGAACCCAGAACTGTCACAGGGTGTTGAGGATAACGGAGCCTGACGAGGCTCAGGTTGCAGGAGAAATGGGAGATTGATCTGCTGAGCCCCAGCAAGGCGTTGGTGGTGCAATTTTGGCAGGGTTGTAACAAAGAAATAAATCCCCAACTAAAGGAAAATGGTCAAATGCTTAGAACAAACCCTCCAAAATATTCACAGCCCGGAGTTTTCCCCCCTGAATGGTTGAATCCCATCTCTCTGCTAACAGGGATGTGTTGGGATGAGAAAATCAAAACCCATTTCAGTGTTCCTTCCCTGGGTGTTTCTGCCCTGCCAACCCCTCAGGGCTGTGGGGAGCTCTGCAGGGACATCCAGGGCTTGATGGGACTCCAAGCCTTGATCCAGTTGAAAAAAAACCCAGGAAAAGTCCTGGAAAGCCACGGGAACAAGAGATCCTGTGGAGAGCAAGGAGCAGGATGTGAAACTGGAGAGAATGGAGGTGTCACCTTTCATTATCCACCCAGTCCTCAGGTCAGGGGTGGGATTTTCTCCTTCCCTGGGTGGTCCTGCCCAAATCCAGGGATTTTGGGAGAGCATGGGATGAAATAGGGAAGAACTTTTCAAAGGGAAAAAGCAATTAGGGAAATTCCTAAAGGAATTAGGGAAAAACTTTTGAATTAGGGAAGCCCCTTTTCAAAGGGCTGAAAGTCCCAGAGTTTACCTGGGGCCCTTCCTCTAAATCCTGTTCATTTTGGAATGAGACAACAAAGGTTTAAATCCCCCTCATATGATTTTATAATCCTGTATTTTTTATAATCCACAGCACAGCAGGCAGGGCAGTGCCAGGCACAGGCAGCTCCTCCCTTGGAATCCCAAACAGAGCATCATGGACTGGTTTGGGTGGGAAGGGACCTTAAAGCCCACCCAGTGCCACCCCTGCCATGGCAGGGACACCTTCCACTGTGCCAGGGTGTCCACCCTGGCCTTGGGCACTGCCAGGGATCCAGGGGCAGCCACAGCAGCTCTGGGAATTCCAGCCCAGCTCCTCCCAACCCTCTCAGGGAATAATTTCTTCCAAAATCCCACCTCAATCTCCCCACTGTCAGCTCAAAGCCATTCCCCCTTTTCCTGTTGAACACCATCCCCATCTCTGGCCCGTGGGTGTTGGGCTGGGTGAAAACTGCCCACCCTCATTTTTATGAACCACACGTTCCTGCTGTCCCCTTTAAAACTTTCTCCCTTCTTAAACAACAGCCTCCATGGGGGGAAAGGCAGGAGGAAGAGGAGGGAACAGAGGGAACAGGCTGAGTGCAGCTGGCAGGGCGTGCAGAGCCAGGGAGCCGCGCTCTGCGGTCACTGCTCGCTCCCAATTAGCGCATCCCTCTCGTTAATGCTCCCTGGCAGCAGCAATGAGGAGCTCTGCACAGAAAGGAGCTCCTTGCTGAGACTTTGGGGGTGTTTTTGAGTGGTTCTACCATGGCCTGCAGGGAAGGGAAGTGTCAGTGCTGACCTGGGGTAACTCAGTGTTGGGTGACGCTGCTGGGGCCGGGCTGGGAGCGTCCCCTCCCTCCTGGGACAGCCTTGGGAGCACTGAGAGCACAGGAGAGAAAATCACAGAGTCAGGGAATGGTTGGGGTTGGAGGGACCTTAAACCCCATCCAATCCCACCCCTGCCATGGTGACACCTCCCACTGTCCCAGGCTGCTCCAACCCCAATGTCCAACCTGGCCTTGGGCACTGCCAGGGATCCAGGGGCAGCCACAGCTGCTCTGGGAATTCCAGCCCAGCTCCTCCCCACCCTCCCAGGGAACAATTCCTGCCCAAAATCCCAGCTAAATCTCCCCACTGTCAGCTCAAAGCCATTCCCTGTGTCCTGTCCCTCCATCCCTTGTCCCCAGTCCCTCTCCAGCTCTCCTGGAGCCCCTTTAGGTGCTGCCAGGGGCTCTGAGCTCTCCCTGGAGCCTTCTCCTCTCCAGGTGAGCACCCCCAGCTCTCCCACTGAACAGGAGCTCCAGATCCATCCTTGCCATCAAACCAACCCCAATTTCCCATTTTCCAGGTCTTTAAGAGACCAGGCCCAACCCAAGACAGGATTTCTGCTTCTGACCTTGCACCAACAGCACAGCCCAGGAAGCCTCACAGCAGAGAAAAGGAATTTCTGTTCCCAAAGTCACTTTTCTGCCACCGTGCCCAGAGCCCAGGGAGCAGCTGAGATCAGACCAACACTGATTTCTCTCCAGAAACTTCTGATGGGAGATTCTGTCCCTTCCCAAGGGTTTCTGTGTTTGGACATTTCTTACAATCCCATCTCAAATACTCCCACAGATCTCTGCCCACCTCCACAGGGACCACAGGGTGAGGAAAGACACAAACTTCTTTAAAAATCTCATTATTTCTATGTTTCTTTTCCTATTATTTCACTCTGTGGAGCAACTCAACAATAATGGGCTGCTTGGATAAAAAAACCAACAAATCTATTTGCCAACTGTACACAGTAATAAACTCATGGAAGGAAGTTTATAGCCAGTAAACTGAGTATTATTGACAACCAGATCTTAATAAAATGTAAAAAATATCTCACAACAGGCCTCCTGCAACACAAGTAGGTAATAAGTGCCTCATCTTTTGCAAAAAGGTGTTTTACTTTTAATTTTTTTTTAATTTATGGGTGACGTCTTTGGCTTTTTTCTTGGTGAGCAAGAGCACACTCCCCAGCCCAGTGTTCATCCTGTTCAATGGGATGTCACTAAGGGGTTGAAGCTGCAAAATTCATGCTGAGTTTCGCTCAGACTGGAGCAAAACTGGGATTGTTTTACCTCTCTGATTGTGCCATGCCTGGGAGAGTCCTGGTGATCCCACATGGAATTTGTGCCACGCTGCTCTGGAACGTTGCCTGGCTCCCTCCTCATTGCCACAGCTGCCTTCACATCCAGCTAAGGAATTCTGCTCAGAATCAATCCTCCAGGCAGGTTTGCAGCTCCTTTTCTGTGTTCTCCCCTGTCAGTGCAGTGACCTGGCATTGCTCGTGGGGAGGATGGAGAGAGGAAACTCATCTGAAATTTGGATTGCAGCGCTGAGGAAATGCAGGCACAGCCATGGGAGATAAAACAAATTTGGGAAGAGCAGCCAGGAGAACACACCAAAAATGCCTGAACAGGAACCAGTGTCACATTTGGGCTTGGTTTTGCTTTCTCCTTGTAAGGACTCCCTAAAACGTTGATGACAAAATATCTTCTGCCTAATCTCTCTCTTTTCTATCTCTTTCTTCTACCTCACATTTACTGTTAAATAAAATCAGAACTATTGACTCCAGCACCTGTGGAGATTAATTTGGGCAGAGGAATCTCTTCAGTATTTGGATTTTAACACCATCCCAAGGGGGTCAGGACTCAGCACTGCAGTCCCACAGTCACCTTCCTTAGCTGGGAATTGAGTGATTTAATTCAGCCACTTCCCTCTGAAAGGCTTGAATACAATGCCACACATGCTGGAAACGAAAAATAAAAGTGTCATTCAACAGAGAAACACAATTTACAGTAATTATTCAAGTCTGCAGAATACATCTGGAAAAAAAAAAACCCAAGGGAAATTAAAAATCCTATAAATAGCCTCACTGGAGAAACCCCATCCAATAACCAAGTAGTTATATACTGATCCCCACCTTTCTGCATCCCCAAGAAGATGCCAGCTGCAAGGCTGAAATTCACTTTAGAGCCATGGAAAGTACAAAAGGAGAACGAGAGGAAATTGAAATGTCAGCACAGCAGGACCTCACGCTTCCCATGACTGCTGAAAAGCCAGGACAGAGCAAAACTCTGAATTTCAGTGCTCAGCATCACTCCAGTGCTCGGTCTGTTTTCCACAGAGGAATCTCTACACATGCTCCAATTTATTGATTTATCACAGGAAATGGGAAAAGCCTCACCTGGTTTGTGCAGGGGATGCAGCTTCACAGCACATCACACCTCTGGGATGGGATGGTTCCCAAAGAGGCCCCAAAAATTGACAGGGAAGATGTTGAACATGAAGCAACAAGGTGGAGACCTCAACCAGTCAGTGAAGTGAGATCTACCACATTTAAAAATATGTGTTTGGTGTTTGTGCATGAACACCCAGCTGTACCTGCACTCACATGAATCTCTGTTCATTTATTATAAATAAATACATTTTCACTGCAAGCTTCTCATCCTTTTCCTCTGTAAAGTCCCACAGAATTACAGCCAAGGTACAGAAAAATGCCTGCGTTACAACAAAACTGAATTTCAAAACATTTTTACCCTCAGAATTTGTGGTACCATGGGAGACGTCTCAATAATCATAAATGTCAATGACAGGAACCAGCTCAAGGAGTGACCTTTGTGTTGAGCTTCACAGTGAAAATAAATGGGATTAAAAAGCAAACAACCCCTGCCCAGCAAATCTGGGCTGCTTTGGTGTGGGACTGATGTGTGCACGTGGAAAATCCACCCTCACTGCCAGGCTGAGATCCAGGGAAATGGAATTGAGGAACCTCTTTTATCCTGGTGCTGAGTTAACTTTCACTAAGTGAATTTGAGCTGCTTTTCAAGATGTGAAAATGAGTGGCCACTGAAATTCTGGGGTTTTTTTTCTCCATTATCCAGGAACTTGGCACCTCTGAATTGCTTCTTTGAGGGAAATTTGTGTCCCAAAGCCCTGAGGAGCTGCTCTCAGGTGTGAGCAGAGGGACAACACTTGGGGAAATCAATCCCTGACTTGTCCCAAATGGTGAAAACCTGAGGATCCCGCCAGTTCCCTGGCCAAGGTCTGTATGGAAAAGATGGATGGGTCACCTCTGCAAGCAGAAATATTGATTTGAATCAAGTCTGAGTGGGAGCTCAGGGTGTGGAGGCACTGGGAGGATAAAGAGGTGCTAAATAAACCAGGTCATCCCAATCTCACCTCTCCACATGCAGCTCAGGGCATGGGGTGGGGAAAGCAAAAGACTCCTTGAAGCCATTGAGGGATGAATTCCCCCAGGAATGGGGCAGAGGGAAGGGACAGGAGCTCCTACCACTGCTTGAAGTCAAGTTTGTTTCTTTTCTGAATTGTTTCATAACCAGCTCTTGTGCATCAGCTCAGCTGTGTCCCAAATAACGTGACAAGGAATTCCCAGGGCACTGGGATGCTCTGGCTCCCCAGTGGGTTGGAAAGGAAGAGAGCAAACCATGAGAAATACCAATTTTCCTGGCATTATTCACTGCCTGTAAGCAATTAGCTGCTGGCTTTGCTGAAAGGTGTTTTTACCCCACTTTGAGGAGGGGTAAAATCCATTCTGAATTCACTGATCCACTCTGGGTTCTGCACAGTCACAGCCCAGGAGCTGTCAGATTGTGAAAGCAGTGACAATTCGGGTCTGAGAGCCTGATTTTCAATTGCCAGGCTCAGCCTGCATGTTTGTAAAACACACACACACAGAGGAGGTTTGCAGTTTGTACTGTCAGGCCCGTTTGGAAGGGCAGCTCCTGTCTGAGGAGTCTCCCAGGGCCGAACTGTAACACTGGCATGAGCACAGGAATTTGCTGAGGACGTGTGAAAACAAACACATTATCAGAAACACCATCTACAGGCATCCCAAGGCCCATGGGAAAGCTCTTCCCATCCTTTGGGAAGCAAATGGAAAAGAGGAAAACTCACCCAGCACCCCAGCACGAGCTCGCTGGCAGCAGCAAAGCAATCCACAATTAAATACAANAAGCTCACTGGCAGCAAAGCAGCCTCTAAAGCAATCCACAATTAAATACAAGACTGACAGAATTAAAGTTGTAAGACATTATTGATTGATTATGGATATCTGATGGACTGCAGCCAAGAATCCTCCCCCTGCCTGCTCCTCTTGAGCAGAGATTGGATGAACAAAACAAAGAGGGAATTGCAGGGTGAGATCCAACAGTAAATCCTGGGATGCTCCAGGAGCTGATGTTACAGCCAGGAAAAGTGTGTTTGTTTGATCCAGAGTGACACCGTGGTTTAAGGCAAAAAAATGAGAATATGTAATCGACCACTGGAGCCACTTTTTATGAGAAGGGCAATTTCTCTGCCTTTCTAACAACAATGTTGTTTTCCTGCCATGTAAAGTCACTTCTGCTCAGAACTGGCATGGTGTAGCAGTACCTGAGGTGGAAAATGTTACACAAAACTCATCTGTTTTCTGAAGCATTCACTTAAGAGACACCCAGGCCATCATTTTGGGCATGGACAGCAAACAGGGATGGATGTTCTTAGTGCTGATTCTTTAGCTCCAGCCTGCAGGGACAACCACAACAGCACAAGGAAAGATTTCAGTGTTCTCATCAGTTCCCCTCCTAAAGCATCCTGAAAAACAGAAATTGTATACACAGACCTTTACACAATGCAGGAGTGCCCAAAATTCTGCAGTGAGGATCAAAAATACCCAGGGCATGTATTCATTTTCGTAGACAAGCTTTTAAAATAATAGTTTATTTTTTTTTTGAGTCAGTGGTATATTTCAAAACAATCTACTGTAAGAGTAAAAAGATTGCAGATAATAAAAAAACCCAAAGTGTGATGACAATAAAAAAACCACTAGAATACAAAGTTAGTTTCCTTCCTCCCTCCCAAAACCCCATCCCATCAGTCTGATATTTCTCAGAGCTTAATATCTGGGGAAAAAAAAAATGCTTTTTGTTTCTTCTTTACACTTTCAGCAATTAGGAAATTAAGAACACGCAAAGCATTCTTTGCAGGCACATTAATTCGTTATGACATGAAAAGCAGGCACCATAAAAATTAAAACATTCTAAAAACCATCATATATACAAACACTGTACAGAATGATGGCACAAGGACAAAGTGATTCCGCTCAGTTCATCCTAATCCAACACGAAATATTACACAATAAAGAAAGGAAAAAGCTCTTCCCGTTCCTGTACTCAACATTTAGGTTGGGAATGACCAGGAGTCTCCTCCCTGCTCTCTGCTTTCTCTCCCACACCCTCGTGCTGTTGGCAGCTCCAAGGCTTCCTCCTTTTCCCCCAGAAGATCCAACTGAATGAAAATGGCAGTGGGTGATCACCAATGGCTGATTTTACAAAGCTCATTAATCACAAAAATGTCCTGAGCTGGGAGGGACCCACAGGGATGATCCAGTGCAGCTCCTGGCTCTGCACAGACCCCAACAATCTCACCCTGGGCATCCCTGGGAGATCCTGGAGCTCTGGGGCTGTGCCCATTCCCTGGGGAGCCTGGGCAGTGCCAGCACCCTCTGGGGATGAACCTTTCCCTGATCTCCAACCTAACCCTGCTGTTCCCTGGCTCCTGTCCCTGATTGTGACAATGAGAGTTCAGCTCCTGCCCCTGCATTTCTCTCAGAGGATGCTGCTGACCCAGCGAGCTCTGCCCTCAGCCTCCTCCAGCTGAACATTCCAAGTGTTCTCAGGTGCTCCTCACTCAAGGCCCTTCCCCATCCTTGTGGCTCCTTTGGACACTCTCTAACAGTTTAATGTCATGTTTATGCTGTGACTGCTGCCAGCCTGGTGTCACCACAGTCACTGTCACCCTTTGTGCCTGAGCCCTGAGCCAGCTGCTCACCCATCCCATGAAGTGTTTCTCCAGCTGCAGGATGGACATTTTGTCCAGGAGGATCCCGTGGCAGACAGTACCAAAAGCTTTGCAGAAGTCCCAAAAGATCCCATGTCCTTTCCTGGATCAGCCAGCTGGGTTACCCTGCTGTAGAAGGAAATGAGCTTCCACAAGCAGGACTTTCCCCTCGCAGAGCCATGCTGGCTGTGACCCATCACTGCACTCTCCTCCAGGTGTTTTTCAGTCATTCCTCACAGAATTATTCCTCCCAGAATCATCTTTTCCATGACTTTACTGGGCCTGTCATTTCCAGGGTCCTCCTTCCTGCTCTTCTTGAAAATCAGGACAACATTCCCCAGCTTCCAGTCAGCTGGGACCTCTCTGGATTCCCCAGACTGCTCAGAAATCATCAAGAGGGGTTTTATGATGACACCAGCAGCTCTTTGAGGGTTCCTGGATCAATCCCATCAGGGCCCATAGATTTGCAGGGATTCAGCTGGGGCTGCAGGTCCTGCACTTTCAGGGTGACTGGGAGTTGATCATTGTCACAGTCAGATTCTCAGCTCAGGGCACTGGGGCCCTCTTGGTCTGTGACCCACACTGAAGACAGAGACAAAGGCTGTGTTAAACACCTCTGCCTTGTCCCTGTCCCTGCTTGTGAGGTGCCCATGCCCATCCTGGAATGGGCTGATGACAATTTTACACTGCCTCACGCCATTGATTTATTTGAGAAAAACTCCTTTTTTTTTGTCCCCCACAGATCTGGCAGCTCCAACTCCACCTGAGCTTTGACCACGTGAATTTTCTCCCTGCAGTGGGGAGCAGCACCTCTGTGTTGCTCCCATGGCCCCTGACCTTGCTTCCACTGGAGCTCACCTTCCTTTTCCACCTGATATCCAAGAGGAGATCCCTGTTCAGCCAAGGCAGCTCTGCCTCACCTGCTTCACTTCCAACATTTGGGAATTGCTGCTCCTGTGCCCTTGGGAGGTGATGTTTAAAAAAGGGACCCCAGCACCTGCAAAAACGTTTTCCCAGGGGACCCTACAAATTCCCTGAGCTGCCTCATGGTCAGAGGGGAGGTTTTGCTGGCATTTCCCCTCCTCTCACCAGAGGTTTTGAACTCGATGGCATCGTGGTCCCTGTGGCCAGGACAGCCCCAAATCTCCACTTTGCTCATTGCAATCAGGCTATTTGTAACACAAATCTGTGTTATTTGTAACACAAATCTGTGTTATTTGTAACACAAATCACTTGGTGCCTGGTTTTCAACCCTGGGCTAAAAATCCCTGTTATTCAGGGAAATCCTACAGCAGCTTCACCTCACTGGGAAACCTCCTCTTGCCCTGAATTCCATGTGAATATTGGCATTGATTCCTATAAACACTGAGATCAGGTACAAAAACTCTGCTCATTTGAAGCTCCAGAGGTACCCAACATCTGTAGGTACAACAATTCCAGCTCTCACGTTCAGCTCTGTGCCTGGCGTTATCCAGAAGCAAGGAGAAGCTTTAGGAACAGGGTTCTGTCAGTTCCCAGTCTCAAGTAGAAATCCAGATTTCTTTCAAGTTATGGGAGGGAATAACCCCAAAACCAGGGGGGGGTGTAGTGTTGGGTCCGACACACGGCGAGGAATTGATTTCTTACGGAGTTACCATTGCACTAAATGTTAGATACTGCACACCTGAATGAGGTAAACATTACAGACCATAAAATACTTAGGGGAATGAATTGTTACAGCTTGATCTTTGGAGAGAAACCCGCTTCCTTCTTCACTGGACAATCCCAGAGTCGACAGACGTTTGCTTCCGCGTCGTCTTGGGAGGCGGCGGCGGCGGAGTCTTGCTGGGGAGAGGAGGAGGCAGGTGCTGGAAGAAAATTTGGGCAGATCAGGTTAGGAATTAATGGAATTCTGGAATGTTTTTATGTCACCTCTAAGTGCAAGAAGCAGCAGGTAAGGCTGGAGCCCTCTGCCTCACAAAACCCTCTCCCTGCAGAATTTGTTGTGAGCACGGAACGCTCTCAGCCATTACTTTTAAATAGAACTTTTACTTTTGACAGTGGGGAAAAAAAAAATCTCTCAAGAGTTCAGGATTAATTAGCTCAATATTTCAGGAAAAATCTTTTGAAAGCACTGGAGAAGTTTATAATTCCCCACTTTATATCATGATAGGATATTGATTTCTTGGTCTGTATCGATTGCCCTCAGCCTCTAGGCACTCAGAGCTTAAAAACCAAGCTGAAGCAATGGCTTCACTGCTTTTCCATTATGTTTTGGATTTTGCACAGTTAGAACAGAAATATTTAAAGGAAAAAACAACAAAAAAAGAAACAATTTAAAATCATTTAGAGAGATAAGTAACTCACAATTTACTATTACACACAGAGTTATAATTAAAATATTCCAAACAGAAAGGCAGAACGCTCAAATACACATATCTTAAATCACTTTACGTATCTCACAACAGAAGAGCATCCCCAGTTAGAATCACCAGCTAATTGGACAAATTAAAAAAGCCATTATGGAAATTAAGACTTTTTTTTTTTCTCCCTAATGTTGAACCATCCAAATGATAAAATCTGTTGCAGAACGAGCTGGAGAACGCTGCAGTTTGCAGGCAGCAATTCCCAGCGTTTTGGCAGCACAGGTTTCCCAGAGGCTGTGCTGCAGTGTCACAGCTCATCAACTCTGCTCTGCCTTTGTTTTTTTTCCCTGAGATTCTCCCCCACTCCCCAGTCAGGGCCTTTTGTTTTCCTCCAAGGCCAGTGATGCTTTTCCAGTTTGTTTGTTCCTGTCCTGCCTCGCCCAGCCCAGCTCCAGCTGCTGGCTCCACATGAGCACAGAGCACCAGCTCTGCCCAAATTCCTTGGTCACCTGCAATGTCTCAGTGCTGGACAAAATTCCTGATGGTTTGTCAGGATCAGGAAGATCCTGGGATCTCAACAACTGAGAAACCCCATGGAAGTGCACAGAAGCTTTTTGAAGCTATCCAAGGATGCTGTCCCAAAGAGAAGAGAGGTCCAGGGTGATGCCAGGACACCTCAGCCCCTCCTCTGCTCAGGGCAGCTCCTGATGCTCCTGCAGTCTCAAAGTGGGAGCTTTCAGAGATGAGAAACAGTACAAGAACAACCTTTGAGGTAACTAAAGACGCTCTCCCAAGCAGAGTTACAAACCTGAGGTTTCACAGACAGTTTTACTGAGCACAGACTAAGGAGAAAGCCTGGAATGCAAACTGGCTGAGCCAGGCAGGCTGGGTTTTTGCTGGAATCTCCTTCCTGTATCCAACCTGGACAGCAGCACCTTCCAATCCATTTTACACCTCTCCCAACTCTCTCCCCAGGCAAAGGAAGGGGGATCCCAAACCACCAGCAGTGAGCCATGCCCTGAGCTCATCTCTCCATTCTGCTCCATCCACTCTCCATTTCCCAGCCTCTCCAGCAGCACCACTGCTCTTCCTGCCTGCTCCCAGCTTCCTCCTTGGCTTCAAAATGCTCTCTGGCACCTTGGAAATCCACTGGGTTGGATCTGCTGCTGAGTGAGAATCCCTGAACCAAAAGTGAGCACTGGAGCCTGGAAAGCTGCATTTCCCTGCCTGGAAAAGAGGCACCCACACCTGGCACTGGGAACAGGGGGCAGTGGTGGCCTTGGCAGTGCTGGGGGAACATTGGACTGGATGATTTTAGTGGCCTTTCCCACCCAAAAGATTCCATGATTTCCCACAGCAGGCTCCAAATGGGCACTACTTGTTCCCGACTTCCAGGGGGACATGATGATCTCTGAGTCAGAAAAGTCAACAGATTGATATGAAAGGCAGATAAAATAAGAATTTCTTTCTTTTTACTACATGGAAAACTGAAGATTTTGTTTGGTCTTTAATTAAAATGCCTCTGCTGATCTGCCTCAGAAGTGTTACAGCCAGAACAATTAAATATTTCCTCTACCTGAGCAAATCCCCTTCTGAACTTGGCATGTGAACTCCTGAATTCCTGCTAGGGCACCTGAAGAAGTGTCAGTTGTGATCTGAAGATGTGAAACCTTGAAAAACCTTTGAAAACTTGCTTAATTCCAGTCCTGTATCCAGCCAAGGGCTCTGGGAAATGCTGGTGGTCTGCAGAACATCCAACATCTCACAGAGCTGACATTCCCTTCAAACTCCATAAACCACGTGCCCCTCAAAAACACAGCACAAAATATAAAACTTTCCCCTCTGCTTTGCTCTCTTCAACTTCATATTCATCACCAGGAGAAAAAAAAAAACAACAAAAAACAAAACAAACCAACTCTTTTTTTTTTTTCATTTGTGCAAATCCATTTGGAATTTAAATAACACTCTATTGGCAATAATTCTCAATTCAATTAGATCAAAGGCATTTCTCAACCAAATGAGCCCCTTCATATTGATCAGAGAACAATCAAATCAGCCCTGCAAACCTGCTTCTGAAAAGCACAGACAATGCAAATACAATGAGAAGAAGCTAAATATATATGCTATAAATAACAAGCTCAAAACCTACCCGAGCTCCCATTCTGCAAGCAAATTAGGCAGAAAGAAGTAGCAGAGATAGGTAGATAATTATTATAATTGAATTTACAATTTCCATTAGAAAGTCGGATAAATTTAGCCCATGTTCATTTATATAAGAAGCTCCCAATGAATGTATTAAGTAGGATGTGTCGTGATGGTCGGGGCGACGTTGTTGGGAATTTTGCAAGACAAAACATTCCATTATGGAGCTGGGGCAACTCCAAACCACTCCTTTTATCCCAGGACAGAGGAAATTCAACCACATTTCCTCCCTCTCTTTAACACCACACTCACAAAAATCATTATCGGGCTCATAAAGTTCATTTCTGCTGCGCTTCCCCTTAGAAACTTTGCAATAAAAATAGAGTTTGCCTTGATTTTGTGTTTAATTAAGACTCTCTTTGCCGAGTTTGTGTTTATATCTGGGTGGTTAATTGTGAACCTGACTCTTCTCTTTCCTTCCTGACAAACTGACAGAAGCTGCTGCTTCACATCCCAACCTATTTTGGGCAGAATCTTTGACTCAGGGGTACCTCAGGGGAAGCAGAAACCTTATGTAAAAGGCACATCTGCAACACAGAAACAATCTGTTCCTTCTGCTTCAGACATGAAATTGCTCCCATTTGTTTGCTGGGTTGTTTTGGTTTTTTTTTTTTTTTCTTTCCCTGATACAGAAAAGAATCAAGTTTAAAATCATTTGTCTGTGTTCTCTTACAGAGAGATACAAACTGCACAGCACCAGGCGTGTTTGGGATGTAGTAAAAATCAATTACAGATGATGAGAAAATGCATTTGGTTTGGTGTTTTGTTTTTTTTTTTTTGCTGCTCTGAAGCAGCAAAATGAGAGACGAGTTGTGGGGGTTTTTTTTGTTGTTCAGAGAATAGTGTTAAAAGAAACAACCACAAAAAAATCAAACAGAATTTGATTCTCCAAAACGGTCCTTGTGGCACTGCATGAGATTTCTTCCTGTGCAAGGAACTCTTTTTTTCTTTGAAATTCAATGGTCGTGGACAGGACACGCTCCGGAGATCCAGTGAGCAGCACTTTGGGTGGCAGGATTAAGGGATCTAATTAGGTCAGAAGCAGCAGAAATGGGATGTAAATAGATCATCAGCCAGCCAGGACTGGGAAAATGCTCTCAGACCCTGAGCTGCTCCTTCAGCACAGAGCTGAGACGCCTGACAACAACGTGGTTCTTTCATATCTGCAAGGAAAAACAACACTGAGGCTCTGGCAGGATTAACTCTGCCCTTCTCAAAGAGCCAGCAGGGAGAGCAGCCCAACTCCACTAATGGCTACCCAATTACAGCCAGTTTAAGCTAATTGCCTGTTTGACCCAGGGAGCAAAGTTCTGTGGAAAATGCAGCAGGTAACTGATGGGAAATGATTCTTTAGCCCCTGCTTCATCCATCATCTCTCAGAGTCTCATTTGTGCCCCTGGCACAGCCACTGCCTGCCCTTGCTGGAGTGCACTGGGAGCAGGGAAGGGGATTGGAAGGGTTCCTCTGCAGAGATGCACTCGGTGTGATCCCACCCCTCAGGGCAAAGGGAGAAATGGCACAAAATGGGCAACAACGTGGAATTGCTCCAGGTCAGGATCCCAGCTCAGATCAAAGGGACTCCTCTGCTCTGGAGCCAGGCTGGGAGAGCTGGGGGTGCTCACCTGGAGAGGAGAAGGCTCCAGGGAGAGCTCAGAGCCCCTGGCAGGGCCTAAAGGGGCTCCAGGAGAGGGACTGGGGACAAGGGATGGAAGGACAGGACACAGGGAATGGCTTTAAGCTGAGAGTGGGGAGATTTAGATGGCATTTTGGGCAGGAATTGTTCCCTGGGAGGGTGGGCAGGCCCTGGCACAGGGTGCCCAGAGCAGCTGTGGCTGCCCGTGGATCCCTGGCAGTGCCCAAGGCCAGGTTGGACATTGGGGCTTGGAGCAGCCTGGGACAGTGGAAGGTGTCCCTGCCATGGCAGGGGTGGGAATGGATGGGATTTAAGGTCCCTTCCAGCCCAAACTGTTTGATGATTCTGTGACTTTGCCCCTGATTTCCCTCTGTGGAACCACATTTCTCCACGTGGACACCGTCAGGATTTCTGCCCACACTGGATGAAAGCTCCATTTCCCCAGTGCTGTTCCCCGTTCCTGTCCCTGCACAAACAGAGCTCAGGGTGATCAGCAAACACTCAGAATCAGCTTTACACTCCAGCCTGAGCCTGTATTCCTCACTGAACACATCCTGCAGGAGAGATAACCCAGCACATCAGCATGGCCCAAGCCATGACCTGTGGGGAGAGCAGGACACGGTCACTCCCTGAACTAAACCAAGGGAAACATCAATCACACGTCTGGGCAGACAGCAGGAGAACACAGATTTCACTCCAAACCCTGGAAAAAGCAATGGCAGACCACTGACTTGGAGACTTATTAAAAAGTAAATTAATTTTGCAGAAACTCTTTGCTCAGCAACATTTTAACCCACCAAAAAGTGAGGGACTGGCACAGGAGGAAGGGCTTGCCAGGTCCCCCATCCCCAGCAGGCAAAAATAAATCAGATGGCAAATAAACCCCGTATTTTATTTTATTTTTTTCTTCTGGGCACATTGTCCAAACTCTCCTTGGAGCTCTGGCAGCCTTGGGGCTGTGCCCATTCCCTGGGGAGCCTGGGCAGTGCTCAGGAAGAACCTTCCCTTGATCTCCACCCTAACCCTGCCCTGACACAGCTCCAGCTGTTCCCTGGCTCCTGTCCCTGCTCACAGAGAGGGGCTGCAGGCTGCTATTGCAACTCCTCAAGTTGTGCTCCCTAATTCCTGCTCCTGCACAGTTCCAGCTGCATTTCCAGCCTCTTTGTCCCTGTCCACATGAGGACAAATGCATCTGCTGAAGCCTTTAAGGTCAGTATTTGCTCACTGCAGCTGACACAGGAGAGGATTTCCAGCACTGCAGCACCTGCATTGCAACACATGAAAACCCCCCCTGGGCTGTGCCTTCTGTGTGTTCTATCACATCTGTCTAAATATGAATATATCATCCTGTCATATTGCAATAAATAACCAGGATAACCCCCAGGGGTTTATTATTTAACTGAACTCCCACAGGGAGTCAACTCAAGGCTGTTCTGCTCCTCCCAGGCTGCAGCCATGCCCACCTTCCACCTGGGCTGGGTTGATGGAGATGTTCCCATCCCAACCATTATCCCGTGCTTAGGGAGTGTTATAGCCAATATCAGCAACCCAAGTGCTCCTTTGTCTATTTTCTTTGAGCTCCCTGCCTGCTCTGAATACTGAGCAGGAGCTTGATTTGTATGCAAGGGTGAGGATGAACCCATAAAGTATGATAAGTGCCTAAAGGAATCCCTTGATGTAATAATAATCCTTGCAGGAGTCGTAGATTTCTTTCTTTTTTTTAATGTTCCCATATATTATTAAGGACATTTTTAGCAGAACAAATCACAGGGAGCACGAAAATATCTCCAAGGGTCTCAGAGTTAACAAGGACTAAGGGACAATCAGGAAACGATAACGAGGTGAGCACCTGGATTAAAGACTTTGGGTAGACCAAGGTAACACTGGGCTCTCAATATCTGAGATTGCAGTCTCATAAATGACATTATTGCCTGCAGTTTGACTTGGAGCATCTGATCCCTTCCTGGCTGCTGCTTTTGAGTTCACTACAGCACTTTTCCTGCCTTTCAGAACCCACTGCAAGGCAAGCAGAGTGAAAAACACAATCATTCCTCACACGAGGAGATGTTTCCAGTTTAAAAGCTCCTCAGATAATCTTATCTCTAATAGGTTTTACTGATTTTTCTTCGCTGGTACGACGGCAGTGTAATTTCGAAGATGATCAGTTTACCAGGCAGAGAATTATCCAGTTATGAATTATGGAGCTATTTGACCCATGAAACATAAGTCATTAAAACTGTGGAGCGGGATTTAATCACGGCAGCAATGAGAATTTACTCATCTGATCTTTCATGTCCAGCACTACTCATTTCCTTGATGTTCTTTAAGAGCTTCCTCCCTACCAGCCTGAGGAAACAAAGGCACAGAGTGATTGTTATAAGATTAGAAACCATCTCCCAAATAAATTCTAAACCTAATCCAGAATCACAGAACCTGCTGAGGTGGAGAGGAGGTGGAAGGATCAGTGAATCCCACTCCTGGCCCTGCACAGGACAGGTGGCTCTGGGACAGATCTGCTTTAGATCCTCCTGCCAGGCTTTGAAACCACACTCCAAGGTCCTGGAAAGCTTTGAAAAATACAGATGCTGAAGGAAATTCCAGACAGTTCAATAAGATCTGACTGCATTTCTTAGCTATTAAACCCTGATGCCTTCAACACCAGATGTTAAAAAATGGGGTCTGTTCCTACAGAGACAAAATGAAGTTAAAAAAATATGAGAGGAGCCTGAGCAATCAAGACTGGAAAGAGCAAAAATATTAAGAGCTGAATAAAACTTTGCAAAAAAAAAACCAGGGGAGCATATTGGTACTATTTTTATGAACTCCCATTTAATGATGTGGAAATGCTGCTTGTGGCAGGTACAGGAGCTGCACAAGGTCACAGAGCAACTCAGGCTGAGTTATCTCCAGCTCTGGGCTCCCAAAATCACACTCCCATGGCATTTGGGAGTGGTACAGTAACTAAAAGCATCTACCCCCAGAGTGGAAACCCTTTCCAAAAGCCTGCTCAGTCAGGAAAAAAATAAAATAAAAAAAAAAAAAACAACAAAAAAAAACCTTACCATCAGGATTTTATTCCTTATCATAGTTTAATACTTTTTAGCTAAAAACTGAACTCATCTTAGCAATCCTGAGCTACTACCACAGCCTTATAGTACATCACACAAAATGAATTTACTGCGCTGGAGTTTATGCAGGAAAGGAGTTGAAGGAATGTGAATCCTAATGTGAATTTCTCAGTTTCTTTCCTGAAGATGGATTCCTCGGACAAACCTCCTGGCAGCCCTGCTGTACATTCTGTGATTTTCCACTTAGAGGTCTGCATTCAGGACAAATCAGAGCTGGCCCCTGAGACAGACGCTGGGGAAATGGGTTATAAGGTTAGAGGTGCAGTAAAGTTTGATGGGAACGAGAGGAAAAGTGAAAATATTGACTAAAATGATCCAGCCATGGGGAATAACCATGGGAGAGAGGATGGGAATAGAGAATTTTCCAGTATATTCAAATAAAGAGTGAAACATGGTGGTTGGAATATCTCTATTCACACCTGTTGGGGTTTTTTTTACCATTCAGCCTGAAATGGTAAAATAATTCTAAAAAAGTCAATTCCTGCAACAACAAAGGCACAATTTCAACCATGGGAAAGCTGGACTCGTGCACTGGGACAATCTGTGTTAAACACAACAATTCCCAGGCTCAAACCAAACTCCTGCCTGACTCTTTCTCTGTTGAGATTGGAAATGCTTTCTGGCCCCATGAAATTTTCTGGAAAGCAAATTACTCAGCAGAATTTCAGTGGAATGGGGAAATTCAGAGGAATCCTGGCCCACACCTCTGCAAACAGAAAGGGATCAGCTCTGCTGGGAAGTTTTCCACAAAACAGCTCTGTCAAAATTCGGCATTTTAAAGTAAAAAAAAAAACTTGTGACCTCGTGGAGTCTCACTGCCCTACTCTGATTTGATTGGTAATAAATTCAATTAATTTCCCAAAGTCAAGCCTGTTTTGAGGGCAAGGGGTGAGTGATCTCTCCCTGTCCTTATCTCAACCCATGAGATTTTCATTTTATTTCCTCTCCCTGCCCAGCTGAGGAGGGCACTGAAGGAGCATCTTTGGTGGGCACCAGCCAGGATCGACCCTCCACACCCCTTAAAATGTACTTTTTTTGCCCATAAAGAAAATAAAAGGCATTTCTAAAAGGTGCTGCTTTGAAGAAAAGGACCACATTACTTTAAAAAGCTTCCAGCTACAGGAAACAAAGATGAAAAAGCTGAATTTTGCTCAGAAAAGCTGCAAACCCTGTTGGTGATGAAGAGTTTCTGAGCTCCCTGCCTCAAAGGGGACACGAGTTTGCCTCAAGGAAATAAATGAGTGGTGACTGAACGCTGGCAGAGCGGAGCTGCAGGAAGGGAAGGTGGCAGGTTCATGTTTTATTGCCTTCCCTGACACAGGACTGGAAGGCTTTAAATCCAATTTCCTGCTCCTGTTGCTTAAAGCCCAACAAAACCTGACAACATCTGGCTCGCAATTCCCCGGAGTGAATCCAACTTTGGATCCCTCAGTGGATCCTTCAGGTGGATCCTTCAGTGGATCCTTCAGTGGATCCCTCAGGTGGATCCTTCATTGGATCCCTCAGGTGGATCCTTCACTGGATCCTTCAGGTGGATCCCTCAGGTGGATCCCTCTGGTAGATCCCTCAGGTGGATCCTTCAGGTGGATCCTTCACTGGATCCTTCAGGTGGATCCCTCACTGGATCCTTCAGGTGGATCCCTCAGGTGAGCGCTGCTGTTTCCTTGCCCCACGGAGCCCTCAGGATCAGCTGAGGGATGCAGGAGCAGGATTCCACCTCTCCTGGGATGGCTCAGGGAACACAAAGCTGCAGCAGGACCATTGTCTGAGCACTCACCCGTTGGTGGGCAGGGGGGGATGTGGTGGGGCTGATCAAGTCCTGGCTCTCCAGGAGGTTCCCGTAGTCGGCCGTGCTTCCTTTGAGGGGCAGAGGAGGGGGAACATCGGGGCTGTCGGAGCTGGACATCCCATTGAGCTCCAGATCTGCAGAAAACAACCCTGGGTTAGCTCTGCCAGCAGCAGAATCCTGCAATTCCACAGTGCTCGGGCTTGGAAGGGACCTCATGGATCATCCAGTCCATGGGCAGTGACACCTTCCATTATTTTCTGCTTCTTCTACTCAGACCAGGTTGCTCCAAGCCCTGTCCAACGTGGCCTTGGTCTCCCTTTAAAATGCCCCCAAAATACTGAACAATCCTCCTGTTTTTAATAAAATATAATTCTTGTTTCATATTTCCCACCAAAATACTCACAGCTTAGAAAATACGATCTTCTCACCCTCAAGCTCGCCTTGTACATTAAAACACAATAAAAGTTTTTCAAAGTGCATGAAGGAAGCATCATCTAGCTAAGTTTTATTGACTTTCTCCCAGTAAAATAAAAGCTCCCTGTTAACAAAATGCACAAATGAAAGCCTGGAATTAAGTACATCTCTCTCCAAAACTTTCAGGCTCCAGGTAACTCTAACAAATGAGCAGCCATTAGTCGTTGAGTAAATAAAATCACGCACAAGAAAGTACCAACCATTCATTATTCCTGTTTGCTGGGTAGAAAATTCCCTTTTCTTAGCAGATAAATCCTCCCAGGTATGTGCTGGAGAGGCAAATAGCCTGAGGGACAATAAAGTTTATGGAGGCCTGAGTGATACACAGGATTTTGGGGAGAAATCCCCCCACGGTGTATTTCAGGGTAATTCAGTCATTTTAATTCAGTCATTTTGATAAAATCCACTGTGATCTCTACGAGATAAGAAACTGAAATGATTTTTTCAGAAATGAGGGAATTTTACTTAGGAAAAAGGTTTAAAAAAAGGTGATTTCTCTTTTATTTTACTGGGGTGATTTGTGGAACAAGAGAGGACTTGTTTACGCAGATGTTTTTATTGCAAAGCTCATATCAATATTTTATTAAAAGTGTGATTTTATTGCTCTCTAACATGGCCTCTCACAACATGATTCAACTCTAAGGTGGCTCTATTGATTTGTCACTGAAAATTGTAATTTTACTCCTCATCTTTCCACCTGAACTCTTGACTACACTGAAAAAAGGTTATTTTCCATCCTGGGACTCCACATTTTCAGTGGCTTCCTCTTCATTAGGCTGAAAAATGTTATTTGTCCACCAGGACTTGAATTTCTCATGGCTTTTTTCCATTGCTCCTGTTTTTCATCCTTCCCTTTCTACAGAGGGGATTTCTGCATTCCCCAGACATTCCTCAGAGTTTCCTTTCTGGATCTCCATGAGAATCTCCTTCTGCTCAGCTCATGGAATTGAACTGCAGCTGGAAAACCCTGTTGTGCATCTGTACCTAAAGAGTGATGCTGGGAATGAACTTCCCTGTCCATTCTGGAGGAATTAATTCCCTATCCATTCTAAAGAACTCAGGAATTTGAGATCCTTAATTTCACAAAACAACTCCTTGGCACAGGCCCGGCACATCTCCCCCACTATTAAATATCTGTGTCTTAGCTAAATATATTTATATCTGGATTTTTTTGATTGGTTTTTCCATGCAGTTCAGGATAATACAAGGAAATTCCATTTTCTTTTACGTGTTTAGTTAGAGCTTTACCAAAACCTTGAATCCTGCTTTGGAAAGAGAAACTTTTCCATATTTACTAGAAACAAGCCATGTTTTAGGCTTCTTTGTAGACATTCCTTGGGAAACTGAGCAGAATAACACACAATTTCCCAAAAATAAAGTAAATGTAACCCCCCTGAACACTTCCTCTTTGCGTTCTGTATGATATTTTTTCAACTAACAAGATTTAACTTCTTCCATGACAAAACTTTTAACTTCATCTAAGCCAAGGTGCTCCCAAGAGGGTGGTGAGACCCATTTTGTTAGGAATAACCCATATCCTTTGTTCCTTTTACCAAATCCTTGGAAGTTCCACAGAAAGGCAGCTTTTCAGGAAACATCTGAGGAATGTTTTCAGCAGAGCTGGAGAGGAAACAAGGTGTGGAGGCAACTCTGCTTGAAGAACCTGGATGGAACCCAACTGTCCATGCAGGTGTGTCCTGCTCTGCTTCTCCCCCTTTCCCTACATTCCCCAGCTCCTGCTCCAGCTGGAATTTCACAGCCTGTCCATGGCACCTTCCCAACCTCATCCTGATGAAGGCAGCAATGAAATCCCTGCAAATGTGGGCAGAACATTTCCACCCACACAAAGAACTCATGAAACACACCAGCAACGTGATTGCATTTCTCTGGCAAATTTTTAGTGAAACAAGATTCTATCCTGAAAAACAACGACTTGCCCAAGTCTCTGATCTTTCCCAGAGTTCAGTGAAATCCAGGGAACATCTGCTCTGCAGCAGAAACAGGTATTGAACAAAAGCGTCAGGAATTCTCAGTGTTGTCCCAAGGAAATCTATTTGCTGCAGAGCTGTTCATTTCCTCAGCTGAACTAAACCCTCCTAAGATGGTCACTAGACAAATAATTACCCCAAATGTCTGCTGTGCTCCCATCATTCAGTGAAATTCATTATTCAAGGTGGTTCATCAGATGAGTGTGCTCTGAATTTTTATTCCTTGCTGGACACGTGCCACTGGCAAGATCTCGGAGCTGGCAAAGGATCAGTTCAGGGACCCTTTTTTCATCTTGTCCTAATGATCACATTTTACACTCCCTCCTCCCAAAGTGCCAGCTATCAGGCAGCCAGGATTGCTTAGCAACCCCATTAACTGCTTTTAGCCAATCTGGGCTCTGAAGGAACTTCTTTATCCTCAAAATTCCTAAAAAATTTTATCAGTGTAATTCCTGAAATGATTCTGGACCGGTGCAATAAGCTGATCCTATTTTATGTAACACCCTCCAATCTCTAGCACAAAAATATTCTCAGAAATACCTGGTAACTTCAGGTATTTTTTTTTTTCAACTGAGAAATCAAATAAAGTGTTAATAAAATGTACATATGAACAAAAAATCCAATTAAAATATCTCTTGCAGGAGTAGATATCCTCTAGTTCTCTGCATTCCCAGTTTTTAGCACACTGGTAGTTTTAGGCTATAAAATTGCAAAGAAAGGTGAGAGTTACGAGTTCATTGTAATCAAAATATTTGCTTTGGGTGTCTGACTATTTAGGAGAAAAAGTCTGATAGTACAAAACCCAGTAAATAAAGCAGTGACCTTGATGGAACAAGATTTTTTTTCTGAAGACTGATCATCTCTTCTCTTCCTTATAAACACTGAACTCTTGATTGCTGGAGTAGGATTTGGGTACATGTATCAAAAAATCTTATTTTTTTTTTCACTTTTTTGTCACCTGCTGGCAGCTGCAAACTCTGAATAACAGGTTTTGGGAAAGAGCACTGGGAAAGAAATAGGTGTTGGATTACACCCAGTTCTGCAATAGAGTTTGCTGCAGACTGAAGCAAACAGATGATATTTTACAGAAAAACTGAGTGATAGATGTCAGTGTCAAGCAAAAACTACTTCAAAAAGCCTGACCTTTACTTTCCCTTCTGGCTTGTACACACAACACATCAAAGAGAAGGTTTTTTAATGCACAATTACAAAAAAATATTGCCTTTTAAGCCTTTATGCTCCAAAACACTCAATAGGGGGATTAAGTACAACATGAATTTTTGACTGTTACTCTACACCTAATTAATTGTTAATGATTACTTGAAAAGAAAACTGTTTCGGTGCAAGGATTTCGCTTTTGTAAAACACCGAATTAATTTCTGCTGGCAAAGGCGAGCGCTTCAGTAACACCCCTGCGACGGAGGAACTCAAACCAGGGTGTGAGGAAACGCTGAGGAAAACACATTTCCCAGCCTGCAAAGGGATTCATTTCCCAGGAAATACTTACTGGGCTGGATGCTGAAGGCCAGCTTGGTCCGAGGGGTGATGGGGGGCGGCGTGAGCTGGGAGCTGGGCGGCGCTGCCGGGGACACGGAGAATCGGCGCTCGCCGGACATCACGGTCAGCACCTGGCTCTTGGGTCTCTGCGGCCTCAGGGGGCTGATCTGGGGACACAATCACACACACACAGAGGATTTGAGGCTCTCTGTGCTGACACAAAACCTGCAGATTTGATTGTTAGGTTTTCCCAAAGGTTTCTGCTTTCCACGTCCTTTAAAGCGTGTTTTTAGCGGAATGGATGAGCAGAGCGATCGCTTTTTATTTCAGGTGATAATTATATAACAATTATAATTATAATGACATCTAATATTATTATAAAAGATATAAGATAATAGAATATAATTATAAAAAGATGTAAGATATAAGGTAATTATTAAAAAGCACTTAAGGAAAACACGTTAATTGGTGAGGGAAGCACACCAGAATAAGAAAAAATCCAACTGGAGGCAGGTGCCCAAGCTACCCCACTCTGTGTTTACTGAAATAAATGTGAACTCCTCCTGTGATTGACAATCCTGGGCCTCCTCTGAAAGCTCCACATGAATCACAGATCTGCTGAGGAATATGAGCTCTTGGGAGGCCACCAATCCATAATGAAGCCATTGCTAATTTCTCCCGGTCTAACGAAGGGCGGATCAATGGTGAGTGATGTTAGGCACCACCAAATCAATAGAACACAGCCTGTTCTTCTGATTTCCAGCAGCAGCCTTCCAGTGCTCTGCTAACGACCTGGCCTCAGAGCTGGGTGTGCTCTCAGCTCCTGGGATCAAAGCTCTAACAAGGACAATTTGTGTTGAAGAAGTTGATGTGATACTTAAAAGAAGGTAATAAATCTCTAGGAAATGATGAAGATATTCCTGATCATCTTCACATACTCAAGTGCTTCATTTATCTTTGTTGTTTGATGTAATTAAGGCCTGGGCTTTGATCAGTCGATAAATTCATGGTGAGAGAAAGGAAATTTGGGGAAGAATATTTAAACCATGCAATTAAACAGCCTCTGAATGCTCCTTTTCCATGCAAATCTAAAAGCTCCATGAAATAATTCTGCAGTTTTAGAATTTCCCCATGTTCTTCCATGGTGATTCACTTGATTGGAAAAAAGAAGACTTCATAAAAGACTGGAAACATTCATTTCTTTAGTCATCATTGTTGGGAAGAGCAGCAGGAGCTCTGCAGAGATGTGGATGGCCACTGGCATTTCCCTCACTTGATATTCTCTGGAACTTTGCCTTCTGCTGTAAAACCCCCAAATATTTCAGAAGCCAGAACTAAGAATCTGTTAAAAAATTCACCAAATAACTGAAATGTTTTAATTGAATGAGTGACAGCACAATGAGCCGTAAAATTCTCAACAGAATGAATCCAGTGTCTGTAATAAAAAATTTAGTAACTAAAAGTATTAATTACTAAAATGTCACTTTATAAACTTTTTAAAGTTTAATTTCCATTTCTAGTCAAATCTGTACTCCCAACTTTCCTTTTTTTAAAAAAAAACTTGTTTTTTTTCTTACCATTTTTAATCCAGCGAACTTTCTTCTTCCAAGTTCTTAATGCAGGAAAAAGCAAAATGTCTTTTCCTTCATAAAGCACAGTGGCAAAAGTGCTTTGGGAGTAATTTCAGCTCAAAAAGGGAACTTGCACACGAATCTTGAACACTGGAAAATGTGAATTCCTACCAAATTTCCCTTCATATCTTTAACAGGGGATGCCTCCAGCACGCAAGACTTTTAAGACAAATTTTATCTTTAAACTCGTCCTTGATATTATCTGTTCAAAATTCCAGAAGACAGCAGTGGGAATTGGGCAAGCACTCGTGTAAACTGATCTCAAAGGAGTTTCTTCTGCTTCACCTCAAAATGAACCCCACTGACACCAAACGCTCCAAATTGACTCGGTCGTCTTGGAGCTCATCAAGGCTTCTGCAGAGGCTGAAAAGGGAGAGCTTTTCTCTCAACAGCAAACTCCTTTTCACATTATTGATCTGTGGACTTGAAGAAGCTCAAAGTAACTGTGAGTAACCAATTCTGACATTTCATCTCCCTCCCTCCCCAGAACCAGGGGAATGTTGCTCAAACAACATTCAACAGTCAGCCACTGGAGCACAACTCTGGGAAGATCAGAAAAACTTGACTCAAACCACGTTGGGCTTTGCTGATTTTTGCTCCTCACATGCCAAATGGGAACATGCCCTGAGGGGTTTATCTTATTCCCCTTTCCAGCTAGAATTTGCATTTTTCCAGTCATAAACAAGCTTTTCCAATGTCCAAGACCTCTGAGAGCTGACAGTGACCTCGCAGTGATATCAGCTGGCTCCCCAACATCCTTGGATGCCTCCCAAGTGCTCCAGCTGACTCAGCTGCCCTGAAATACAATTTGCTGCTTCTGTGACATCCCATGAGCTCTGTTTGGGATGTGGGAGATGCCAGTGGAAGTCCTGCCAAGGTGATCCCGGTACTCAATCAGTCAAACACAACTGCTGCAAGGTGCAAAGCGAAATGCATGGCAGCAAAATCGTGAGAGATGCAAATCTGTGTAAAATGATCCTCACCTGGCTCTGGAAGGAGGAATCTCCATTGAATCAAACCAAGGCTCATGCAAAAGTTACTGAAGTTAATGGAAGAACTCATTGGTTTCAAAGGTGAAAGGCCAGAGACTCCCCCAGATGGGATTTTATTGGAATTTCTGACTGGGCACATCAAACACAAGAACTCTGATTTTTCAGGATGTCCCAAGACACATGTGAGAGATTAACTCATCTCTGCGTGGACAAGGAGGGCAAAATCCAGAAAACACAAGAAGTGTGGCTGAATATTTAAATAATATCTTCCTATAAATACCAAACAGGAAGAATTAAAGGATGCAGTTATCTTAGGTGAGAGAGGAATCATTTCAAAATCCAATATCAGTGACACAGCACCAGCAAGACTCTGCTGAGTGCAAAACTTGCTCTGCAAGTACTTGTGCAGATCTTGAAAAGAACATTCCATTTATTTCTGGGAGGCAATTTTAAACTCTTGGCCTCCAAACAGGTGTCCAGGCAGAGATTTGGAGGTCACAGTCAGTTCACGCTCTCCCTGCTCCAGCTTTAGACATCCCTGCTTTCAATTTCCCAGCTCCAACTCCTCGGGTTACCTAAGCCTTGAGGACAGTTCCAGTGAATTAAATCTAAGCCAAGAAGAGAGGGTTTAAGGGAGATATGCCCTGGTTTTAATAACCTTACACGCAGGAACCGCTCAGGATTTTCTGCTCCAAACAGCCCTTCAAGGACACGCAAGCGCCGATGGAATGACCTTGGAGCATCCCACCAAACGCTGTCCTGCAGCTGAAATATGGGCAAATCCATCCCCATCTTCTGGGAGCCAGCAATTCCAAAGGCTGCTGGGATGGATTTCAGCATTTATTTCAGCTGTGCTGTGCCATCTGTTCCTTTATCAAATAGCCACGCAGAGCTTTGGGTGAAGATTTTCAGAGGATCTTTTCCCCCACTGTAAATCAAATCTGTATTTTTGACTCATTAGCATGTATATTAACACTGTGGTATATCCTCCTCAGAGTTATTTCTGGTCTACAAAGGAACTAAACAGTAAAAAAAAAAAATAAAAAATCAACATTTGGATTTCCAAAGAGAGAGAGAACACAGGCTCAGAATTAGATAAAGCTTTCCTTGCTAACAAAGTTACCGTTTCTGAAAGGATCACTGCTTCAGCCTGCTGCAGAGAAATATCAGTAGATTTAAATTCTTTATCAAATATCTCTTGATGCTTGCTGTTCCTCTTCTCCTTCTTCTTTTCCTTTTTATCTTTATCTAGGTCATCCTTGTCCAATTTATCTTGCGACCTAGAATGCATCTTTTTGGGCAGGAGGGGCTCCAGCACGAACCTAAAGGAAAATGATGTTGCTCAGATCAATAAAACGCTGTTTTCAAAACTAATTTTTATTTACATATTTCCCAAAGTCTCGCTTGAGTTAATGAGGCTTTGCTAATCCAGGAAAACTCATTAGAGGGAGAAGGAGGGGGCAGGAGGTCACAACAATCATAATTGTCTTGTAATAAAAATTACTGCAGAACTGCTGGAGAAGCGGAGCTGCAGATTTCCCTGCTCTGCAGTGAATTTTCTGGTTTGTGGCTGCATAAACTCCTAAATTTCATATAAAAAATGGGTTTCTCATTCAGCACTGCAACTCTCCATGCTGTGGCACCTGGAAATGCCAGTGCCACCTCCTGCCATGGGCAGGAACACCTTCCACTATCCCAGGGTGTTCTAACCTGGCCTTGGACACTTCCAGGGATGAGGTGTTACTTCCAGGGATGCAGCACTCTTAGCTAGACAAAGTATTTTATGATTTATTTTATATTATAAATGAAAAAACCCACTAAGATCACACCCAGACAAAATCACACTGGCAGATTTTAAGACTGTCTCAAGCCATCATGTTACAAAACCAATCCCAAAAATTCCCAAAGAAGGACACACTTTAACACTGGAAAAGCAATTCTCACGCCATGGGGTGCACACAGGTACAGGCCAAAATCTTTGCTGTGAAATTCCACAGTGCTCATATTTCAGACAATTTGCAGTGACATTATCCTAATCCTCACCTTTAACAGCAATATCCAGCAGCAATATCCCAAATTATTGCTGGTTTTTGGTTTTGGTTCCATTCTACATCAGCTCATCTGCTGGAAAGATGCTCAAAGCAGCACCTGCAACTGCAGCCCCTGAGCCATTTCCCAAAGCCCAAATCCCACGGGTTGGGAACAAACCCACGAGTTTATTCATCCCATTTTACAGACAGGGAAAAGGGAAGGCAACAATTTGCCCAGGGTCACAAAGAGCTCCAGTGACAGAGCCCAGAGGAGCCCAGCTCTCCCAACCCCAGCACTTTTTGGGTACCTGAGTTGTGTATTTTGGGCTGGGTGCTGCCAGCACCTCTGAGGCCCATTGCAAATTTACAGGAGGAATTTCCACCCTTCAGACAATGATTAATTGCTTCCCTTCCAAGCACTGTATTAGGACTATTAATTATTTGGATTATTGATGTAGCTGTGCTAGAATGGGTCAGCACACTGTGCTCCAACTGTGGGGATTGCCAGGAGCTGACAAATCCCAGCAGACCCAGGGATTCTCCCACTTCCAACCACTGAGTGCAAGTGCCCACATTTGTATTTCTAAGCCCTATTTTAGGCAGGGAATAAACCCCAGGCCCTTTTTTTAAAGTCAGTTTTATTTATACAGAGTTGGGAGTTGTAAAACCTGTCCTGTGTCAAAGTCTGCTTTGAGTCTTTGCTGTTTAAAAGCTCCAGAGCAGGAGCTGGGAATGGCATTAAATAGAAACTGGGTGATTTGGATAAGACACTCCTTTAGCTTCATGTTTAATTGGTTTTTAGCTTCATCTCTATTCTCAAAATTTATGAAGAGACATGGAAAGACAAGAGGAGAACTGACCATAAACCCCACCAACTACAGCAGGAACAGGAGGAAACTTCTGCCAGGTGAGCAGTGCCAAAGCACCCACATGATTTGACAGCTCCTTCAATTGCTGAGGTCTTTTATGATATTTTTTACATCTAATGATTTTTCTTCTCCTCCTCCACTGGTCAAACAAATGAGGGATATTTTCAGTGACAAGAGTTGCTGATTCTATTTTCCTGTCTTGCCCTGGGCTCAGAGCAGGAGCTGGGCTGCCCCGTGATCTTTGTGGGATCTTTGTAAAGAAACATTCTGAGGAGACTCAGATCCTCAAGAACTGCCTAGTGACACCTACCACAACACAGCTGAGAGCTGAACCTGAAGGAAATAACACCCAATGAGAAAGTAAAAATACATTTAAAGATTTTGAAGGGAAAAAGCAGGAAGAGGCAGGGGAGAAAAATCTGTATTTTTCTTCTGAGATAAAACAAAGTTGCTCTCTTATTTGGGTTGGTTGTTCTGCCCAAGTCCCAGTAAGACAATTTTGTTTAGAATTAGCCAAAAGTCAGGCTCTCTGCTGTCCCACATTTACACCAATGTGTAAAACATTCCAGAGGGCAGTGGAATGAGAGCTGAGCTGTGCTCTGTTCACAATGACTAAATAAACTCTTTGTAATCAAGGCAAGCATCCTGTTGGTCCCTAGGTGCTGAATTTCATTTTACTTGATGCCTTTAGTCTCTAGCCAGGTAATAACTCCCCTCTGAAGGTGCACAGGAGTTTCCAGCACATCCCTGTAAATCAGCAGCCCTTCAGAAGGCTTAAAAAAACTGCTGCCTTGGTCAAATATTGCATTGCTGGATTACAGGGGTGACTGAGGGGAGGAAGAGAGAGAGAAGGGACTTCTGAGGCTGCATGGAAAGCCCAGACAGCAAACAGATTATTTTGTTCTTTGAGGGATGTGACTGTGAGACAGGGCTTATCAACAGAATTCCCAGTTCTCATGTGAAATATCTTGATAAGTCTTGAAGTACGATCTTGCCATAAGCAGCTTTTCCTCTGGCAGCTGAGGTGAGCAGCAGTGATTGAGCAGTCAGGTAATCCTGCCCTGAGCTGCTGGGACAGGGCTGGCTGCACACAGGGCCTGCAGAGCCTCCCTCCTCCACTCACACACCTCTGATATTCCAAAAAGGGGGAATTCATCTCCTCTTTGGGGGTTTTTGGTGTTGTTTGAACGCTTAGAGGGCAAAAAAGAGCATTGTATTTATCTAGGTTAGAGAACAAAAGACCTTGAGAGAAATGTCTCTGTAGGTTGGGGATTTTAGCCAATATTAGGCTGTCACTTAAAAAAATCATGGAACGGTTTGGGATGGAAGAGACCTTAAAATTCATCCAGTTCCATGGGCAGAGGCATTATCCAGTATCCCAGGGTGCTCCAAATCCCAATGTCCAACCTGGCCTTGGGCACTGCCAGGGATCCAGGGGCAGCCACAGCTGCTCTGGGAATTCCATCCCCACCCTCCCAGGGAACAATTCCTGCCCAATCTCCCATCCATCCCTGCCCTCTGGCAGTGGAAGCCATTCCCTGTGTCCTGTCCCTCCATCCCTTGTCCCCAGTCCCTCTCCAGCTCTCCTGGAGCCCCTTTAGGTGCAGGAAGGAGCTCTGAGCTGGATCCCCCCTTTCTCCAACCCAACACCCCCCCAGCTGTTTCCAGCTGTGCCATCTGGGAACGCTGCCCACCCCCAAACCCCGGGGTGCTTTAGGGACGATCCCTGGTTTGGGAATTCCTCACTCACCCATCGGAGCCGGGCCGGGAGGGCGTGCTGTCCGAGGAGAGCGAGGACACGGAGGCCACGGACAGGGGCCGGGATGAGGAGGGCATGGTGAAGGAGCGCACCATGGAGCGCGGCCGGCTGCCCCGCCGCTCGTCCAGGCTGGAGAGCTGCACCAACAAACGACACATTTTACTGCTTCAATCCCCAAAAAAAAACCCCAACAGCCACGTGCTGAACGTGGGAAGGCTCCCCGGGTTTTCTTCTTCTGGGTGGTGTTTGGTATCGGTAATTAATTAATAATAATCAATACCTCGTGTGTTACCAACAAAGAGGTTCTAAAGGAAATCCACCTAAAGGACTTGGAGGAAATATTTAGGTCCTCACAGGCAGATGTGTGATTTTAAGTGTATTCCGAGAATTCCTTTGTTCCAATGGTATTTCCATGCGTTTTTACATCTTGCCTTTAAAAAGCAATCTGTTTACATGTAATTTTAAAATCCATCTCTGCCATTGTTATGACTGCCTTGTCAATGTATTTCAATGAAATGGACTTCCTAAAACCCCAAAAAACCCAAAGGAAAAACACACCAGGAAAAACTTGATGTCAAAAATATCAGGAGAACCAATTTACAGAGTGACACCAGGTTAAGAAGAAAATATATGAAAGTTTTGGTTTTGTTTCAGACAATTTCAGAGTTCTGAATGTTTCTCCAAGCTTTGTTAGTCATTAATAACTGATATATGCATAAAATAATTGAACTCTTGCTGTCAACAAATAAGAATCTCATGCTGTTTAATTACAGGTATATTTTCCACCCTGTCAACTACTGGTAAATTGGCCTTGTACAAGGAAGACAGAAGAGATAAAATTCCATCAATCCTGAAAATTCTTACTGGTGGGTAGAGTGAAATTAGAGAGATAACACCACTTTCCAGTCATCTCCTTGATGATGTTAATGGATATCACTGAAGTGACTGACATGCAGGTATCATTAATGTTAATTACTTCTGTTCTCCCTGGGAATAAATTACTGTTTGAACTTTTTCCTGAATACGTAAATTCCTAAGATGGGATCTGAAGGACCACAAACAGAACATCAGTTAAAGGATACCATAAAGGCTGGAATGTTCCCTGTAAGATCTCAGTGTCCCCATTACAAAAAGATATCATTGCTATAGACACAATCCCAGAATTATTTAGGGTGGAAAAGTCTTCTGAGATTGAGTCCAAGCTGTGCTCAGTCCTCACCTTGTCCCCAGCCCAGGGCACAAATGTCACATCCACTCATTCCTTGGACACCCACAGGGATGGGCTCTCCAAGCCTCCCTGGGCAGCCCCTTCCAGTGTTCAACAACCTTTCCATGGGGAAATTCCTGCTGCTGTCCACCCTGAGCCTCCCCTGGCCCAGCCTGAGGCCGCTCCCTCTCCTCCTGTCCCTGTTCCCTGGGAGCACAGCCCGACCCCCCCGGCTGTCCCCTCCTGTCAGGGACTTGTGCAGAGCCACAAGGTCCCCCCTGAGCCTCCTTTTCTCCAGGCAAAATATGATCTCATAATAGCACCCAATCCATGTGGTTTTGACTGAATTCTCCATTCTACCCTGATTTAAAAAAGCTGTTTGCTTTGTTTGTTCCGACCTGTGCACTCAACACTCAAAAGCAGAACAAACCTCCGCTGGAAACGCCATCGAATTTTTGGCTTTCCCTTAAGGATGAAACAGCAATTGAAATAAGAATTTCTGGAATGAGAAAAGCACAAATTTCAGTCCTTCTACACTCCTGAAGTAGGAGCTGTGGTTTTCTTGCCTGCCTACATCCAGTGGAGGAACAACCTCCCTATCCTAAAGGAATCCCACCTAGGGAAAGGTGACATTCAGCTCCTGCTGAATGAAAGAATCCTGCTCAGTGCCCATTTTTAAATTCATCTTTGTAACCCAAATCCTTCAGAACTGAAGGATTATCTTGACTTTCAAGGAACAGACTCGGGCAGTTTAGAAATTGCTCCCGTGCTCAGAAACGAAAGCGCCGAGGCTCCCTCAACACCTCTCATCTGCTCAGTATTCCATAATTTGATGATCACTGGGAACAACCATCTACATTGCCTTTTTACATCAATGGAATCATTACACAGGAAGGGAGAGCTGCTGTAATTTAAGGGAATTCCAGATATTGTGGACAGGAGAAATCGAGAGGGAACTTACGATGGCGCGGGCCCCGTACTGCTTCTCCACCTTGTCCTTCAGCTGCCTGAAGCACGCCTCCATCCTCTCGTGGAATGGCCTCAGTGCCTCTGTCACCTTCTCCCCATGGATCCGGATGCCCTCAGCCAGGAATGGGATCTGGAAGGCAGAGTTTGGCTGCTCCAGCCTGCCCAGCCCTTCCTGAGCGAAGGCACCGCTCCCACAGCAGGGAAAGGGCTTGGGCAGTGACAATAATATCAGTAATCAGAGCAATAGGAATGGTAATTATAGCACTAATAGGGATTAGAACACTCATAATAATTAAAATAATAAATAGCATCAATAATAAAATATTAACAATGACAAGAATTATTATGTTGGCCACAGTGACCATCACCATTCCTTGCATTTGATGCACGACAGGATCTAAACCTCTGTTCTCCAGGATTTCCCTTTTTTCCTGTTAAGCAAAGTTCTTTAAATTTAATTCAGCCCTAATTCTGCTCAGAAATCCCACACTGGATTTATCCCTCCTGGGATATTCTGTGCTCAAGCCCCCATAGATTCTGCACTTTAAAACACCAAACTGATGAATGATGAGTCTCACACCAGGTTATTAATATCAAATCCTTCCCCACTTCCATGAAGATAAAATCCTGAAGAAGAAAATAGTTTATGTTTTCTTTAATAAATGCTCTTTCTAAAGCTGCAAATGAGCTCCATCCCTGGACAGATATATATTGCAGAGCAATATGTATTAATAAAACATACAGTTTTAGATGCTATATAGTTCTCCTTAGAAAAATTATTTTATTTTCTCTGGGAAGAAAACAGAAGAGGGAAAGAATTAAATTAATTCTCTTTTGTAACTGAAAATAATCATTTATCTTCAAGGCTTCTGTCACAAAATATCCATGCCAGCACAGGATTATATAATTAGTTGCCAGTGTGGAGGTGTAGCTGACCTTTGGAAATGTTTTAAGAGAGACATTTTCATTCCCACAGCTACCCAGACAAACCATTAGAGTTTTCTACCTCCAGCTCAGGAAAAATATTTCCTCTTCCAGGTCCGTTTCAGCCCACACAGTGCTCTGATTCTAACTCTGATATTCTCTGCAGCAATCAAGCTAACAGGCTTCTTCTTAATAATTCATAATTAAATCATAATACTGATTAAAAACAGATTTTTCTAATAAGACTGAACAGCAATCAGAAGGAGCAGCTTTATTAGTAAGGAGAATGATAAATACACAGATGAATTACAGATGAACAAACTCGAGAAATCTTATCAAGATGATTCCCTGAGATTTGGCACTATTTAAATGGACTGAGTTGCTTCTCCTAAAAGATTACAAAGAGAAGAATAATGACTTTTTTTTTTTTTTGGTTTTGTTTTTTAATGTAGTGGCTTTTATTTATAACCATATAGATTTGCACTTGACAAAAATTAAACATGAAACCCAAAAGTCTCCCTGCTCTGAAGAAGTCAATTAACCTCTAAATTTTCACAATTAGCAGGCCCCACTGTGACCCTCCTGCTTTGGAGGGGTAAGTGGTCACTTGGCTCCTTTATTTTAAAGAACTGTTGACATTTGAAATGGATTCTTTAAAAAAAAAAAAAAATAAATTGGAATTACCAAGGTGGAGCACAGGAGGGGTCTGAGCTGACAGACTCCTCTGAGACCATTTTATGGGCAGAAAATGCACTGAGGAACCTGTCCTAGGGATCAGCCTCCTCCAGGCTGCAAAATCAAGAACAGGAAGTAAATATTATTTATAGGGAAAAAAAAACGTGAGGGGAGGGAGAAGGAGAAGGGGAAGAGCAAAGGGGAAAGATGGAGGAGGAGGAGGAGGAGGAAGAGAAGGAGGAGAAGGAGGAGAAGGAGGAGAAGGAGGAGAAGGAGGAGAAGGAGGAGAAGGAGAAGGAGAAGGAGAAGGAGAAGGAGAAGGAGAAGGAGAAGGAGAAGGAGGAGGAGGAGGAGGAGGAGGAGGAGGAGGAGAAGGAGAAGGAGAGGTTTGTGAATCTTTTACAGAAGTTGAAATCCCTGAATGTCCCATGGCTTTGCCACAGAACAACGTGAGGCTGCTGAGTCAGCACATTTGGCCTCCCTGTCCAAACCCACTTTATCTTTAAACATTTACCAAGTGCAGGAAGAACCTCCCAACTGTGTTACCATTCCTGTTTCATCACCTTTTACCAACTTCCAAATCCCTCCTGTGTCTCCTTTCCAGGCACAGGGGAATGTGGTGACTGACGGGGGATTTTACACCTCCATGAATCTTTGTCAAAGGCAGAATTTTGCCACAGTCAGGATATTGCCAATTAATCTGGCCTTGGAGAAAAGGGCATTTTCTTATTTCATAACCCTGTTCTTGGCTGGTTTTAAAATTTTATCAAGTTCCACTGCAACTTCAAATTATTCCCTGATTTGTTTTCCCTGGGTTTTTTGTTGTATTGGTTTTTTTTTAATCTTGATCTGCTCGGCTGAAAAGAATGAAAAAAAATAAAAAACCAAACCTACATTGATTTGAATTATTAAACTAATCTTTGAAAACAATCTTTCAGAGCAAGGGGTTCATAAAATATGAGCAGAAAACCTGAGTTTGGTATGCAGCACTTCTTTCATCTCTGTGGAAGCAGCACAAGGTTTTGATTTGCCGTGGTATTTTTCTGTTTTGCTGCGCTGTAAATACTTCAGCTAAATTCAGAGTGACTAATGTCATCCATCATTCATTTCTCTGCCTTAATTTCAATCAATCATTTCATTATCTTCAGGCTAAAATGAAAGATCAGCTTCAAATGGTGCAGTTGCATGGGAATTTTTTTTTTCTTTTTTTTTTGCCTAAGTTGGAAAAACACCAAGAAGGACAAAAGTGGACATTGCTCTGCTAATGGAATTTATCTGAATTAATAAGAGACAGGAACAAAACGTACACTTGAAATCTGTAGGAGTTAGAGAAAGATAATATCCTGAATTCCATGGCACAATGGGGGAAGAGGGAAGAGGATGAAAAAAATGAAATTTAACTGGTCAGCTGGTAATACAATTGTCAGGCTCCTACTTCATATACCCAGATTGATTTATGCAGCAGGGAGAAAATTCCATGTGATTACAGGACTCCAAGCCCCACATTATTGAAAAATGAAATCTTTTTGCTTTCCATCACCGTCAGCACAGGATGAATTCTGCCCCTTCCAAGGCTTCCAACACATCCCTCTCCCAATATCTGGGAGCTGACTCCCACCTGGCTGGAAACTGAAGTGATTTAAAAGGAATTTTAAATTTTAAGGTTCTCTAAATGTGTATGAAACATCCCAGGCAATTGAAAAGCACTGAAAAGGCTTTTAGTGACTCTGATTTTCAGATATAAAAATACATCTTGATCCCTTTTCTCTGTTTTTTCTGCTTCCTGTTGTTTTGGAAGTACAAAAACTGATGGGCAATCATGTGTTTAAAAGCCCTGAATAATTAAAATACAGTGTGATCAGCTGCCATACCTATTTTCAATTTGTAATACTATTTTAATACACAAGTGCCAGCAAAGTGTGTTTGGAATTCATTTGAAGTATCACTCTCAGAGGCAAAGACACAGAGCTGACACCAAGTCAGTCTGCTGGGACCAAATTATTTTCCTCTATAAAACTTAAAGCTTATAAAATCTAATCTTTTCTAAAAGCTCACAAGAAAATAAATAAAAAAATGCCTTTTTTTTTTCCTCCAAACCAAAAGAGGTTTTTATTCACTGATAGCTTTATGGCCTTCAGAGGATATTGTATTTTTGAATTCTGTAGCTTTGGTTCTACTACCTCTAAGACTGAAATCTACAGAAATGTAAATTATTCCCTTTATTTTAAAGACAGAATTGAATATGAAAAGACGATGATTCACTTTCTTCTGCAAAAAAACCCCGTTTCCAATCAACCTGCTATTTTTTTAGTTATCATAAAATTAACCTGAGACCATAAAAAAATGTTCCATTTGTGACTACGGAACAAAACTGGAATTGTCTTGTTTGCCCTGAAAAATATTTTCTCATCTGCTACAGATGGGAGATTGTCGCTGACTATGTTCAAAAAAAAAAAAGAAAAAAAGAAAAAAAAGAAAAAGAAAATATCTTGATCATATTTGTTCTCTGCAAGTTTAACAAAATTTATGCCAGATTTGAAAAATGAACTTTAACTCAAGCTCCAAGACAGATTTAAATGGCAAAGAAACGTATCCCAGGTGAGGACAATGTCTGAATTTCCTCCAAAGTGACACCAGGCTGCCTTTCCACAGCAGCTGCCTCTGCCAAACCTGACTTCAAGTTTTTTACCTGCCAAGCAATCAGATCCTTCAGCTTCTCAATCTTGTCATGATCCTCTGGATGCTCGTGCATGTACTTTTCAGTAAAGAAAGCCTAATTGGGAGAGAGGGAGAAATGAGCTGTTCTTTCAGAAAATGAAACATCTACAACCAGAGGAATGAGCTACAACCAAGATAAATTGATCAACTTCAAAATTCTGTGAAGTAACAGCTACAGACACAAAGTGAAAATTATTGGAATCACAGAATCACAGTGATTTGGGTTAGAAAGGACCTTAAAATCCATCCAGTGCCATGGAATCACAGAATCACAGTGAGTTGGGCTGGAAAGGACCTTAAACCCCATCCAGTGCCACCCCTGCCATGGGCAGGGACACCTTCCACTGTCCCAAGCCCCAGTGTCCAACCTGGCCTTGGGCACTGCCAGGGATCCAGGGGCAGCCACAGCTGCTCTGGGTACCCTGTGCCAGGGCCTGCCCACCCTCCCAGGGAACAATTCCTGCCCAAAATCCCCACCTAAACCCACCCTCCTTCAGCTTAAAGCCATTCCCTGTGTCCTGTCCCTCCATCCCTTGTCCCCAGTCCCTCTCCAGCTCTCCTGGAGCCCCTTCAGGCCCTGTGAGGCCACACTGAGGTCACCCCAAAGCTGAACAAGCCCAACTCTCCCAGCAGAGCTGCTCCATCCCTCCCCTGGCCTCTCCCCAGCACCGGGATGAGCTGATCCCAGCAGGACAGGGAACGCTGAGGGAATTCCGGCGTCACCTTCTCGTAGTTGGTGAAGCCGCCCATGACGGCGGGGTCCACGATGCCGTTGAGCAGCATGGACAGGGGGTTGATGGGCAGGTTGGGGTCGTTGAGGTGCTGCTGCACCATGTTGTTGATCTTGTCGTTGGTCAGCTGCATGGTTTCGATGGCGTTCTCCAGAGGGCTGATCTCCACCTAAAAAAACCCCGACAAAAGGAGATTTCGAACCACGGGCAGAGTGTTTAACCTGCTCAGCAGAACCCTCTCACTCTGCTTTTGCATGTCTTAAACTTGCATTCTGATATTTTAGTCCAGCCTTCTGAGGTTTTAGAACTCTGAGCTGAGTTCTCACACTTTTTCATGTAAATAAGAAAATGTTTGCATTCTTTTGCTATGAGAGAAGCATTTGAGTGATTGGGATGTTCACCAATCTGAGTGATGGGGTGACCTGCCTTTGGCCAATAATTGGCCTCTTATGTACAGTGCATATAAATGGAGTCAGAAATTTGAATAAAGAGAATTCTTGCATGCTGACCCCAAACCATCCTGCCTCATCCTTTCCAAACTCCAGCCACGAATGCTGCACCAACAGTGCAACAGAACCCCACAGGCAGGAACATTCCAGGCCTTTCAGACCCAAAGTTATTTTGAGGTTTTTGGCCAATAATTGTCATTAAGAGTGATTTCAGGCATTGAGGTATTTGGTATCTCTGTGCTGCAGTAAGTGATACGATGATGGGTATCAGTGGAGGGAGTTAACTGCATTTTGCTGCTGCACGAGGGATTACATCCCAGCACAACATCCAGAAAGGCTCTGGCAGCAATCACGTGAGGTTTTTTGGAGGATTAGGGAGAACATCAGAGATTAAGGGTTGGGTGAGTTTTAGCAGCACAAAGAAGATCCAGCTTAACGTAACAGTAAGAAAGAAATGATAACTTTAACGTGGATTTTCTGATGGAAAACGTAATCCTAAGCCGCTCAAAAAAATCAAGAAGATATTTTTGCAGCAATTATTTTGCTGTGTTTCCAAGGACATCGAGTTGAGTATGTTGATGAGATGACATCCAAACTATCTGCTGTGCTTTTTCCCAAGAGGTCACATTTTCTCCATCTGAGCATCGAGAACTGAAGGGAGAAAATTTTGTTTCTACCTGGACTTCAATGAAGAGAGTCCTCAGATGCCCTCACGGGGTGAAATTAGCCCTTATGCTGTCTAAAACTTGCTTTATTTTAATTGACCGACCTCCAGCTACCTCTTATGCCCAGCTACCGTGTCTTCCAAAAAGTTCATGTTGAAAAAAACCAGTATTAAAAATATTTGAAATATTGGTGAATGGGCTGAAAATCAGTAACCTGCAGTGACCCAGAGTGTAGAGCCCTCACTGGAAGACACAGCCTGCTTGTATGAAAAAAAATTATGTGGTAGGGAGAGGAAAGGAAGGTTAATTGAGGCCTGTGAGGAAAATGCAAGTGTATATTTGATTACAGCCTCATTTACATAAATGCTACATAAACAAAGCAGCACTTCTACCTGGCTATCAGTTGCTTACCCTGTTTCTGAGAACCACTTATAATCAAATCTCTTTAGTCGTTACTCTTACACCTGCCAGCTGATTACATCAAGGATGTTTTAATTAGCATTTTGAGCAGCCTGCCTGCTGAATTATTCTGGAAGGCAGGGAAGCAGGCTGGTGTTTGTGCTGGGAACAGGGAGCAGGCCAGGCTCGGACACAGCCCAGAGTGCCACGGGGGGAATCTGGACTGGGGAGTGAAGCCACGTTCAGCATCTGAATGGGCAAGAACTGCTGGGAACATCACAGGCTAAATTTAGGATTCTGCCATTTGTATTAATGGCCTTATAACTATGCAATAATGTGTTGATGAACCATTGCTTTTAAAGCTCTTGAGCATCTCCAGAAATTAGCACTCATTGAGCTGACAGCTTTTTGACTTTTCTGTAGCAGCAATCATGGCTTTCTTTCTCATTCTCCTTTCTTTTCCCACTCTTGTAACACTCCCTCTAATTTTTTAAAAGCAGATGGAGAATTGCAGTTGCCATCTCACTGCTACAAACTGGGCTTTGGAACCTGGTGAAAGCTATTTATGACAAGTGTAAATTCTGAGCCTGGTTCCCTGTGCCTTCCTGACTCTGGGCACTCCTCACTTTATCCAGGGAAAATACAAATTACACTCTCCTAAGACATTTGCACCAGTCCAAAATTCCAAGATAAAAACAAAACAGACATCAGCATTTGTGCTTTATAAACTCAAGTGTGATTCAAAATCTGATTTCTAATTCCCTGGCTGATCTCAGTGAATTTTTCCCCTACAATTTTTTGTGTGCAGCTAAAGCCAATCAGATACAGGATAACGAGTGCTGGCCCCAAATTCCTTGCAGATAATGAACAGATTGCAAAGGTTTAGGTAAAAGTACTCCGAAGGAATTTGAAAAGCCAATAGATTTAAAGCAATTCTGCATGTTCCTATGGGTTATGTAACATAATACACTGCATTTATGAAATTACTCCGTTCTCTCAGCACCGACTTGATGCAATCTCACCTCTCCCTTTAACGATATTCCAGCTCCATCAATAAAATACGAAACATGCAGAGCTGCTGGAGTGTCTTGGTGCTTAGCAAGGGATCAATAATATCTGTATCCATAATCACAATTTAGCATTACAGGGATGTAAACCCTGTGATCCTCCTTGCAGCATTTTAGCTGACAGGGATCTTGAGCACAGTCAATACCCATTTTGGAGGAGCTGTGCCAGACGAGGTCAGGAGTTATCTGTAGCAGCCTTCTCACACGTTATTAAGCTCCACTCTGCTCTCATTTCTCAGCTCTGCAGCTCATGCCATCCTTGCTCCCCAGAGGCTGACAGGAAGCACTCTGCCAGGATTTGTGCCCATTTTGATGCCAGGCAGAGCATGAGGGGTGCACACCAAGTGCCTGTCAGGCTCTGCTCTCTGCCCATCAGATCTGCCAGCCTCTACAAACAGCACTCCTTGCCATCATGAAGAGAAATACAATCTTCTCCATCAGGGTGATATTGAAACTGCCAAATTCATTAAAAATTCAATGTGTTTTATTCAGCTGCCTATTACTGTCACACATCACATTCATATTCTGTTACTATAGATACCATAGTAATTTTCTGCATTACTTCTGTTCATCCAAATACAACTGTCCAACATAACCTCAATGGAGCAATGAAAAAGGTTTTAATTAATCATATGCAAATTGTTCTTTTCCTTTAAAAATAAGCCTCACAAGAGAGATTTCAAAAACGCAGTAACAATGTTTTTATTGCTACTTAAAAATTACAGCTGCATAAGAATAATTTAATCTTAAAGGCGTTTAATGGATATGTCTTATCTAAACAGTCTAAATGGTTGAACAGAGAAATGAGTAATTTGGAGTTACTCTGTGAGGTTGCTGAGGGTATATTTAGCTAAATATGGAGAAGAAACAAAAACAACCTTTAATCATGAGTGGTAAGAAATGCAGACATACAATGCCTTTGATTGTTGGGGTATTTTGAATTAATGACAATCCAAATATCCAGATCCTCTTTTTTCTAAAGTTCAGGCTAGATTCTCTGGGATGGAGCAGGGTTTCCCTGCACCACCTCAGGTCTCTCTTCACTCCAGGCACCTGCTGAGAGACACAAATGCTTTCTGAAAGGGGTGAAGGCCTTGCAGGGCTGGCTGCATTCCCTTCCCTCGGGAATGGAAAAGCATTGCCTGAGTCACCCTCAGCCAACAATCAGCACCCTCAGCAGGCTCCCTCAGGATGTGCCAGGTACAACCCCATCGATTCCTTGTCCACACAACTCAGCACAGTCATTGAGACACACAAATGCTCCCTGGCTGTAGAAAACCCTGGTTTTTTACACAATCTCCATAAAGCCAACCTGATCTTACCATGAAAACTGATTTGACTTCAAACCACCTGAGGATCCCTGGTAATTTATAGGCTGTCACGTAGATGGTTCTCTCAATCCACATGTTCTGCAAAGGGAACACAGGTGTCACATCATCAGTGGACAGCTGGGACCCCGAGCAAAGCCCCAAAGCCTCATCACCAGGACAAGGAGCAAGGTATGGCAGATGTGACAGAGCCAGGGGGGAATTCCAAAGGGAAGATGGAGCAGCACTGATTCAAATCTGGCATGTGACTCAGCAGGGAACAACTGCTCCCTTTCTGAGGGAGAAAACCATGGAATGAACCTTCGGTTTTACTGGATGTTCACTGAATCCCAGAATGGTTTGGATGGGAAAGGACCTTAAAAACACATTCAGCTCCGTGGGCAGGGACACCTTCCACTATCCCAGGGTGCTCCAAGTCCCATCCAACCTGGCCTTGGGCACTTTCAGGGATGCAGGGGCAGCCTGTGCCAGAGATTCCTCACAGCACTCATTTTATTGACCATTAGATGAAACAAATTTAGTAAAACAAAAGCAAAAAAAACCCCAAAAGGTATTAGTGACAAAAGATTTTCAGATGCCTGACTGGAATCTTCATGGCAAGACAAGTTTCAGGTGTAACAATTTAAAATCCTTTCTCAGAAGAACTATTTTTAGAAAATAAATACAGCTTTGCCCATTTTTTTTTCCTATTGGTATAAACGAGAACATGATAAATTGGCTTAATTAACTTTCTATGAAAAATAATCCCTTTAAACCCAGAATTTATTTCTCGACAAGCAAAAAGATAATGAATGGCTCAGATGCTCAAAATGGAGGGGGATAAACAAGCAAACCCCAAGTGGTTTATTTTCTTCATGATTTCTTACTGCAAATTCGTTGTCTGGGTTTTTCTCTCCTTTTCGAACGGGGCGTGAATACTCAAAGCGTTGGACTTCATTCACCCTGTAGAAACTGAGAAGAGGGAAAAGAATCAGGGAATCACAGAATGGACTGGGCTGGAAGTGACCTCAAAGATCCTGCAGTTCCAAGCCCCAAATGCACAATGAAAATCAAATACTGTCTGTTTAGGAATTGCTCGAAATTCTAATATTAGAGAAAGTTTACCAACAAATATGGGATCACTGTTTTCCAGGGGGTTGGAATGGGAGCCAATATTAAAAATCACCATGAAATGCCCTCCCAACACCACCCTCTGTGAACAGATTCATTATCCAACAATGATGTGATACAAAAGGGGACTGAGAAAACGACAAAACCCAACCCAAACTCACCTCACGATTTGCTCTGACACCGGCCTGTGAAATTTTGAGGGTAAATCCAGTTTGGGCTTTACAGTGAAGCACTGAATATCTGGATTTCGGGGGTTAAGAAGTGCAAAGGGAATTTCAGTCACACACAGCAAACAGCTCAAGAGGTACACACACACACACACACAAAAAAAACCCCAAAAACCAAAACAACAAAATCGGTGCATTACACCCATCAGGGCAGAAGTGCAGCGGGTTGCCCATAAATGCGTGACCTGAGCTGCTGGGTGCACTGGTTGTACTGGTTGTACTGGTTGTACTGGTTGTAGAGCCCAAGGATACACTGGCCAGAGGAGGTTTTGATGTCATCTCCAGGGGGTGATGTTGTCTTCATCTTCTCGGCGTTGGGGAACTGCGTCAGCAGCCGCGCCTCAAAGTCCTCGCGGCGCTCGTACTCCTTGCCCCGGTAAATGAACACTTTGTTCTGCAAACAGAGGCATCCACAGCTGCCACCAGCACCCCCAGAGCTAAAACCAGTGCTCCCAGTACAGAACTGGGCCTCAGGAGCACTGACACCAACACTCTCAGTACTTCTCAGTAAGCAAAGAATTCCACACTCCTCACACTGTGTCGTAATCAACGCTTTCTCAATATTTTTTTTCTCACCTCCAATTCCATCCTGGGATCACTGAGCCCGTGTTTACCTTTAGGTATTTTTATAAGCCACACTAAAATCACCTCAAAACATTGATTTCAAGGATCTGTAACATTGGTGGCCATTGAAAATATATTAAGAGAATTGATTACCGAATCCAAGATGTTTCGTCCACCTTCCACAGCTAATGACGGAATAGATGGCAATAAATCAACTGAATTTATACATAAACAATTATTCAAAGGCACTTAGGTGAGCAAACAAGAGTAGCACAGAAAAACAGGAAAATAAAACAATGTAAATTTGAAAATGAATACCCAAAAATACTGACTCTTATAAAAAGACTCACATTAACATATTAGTTTTTTTGCCATTATAAACTTTAAACTTTTTTATAACTTTAAAATTAGGTTTATTGTATTTGTAAGCATTGGCTTCTTCTTTGCCAATAAGGAAAATGAAGAGATATTTTATACAGTCCATTTATATGCTGAGTTCATTAAATTCTAAAGGAAAATGTAAAAAACAACTTGCATATTTTTAACTGATCAAACATATTAAAGCAAGTTTGGATAAAATTTGCATCTGAATATGCTTAACCTCATTACTCATCTCGAAATGAATATTGGTGAAAAAATTATACAGCACTCATTAAAAAAGGGTGTTTTGACTGGGGGTAGGAACCTGGAGTTGTTCACATTTGCCCAGCTGGGTTTAATTCTGCAATGGTGCCTTTTGAAAAGCTCAGCAGGGGAAAGAAAGGTAATAACAGATGGCTAAGAAACCTCTCTGTAACTGTAATTTATGTGTATACATTTGTAATTCACAGGGAATGTTGGAACAGAGGGCAAAGTGAGCATTTTCTCCATCAGCAGGGCACTCAACAGCCTGGTTTTCAGAGGGCAAATTGGGAAGGAATTCATTCCTGGGAGGGTGGTGAGGCCCTGGGCACAGGATGCCCAGGGAAGTTAACTAAATAATAATGGGTTATTTCAGTGTCACCAAGTGCCAAGTGCCAGAGAATCATAATACAGATGCAATTCAGACACATGTTATAACCCCACTTTTCTTCAGCCATTAATTCAACCCATAAAAATCCTAATATTAGTGAAAAAAAACCCTTAAAATGTCACTAAAGCTATGATCTTGGCATCAACCAGGTGACACATGGCTTAAATTGGCACATGACACAGACAAATCAACGATAAAAGTTGCTATTAAAGGTGTCACACACACTTTTGAGAGTCAACTTCATTTTAGTGACAATGCTGGAAAGGACACTCACCTGCAAACACGGTCACACACAAAAGGCTTCTCTACCATGCTCATATATATCTATTATATATATATAAATCGACAGGGCTCTGTCAGGCAAAAATGTCACCATTTCAGATGGTTATGACCCCGAGTGATGGCCTGAGTCATTTATCTTCATTTCTAGTGACACTCCAAAGAAATTGAAAGCACTGAATACGTTTGAAGAGAAAGTTTTTCTGCTAAAATTCAACTACTCCATCTTACAAACCAGAAAGGAAAAATCAGTGTTTGTTTTAACACTGTCAGTGTCAGGCAGGTTTCTCCAAGCCAAGGGAAATTTCCAGAGCAAGAAACCTCTGTGGAAACAGGTGACACTTACCCTGATGAATGTTGGGAATCCCTGGCCGTAGTATCCAACAGCAAAATAATCTGGTTTTGGTCGTATCACCTTCACAATGTTCTCATAGAACTGGGCTTGTTTTCTCTGCAAAATAAACAGGAGGGATTTGAATGACCTGAGCTTTTAGGAGATTCCAGATACTTAAGGTCCTGTGTGCATCTCTAATTTAAAGACATTTCATTCCCCTCTTTTTTTCTCATCTTTCTGTCAGATTCATGGCATTATTTGGACATTCCAGACCCTGTAAGCCATGATTTTTCTACTCATCATGGTGAATCTCACTGTTCCCTAAGGAATATTTCAATTTTGATGAACTTCATCATTGTGATCCTCATTGTTCCATATCCAATATCTCAATTTTGATGGATCTCATCTTGATGAATGCCACTGCTCCATATCCAATATCTCCATTTTGATGAACTTCATCACTGTGAACCTCGTTGTTCCATATCCAATATCTCAATTTTGATGGACCTCATCTTGGTGAACCTCACTGATTCACATCCAATATTTCACTGGCAGTGAAGGTCAGGAATTTCCAAGGCAATATGAAATTCCAGTTGTGACACTTCCAACACCGGAAGGATGAAACCTCACACAGCTCATCCCAATGGTGCTGACTTTTCAATTTTGGGCTCTTACATCTCATTACATTTTTCTACTACTTCTCTTCCATATTTACAACCAAGAATTTGCATATGGAAAGCAGGCAGTTGAGAATTGCAGGAAAATGTAAATTTTGGAATAAACACACGCATGTCAGACGCCATCTGCTTTCGACGCCGAGCTCTTCTTTATCTCTAATGATGAAATAATAGCAAATGAGCAACTTCAGAAGATCTGTTCATTAACTTATTTTTAGTCTATTATTTCTGCAAAGAGGATGGCTTTTGATCTGGAGGAGGTTTAGGGCTGCTCCCACATGACAGATAGCAGGAAATGGCACCAAGACTACAAAGACCCAGATCTGCCGAGTATTTCTCGGCTCGTCTGGAGCAAAACTATTTTGTCATTTGAGAATTGTCTCAGAGGCTAATATTTAATATTGCTTGAAGAAAAGAGACAAGAGGGAGAACAGAAAGAACAAAAAACTCCTAAATTTTATCGTGTGAGAAAAAAAAAATTCAGCAGCAGCAATAAGAAAAGGTGATGGGGTACGTGAGACCTGACTCATATGGGAGAGTGAATTCTGATCTGTGTCTTGTGAGGGAAATGCACACCAGGACTAATTCTGGGACATCTCATCTCCTGGCTGAGGAATAAAGAGCAGATAAACTCATTGTCTGAAGTGAGGATTGGAAGTTCTGGGCCTCCCTTCTTAGAAGATGGAGAAACTCCATGGAAATATCCAAGGCCAGGTTGGACAGGGCTTGGAGCAAGCTGGGATAGTGGGAAGTGTCCCTGCCTGGGGCAAAGTGGGGGGAACTGGATGAGCTTTAAGGTCCTCCCAACCCAAATCATTCAATCACTCTGTGATCATTGGCTACAATGAATAAAGTACAAATTCCAGCTTCTCCTCCCAAATGGATCCAGTAGGATAATTAAAGAGTGGCTGCCTCTGTGACAAACCCATCCACATTCCCATGTGCAAGCAAAAAGGAGATGGAAAATTAAAACTGAGGGACTCGGAGAGTAGCCACCCCCTGGTGAATAATCACATCTGACAACCATTTCCAGCTGAGGAACAATCCTGCCCAAGTCCTTTTGTACTGAAATGAAGAATATTCTGTGCCCTCCCCACCAGCAGCAGTGAGCTGGGGCTGTGAGGAGCTGAGTTCAACACCAAAGGAATGCCCAGCTCACACACACCGGGATAAACAGATGAACAATCCAAAGAAATTATGGAAAATGTACTCTGAGTGCAAAAGCAAAAGGTATCAAAAACTTCAGAGCTGAGAATTTTCAGAACCAAACTGGAATCACATCCCAACTCCTGTGGAAATGGCTGGGACCTGAGGAGGGACAGTGACAGCTGCCATTTATCTCTTTGGAAGAGAACAGGAGGGAAAAAATGGTGCAGGAATAATGAATGGGTAACGTCAGGGCAAAAATAACTGACTGGAGACATGAATGCTTGGGGATTATTCATACCTAAAAAAAGAAATGTGAATATAGAAAGACACTTGAGAGAGAATGAAGACTTTTTTTCATGTTCCCATTTATATTTAAATTCAAAATTTCCTTTTATACCCCAAATAAATCAATTTAACATTAGTGAAATGTTTTTCTTTCAGCTGAAAAAAAATTAAATTCAATGTTTTTTAGACAATCCAGTGGTAGCCAGTTAATTGATATTGGTCCAACAAAGCCATGTTGGGTATTTGTTTCTGCATTTTACTGCTATTGCTATAGTATTTTTAATATAATTTTAAAAGCTTAGAAATTCAACTCTGAAATAAATTATTGCAGTGTCTGTGTCATTAAAAAAACCTACCAGCAGTTCACTGAGTTGTTCATAATCAAACATTTCATTTTCATACTGTTCTGCAAGTTCTTTACCCAAGGCAATGGCCTCTTCCCACATCTGTTGGGAAAAAAAAAATCACAAAACAACAAAAAGAAGCTGAATTACATACCTTAGTTAAACATCAACATTAGAATCAAATAAATCCAAATGAAGCAACCAAATGCATTGTGCCACATGCCTGAAAACACCGAGCATCTGACGTGCCAAAGAGCTGTGCTGGGGTTATAAATGTCCTTATTCTCTATGGAATCATGGAATTGTTTAGGCTGGAAAAGCTCTCCAAGTTCACTGAATCCAACCATTCCCCAGCTCTGCCAAGGCCACCCCTGCCTCGTGTCTCCAAGTGCCACCTCCATGTGGATTTTAAATCCCTCCAGGGATGGGGACTCCAGCACTGCCCTGGGCAGCTGTGCCAGGCCTGGAAAAACTTCTCCATGAGGGAATTTTTGCTGCTGTCCACCCTGAGGCTCCCCTGGCCCAGCCTGAGGCCGTTCCCTCTCCTCCTGTCCCTGTTCCCTGGGAGCAGAGCCCGACCCCCCCGGCTGTCCCCTCCTGCCAGGGACTTGTGCAGAGCCACAAGGTCCCCCCTGAGCCTCCTTTGCTCCAGGCTCAGCCCCTTCCCAGCTCCCTCAGCCCCTCCTGGGGCTCCAGACCCTCCCCTGGACACACTCCAGCCCCTCAATGACTTTTTTATCATCTGAGGGACCCAAAACTGAGCACGGGGTTGGAGGTGCCTCAGAAGTGCCAGCACAGAGGGACAATCCCTGCCCTGGTCCTGCTGTCACATCATTTTTAACACAACCCAGGTGCCATCGGCCCTCTTGGCTTGGTGGCACTCAAGGTGATCTCCTCCATGACCTTCCCTGGCACGGGATGCAAATTCACTGGATGCAAATCAAATCAAATGATCCAAGAGCTTCAGAAGTGAAATGATTCCTGCCAGCCCATGCAGTAATGTGTAAACACAGCCTGTCCACCAAGAAAGCCAGGACCTCAGGCCTTGGAGCAAGGCTGGTGATTGATTATATTTCATAATCACCTCTCTTTCTCTCTCTCTCTAATATCTATAATCTGTATTAGACAGGACAGGCAATTTGCAGATATTGCTTTGAACAAATACTCATTATATTTCCATTGGTTCTTCTTCCTCTCGTTCCTCAACCATGAAATTCAGCAGCCGTCTCAAGTGACCCAAAGAAATTTAACAATATCCTTCAGCTCTTCAGAAGGCAACAATCTTAATGAGGAGCAGCAAGAATGGTTTTAAATGTGCATTTTTCATTTGGTTTTTCTACTCCAAAGATAAAGAACCACTCAAACTCAAAAATATGCTTAAATTAGCACACCAGGCTAGCTGAGATCAAACTTGATGATCTGCCTCTGCTGCTGAAATTTGGTTGGCATTGCTGACCTCTTGCTTTGTAATAAAAATGAGCTTCAGAATGAATTAAAAATGCAGATTGTATTGGCCTTCATCTTAAATTTCAATCCTGTGGCCACATCATCTCATTCTCCTCTCAGCATCAGGCCACACGTTCCTTGCCCTGGTGGGATCCTGAGGGGAGGCAGCAGCCAAGAGCAGGTGGATGGAGGAGGGCTGAGGGGAAGGGCTGAACACACAATCCCCCATTTCTCCCCCAAAACATCCACCTTTGGGGCCAGGGAGTTTGGGATGAAGCACCAAAATTTCTAAAGGTGGTGGGAGATGGATGCTGGGGAGTGAAGAGGAAATGTGAGCTGGGGAAACCATAACAACAACTGCATCAATCCCATAAAAATCCCTCAATCCCATCCCCTGGAAAGCACTGTGCAAATAACAGATATTTTACACCCCAAAAACCCAAAAGCTCCCCAAACCACACAAATGGAATTCCACACAAATAACAGATATTTTACACCCCAAAAACCCAAAAGCTCCCCAAACCACACAAATGGAATTCCACACAAATAACAGATATTTTACACCCCAAAAACCCAAAAGCTCCCCAAATCACACAAATGAAATTCCACACAAATAACAGATATTTTACACTCCAAAAACCCAGAAACTCCCCAAATCACACAAATGGAATTCCACACTCAAAGCCCCCAAATCAGTGTTAGGTGAATTCCATTTGTCTACTGATCTGCAAGTTGAAATTGCATTTTTTAGTGCATCAGGAAAACTTGGAAAAAATAAGACTTTTAGAAAAATTCACTGTTTTAGATGCTGATTTGAAAAATAAGAACAAAACATTAAGGATGAATCCTCAGCAAGTCTTCACGTGGAGCATGCCAATGTCACAAAAAGCAAGATGGGCCCCACTGGTTCACTGTCCATCCCTGCTCCTCTCTGGAAAAAAGGAGCCAATTTTCACGTGGAGGGATGGACTGGAAGGCTGATCTGGCAAACTGAGAGGGAAAGGCTGGAAAGGAGCAGCCTGGAGAGACAGGGAGCTGCTGATGGTGCAGGAGATGAGGAAATGCAGAGGGAAAAACAGCTATGGGAGATGCAGGGAGAAAGGAGAGAGCGTTCTGCCCTCCAAGTAAAGACAAAATAAAGGCTAAAAACTGCACTGTGAGGCTGGGTGAGGGAAAAGAGCTTCTGAGTCCTGCAAAAACCAGCTGGGATGATGCTTGGACAAAGTGGTGACCTGATTTAAAATAAAAAAGGCACCAATGCTCACAAGGAGCAGGATCTGGTTCTTCATTAACCTCTCCTGGCAGCTCCTCATGATTTTCGACCCCTCCTCTTGATTTTACTTATTTCTCCAACAAGGTTCAGAGCGTTATTTATCCAGGGAAGGAGACTGGAATGAGCAGGAGTTTGCCTCATGTTTGTAAAGTGCCTTGAAGGTGAAGAATGCATCAGAAGGACTAATTACAATCACGGTAATGAGGGATCACGTCTGCAGGAAATTACAAGGCAGCCTGAACGCTCTGCAACGCAATTGCTGCAAATGGAAGGAGCTGAATGTTTTTATCCATATTATGGATCTAATCTAGCGTGATGATACAGAGCATGTTTTTATTTTTAAACAAAAATTAACATGAATTTAAGAGTAAAGGCGCAGATGCAGAGAAAGGAGGACATTTTCATGCACCAAGCTGAGGTAATTTTGACTCAGAAGGGCAATACAGCACCAATTTATAGGAACTGGACTAATATTCAGGTGCTTGTTAAGTCAGCAAGTGAAAGCTTTCAAAATCACTTAACCTTCCCTCATTTTGAGTGCCGTTTTCTTCTGAACTTCAGTCATCCATAACTTCTGCACATTTTCATTTCAAGGACAAGAGTGTGACCATCACTCCCCTCATCCTGGCTCCCTGTTTGTGCTCCAGATTTAACCAGTCCCTCTCCAAAATGAGACTGGAAATAAACTGAAGTTTAAATCATCTTTGATTTGCATCAACACTGTCAACAAACTCCCTTGGTTCTTCCCACTGACTCCTGGATAAGCACAGACGTGTTGCCAAATCATGTCTGGGAGTGTTAAAGGTGGGCAGATTTAGATGGGATTTGGGGAAGGAATTGTTCCCTGGGAAGGTGGGCAGGCCCTGGCACAGGGTGCCCAGAGCAGCTGTGGCTGTCCCTGGATCCCTGGCAGTGCCCAAGGCCAGGCTGGAAGGACCTGGCAGAGTTGACAGAAGCCCTTGCTGGTGATGTGGTGGGACCAGGTGACCTTTAAATGTCCTTTCCACCCAAACCATTCCGAGATTCTGAAAGCAGACACACTCTGCCTACACATTACAGCACTGCCACCGACTAAATAACAACTTTAGCAGAATTAAATCTCCTTTGGGGTTTTTTTTTGTCACCTTCCCACCCTTGTCTGCCAACATCATAAACACAGCGGAGCAGAGGCTCCTTCCACTGCACCTCCTCTAGCCTGAACAAAGCCTTTAGATGTTACTGAATATTAATATTAATAATGGATTCTGTAAATGTTCCAGAGCCTGAAAAATGAATCCTCAAATTAAATGTGATCCAGATTTAGTTCATGTACAACACACAGACGGTAATCACATAATCCCTGCGCTCTTCCTAGCGAGGAAGTGAAGATGAACAGGAGAAAACCAGACCATGGAATCCCAGAATGATTTGGGTTAAAGATCATCTCCTCCCACCCCTGCCATGGCAGGGACACCTCCCACTGTCCCAGGCTGCTTCAAGCCCCAATGTCCAACCTGGCCTTGGGCACTGCCAGGGATCCAGGGCCTGCCCACCCTGCCAGGGAACAATTCCTGCCCAATATCTCACTTAAATCTACTCACTTTTAACTTAAAGCCATTCCCTGTGTCCTGTCCCTCCATCCCTTGTCCCCAGTCCCTCTCCAGCTCTCCTGGAGCCCCTTTAGGTCCTGCCAGGGGATCTGAGCTCTCCCTGGAGCCTTCTCCTCTCCAGGTTGAACAATCCCAGCCCACTCAGCAGAGCAGTTTCAGATATTAGACCACCCACTTGTTTCTGGCTTAAATTACTGGAATTCCTTTAAACTTTCAGTAAAAGTCACTTAAGAAATTCTCCTGCTGACATTATGTCACATTATTTTTAATGGAACACTTGCAGGAGCTTTTTTCTATCGTACTGCAAATACAGAATAAAAAAAGCATAAAAAGGATAAGATTCCTCCCATTTTTGCCAGTCTCTAACTCTGTCCCTCTCCAGCCAAGACCTCTGTCTCAGAGAAAAGCATTCACTTTTTATTTCTACTGCCTCTTAAAACCCTCACTGTGCTCCAACCTCTCTGCTTGGAAATTCCAACTGTCCAGTTGTTCCTTCAGAGGAACCATGGAAGTTGGATTATGGAATTTAATTTCTTGGGTGGAGAGAGCCCCGAACTCCAGAGGCCCAGGAGTTCACAGAGTCACCAAGGTTGGAATCAACCTTGTTAAACAGCAAACTCTGTCCTCAGGTGTCCAATGCAGGCATTTTCTGAACAATTCCAGGGATGGGGACTGCACCACTGCCCTGGGCAGCCTGTTCCTCTGCTTGTCAACCCTTCCCATGAAGAAACTTTTCCTGATATCCAACCTAAAGTTCCCCTGGTGCAATTTCCTGACTTACCTGGCTTTTCCCTCGTACAGCAGCACCACAACACCTCCAACATCACGGAAAACCGACCCAAAGTTGGAAATTTTCCCACCATTCTCAGAGAAACACAGAGCATGTGTCTCACAGCCCCTGCACAAAGCCTCTGAAAAATTCAGCTGTTTACTCCTGAGCCAATTTATTCAGGTGAGGACAGCAGGGCTGTGGCCCAGGATCCTGATAAATGAAATCTATATTCTTGAAGGTCAATAACTCCCAATCTGCTGCCTCGCAGCTTTCCTGCCTTGGAAGCTTTCCCAGCTTTGCCCAGGACATGGCAAAGTCTTCTGGAGAAATGAGCTGTACAGGGAGCTACTACACAGGATTTGTACCGGGGACAACTCATTAATGGGAGAAACAATTTATCTGGAGAGGGGACTGGGGAGAGAGGCTGCTGATACTGGAAGGAAAACACTTCTTTTATACTCAGGGGGTAAGAAAAATGAGCAGAGCCTAAATTTAGTTGTGTAGACACGAGCTGCAAATTATTATGGGCAAGACTTTGCAGATGCAGGAGATCTTTTCTAGGGAAAACCCAGCGATTTAATTTATTTTTTCGAGCTGGATTGCTTGTTGGCCAGAAAGAACTACAGCAGCCAATTTTGGTTTTTGAGGTTAATAGCAGCAAAGGAGGATCTCAGGGTATTTCTGAGCTCCTGCAGAGTTAATGGTCAGGAGCAGTGAAACAGGCTGGGATAAGAATATTATGGTGCCATATTCTGACATGTGAGGGACTTTCTAAGCTGGTTAAATTTCAGGCAGCATTAATTAACCAGCATGAAGGCTTAATATTTTAAATAAAATGCTAAACTTCAGCGTTTCTCTATTGTTAGTACTGCATTCAAGATGCAGCCAGGTTGGAAACTCTTTAAATAAATAAATATATTCCTCTGGAACATGGTCAGGCTCTGCATCCTCCCTCTCCCAAGACTCTCTGTCCTTCCCAGCTCTCAGGGGCTGAGCTGCCCACCAGCCTCACACAGATTTTTGGCAGACAGGTGAATTTCACCACTCACTTGTTAAGATGGAAGAAAAAGCCATTTGATGTCATCCCATGAGCCGGAAAAAAAAGGCCTTTTAAGCCAAAGCATGGCATTTACTGTATAATTTCAGATATTTTCTGTTCTGTAAAAGCTTTTTTGGAGGAGGAGGAGGGGAGAAAGGAGGAGCACAAATGAATGAGCAGTGTGCATTTGTTTGCTTTCTTCCTCCTCAGGACCAGCACTTTGAATTGATGGAGGAGCAGAGGAGAAGCTGTCCTGATTTATGGGCAGCAGCATCAGCAGCAAACCCGAGCCCGTGGCTGTTCCCACGTTTCAGCAGGCAGGAGGAGGATTGCTGCTGCTTCCCTTGTGGCTCCACAAACAAAGCTGGTTGAAAACAACACCTTCCCTTTGCAAAGGAGCATGCCCTGGATTCAGGAATTCATCAGCATTGATTTCCATCAGCTCCTTCCCACAGGAGAAATGTCCCCCCTAAATGTCACCCCTTCCCTCATCCCTTTACTCCTGTCACTGTTTGCCCTCCTCACCCCGGGATATTCTAACCCAACAATCTCCAGCCAATCCCTGGATTAAGGGCTTTGCTGGAAATCACAAAGCTTCAGGAAAACACCCAGAGAGCAAACACTTGAGAGCAGTTCAAAGGATGGGTCAGACTGCTGGGATAAGCCTGAGGAGAAGGATTTTAAGGGCAAAAGGCAAGAGAGATGGAGAGGAGACTGCAAAGTGCAGTGCAGAAGAATAATCTAGGAGAGAAAAGGATCCCTACACCAGGGAAACAACTTTCCTTTTGGAAAGAAGGAGCTTAGAAAAGGAATGGAGAGCAGAACTAACCAGGAATCAAATCCATAAAGCAGAACAACTGCAAAATGCAAAAGTTTTATCTCAAAAAATGCTCCTTCCCTAAGGGTGAAAGTTGTACTTCAGCTTTGTAAAAGGTTGGTTTAAGGACCAAAAAAGTTAAATACAGGTAAAAAAGCAAACTTCCTAAGAATAACAGATTAAAAATAGAACTCCAAATGAGGAATTCTAAACGGATCTTGAACTCCAGGTACCAGGGACACTCGTGGTGAGGGCCAGTACTTTGTTCTCAGCCCATTCCTGCCTTCAGGGCAAGCCCAAGCTCCCTTTTACTCACTCACAATTTTTTTCAGGCACTTCTGGGCCAGAAGTGAAGTGTCCACTCCATTCCAGCCTGTGGAGGAGGATTAAATCTAAACTCACCTGCCCATGAATGCCAAGATTTAAGGGATGAGCCTCATGGTTGGCTCAATAGACAAGGAAACCGTGAATTCCCCTGGGAAATTACTCTGCCAACAGAAAGGGATGCTGATTTTTGAGTGGCTGAACTACAACTAGCCTTTAAAAACCAAAAAGCCAATGTTTTAAACCCAATTTTAGGAATTCCCTCTGCTCTGTTTCTTCTACATAGCGTTTCTAAGTCCCACATCTCCCTCCCTTCCCAAATGCACAGCTTCTCCCATCAGGCAGGTTGGGGTGGGAGAGGCTCACAACTTTAAAGTGAAACTCCTGAGCTTTCTGGAAAAGCCTGGCAGGGGCTCCTCTGGAGTGAAGCGCCAGGCAGGGACCCAGCTGGGTGATCATGGCACAAAAAAACCCAGGAATTGGTCTGGGCATGGGTTCAGTCTCCCCAAAATGCACAGCAAAGGCTGTCTCAGGTGTGTTACTGATTGTGGAGAGTTAAAGCAGCGCTGGGCTACATTTGCAAACTGCTCAAGGAATGCAAGGAGTTGATTTAACTTAATGTCAGAACATCCCCAAATGAGAGGATTACCTTCAATCTACACTGGAAGCCTCCACTTGGAGCTTCCTGACATTTGCAGAATCACCTAAAATGAATATTCTCAGCGTATATTGATTTTTTTATTCCCCTTTTCGTGGAGTAATGCGAAAAATTATCACCAGCTCGAGTGACCAGAAAATGAGAGGAGGAATATCTGTGAGTAGGAGAGAGTGGTTTGGAAATGAATCATCTCCTCACACACACAAAAATCACACAGGAGTCCTGGCACTGCAGTTCTGCACAAAACTGGAGCTCAGCAGAACAATTCCCAATGCCTGGACACCAGGAAGGACCAGCAGAAGCCATAAAGACATAAAAATAAAACCAGACAGCTCCTGGTTTTCCTTCCAGACAGGAATGTAAGATTAAAACAAGCTTTAAAATCAGCTGTGACCCTCATTCAAGTGAGATTCTTCTCATTCATTCAGGAAAAGCTTTTTGGGCAGCAGGAACTGTCCCCAAGTCACCTCCACCAGCCCCAGCCCCAAACAGCCACTTGAGCACCACTCCAGAATTACATTTTTACAACTCTTATCCCAGCCCAGAATTACAATTTTTATCCCAATCCACAACTACAATTTCCAGCATCTTTCATTAACAACTTTTAAATATTGCATTAAAATAAGCTATCAAATATGACTTTTTAAGCAACATTTCTGTCAAAATAATAGAAATTATAGTTCCTATCAAATTTATTCTAGGGTTTTCATCTGATGCTGCTAAAAACACCTGGAAAGGATGGGCTGGCTGGATAATATCCTAATTCTACCAGAAAACACCATTTCTGTCTGCCTTACAGAGTTCACTTTCAAACCCCAAGTTTACATTTCTGCAATGTTCTGACAAAGAGATTCCTCCTTCTATACTTGAATATTTCGTGCCTGAAATATCCAAACATGAACCCCCTTCCCCTCCAACACCAAGCAAGGCCAAATGCAAATTCCTTCTGCATTAAAAGCTGCAATTGCAATGAAATATCCTCGTGCCAGGATATTTATGATACCAACCACCAGACATCCAGGCCCTGAGGGAATTATTTTTGTGTACATGAGGGAAAACAAGGGGAGCTGAAGGATTCTCTTAGCTCTTGTAACTGCCAGAGAAAGTCCTCCAAATTACAGGCATCACTTTTTTATTTACTCCATGGCATCACATGCCCATATATTTACCCTTAAGAGAGGAGTTATAAATGTACCACTGATTTCTTTTGACTTTTTTTTTTTTTTTTTGGTAGTATCATTATCTGGAAGCGCTTCCTGAAGGTCACTGGATGCAAACTACGTTTGCTATTAAATTTATAAGTTTGAGAAAGAAAAGCAATGAAATACATTTGCACTTTTTTTTTTTTTCTCCCCCTTCCCTTTTTACCTTGCCCTTGTCAAAGTAATGGATAATTTCTTGATAGAGCTGATCTTTCAGCTGTCCTTGAGTAGCAGCTTGGTATCCATCCCGCTGGGTGAGATGTGCTGCACATGCTTCTTCTGACCACTAAATCACACACACAAAAAAAAAGGGGAAAAGTGAAAGCGAATCCAAAGGTATGAGTTCTGAAGTGAAATAAAATAAATGAAATAGTGGCTTTATTTAAAGAAGTAGTGCTGCAGTTAATGCACCAGCAAAAGGTGTTTTTCACAGTTGTGCCCTTTGCTTCCTTGGGCACAAGGAGCGTTCATTGGGATGCTGTAATTGGAGGCTAATTACATCCATCAGCTGCAAGGAGCTTCTGGAGGTGGCTTCTCCTCCTCCAAGGTGCCCTTGTCCTGCTGATGGGGACAACCCTCTGGGGACACAATGAACACTTCACCTTCTGTGAGATAAACCCTGGAGCCCAGCAGCACAAAGGGAAGGGAAATGAGATGGCTCAAACTCACTGAGGATCTTCAGAGGCAGGGAAAGCATAATGAACTTCACCCAGCCTGTCTGCAATTAGCAGCTCTGGCTCTTCCAGCAAATGCCTGATGGATCAAGGGGAAGGTGTCAGTCATAGGAATCATGGAATGGTTTGGGTTGGAAAGGAGCTTAAAGCTCATCCCATCCCAGTCCTGCCATGGTGACACCTCCCACTGTCCCAGGCTGCTCCAAGCCCCAATGTCCAACCTGGCCTTGGGCACTGCCAGGGATCCAGGGGCAGCCACAGCTGCTCTGAGCAGCTCCCAGATTCATTTCCAGAATTATTGCTATTTTATCTCCTTTATATTATTAAATTGCACCCAATCACTTCTTGATTTGGCCAAAATGTGTGTGTTTGTGTCATGCAGACACCTCTGAGAGCTCTCTTCTGAACTCTGGTTCTGAGCAGCACAAACCTGCTGGAGCCTGCAATGTGCTGGCAGCTTTTTCAGCATGCTCAGAGCTGCTATCTTCTGTTAGTTTTGAACACCTCCACTTTGACAAAAAGGTTTGAAAACACAACAAAAATCCCTCTTCTTGAGCGTGCTTCATCAGCTTGCAGTAATTTGGCCTCTCCCTCTCCACAGCAGAGCCTTCTTGCACATTTCAAGGTGAAATCCTCAGTCCTGCCCTCGATGTGATCCCATTAACATCGGTGGGATGAAATATCTGCCCGTGCTGTCACTGAAAATCCTGTCCTGAGGCTTGACAGAAGAACTCAGTTGCTCAGTTACACCTCCCCAATATTGCTGCTCCTCAGGCAACACTGAACTCCTCCCTCCACTAAGGACTGCAGGAGCAGGGACTGAGGTGGAGATTGAGCCACTTTTATAATGAAGTAATTCCAGCCTCTGATGAAATGATACAAACAAACATCCACTCAGGGATGAAAACCTGTGACAAATCCCACCCTGGCATTTGCTGTCTGCTCTGGATTTGCATTAAAAGGAGAGAAAAATGGATCTTTCTTCCCATGAAGTTCTTCCACTGAATCCAAGAGTCCACTGAGTGAGACACTCACCTGCTCCCTGCACACATTTCCCAAGAACAGCCACAACTGGCTGAACTCTGATTTGAGGTCACAGAAGGTAAGTTGTCTACCAAGTCCAAGCCATGGCAGGTGAAAGTCTGACAGATATTTTCTGGCATGGTTTATTCCATCATTTATTCAGGAACACAGCCCCAGGGAAGGGAGTGAATCCTTCATCCTGTCTAAAAGGTTCATCCATGTGAAGTGGGCACGGTGCTTTTGCACTCCAGATGAATCTTGGAGCTGTTTCCTTGTCTAATAACCCTCTAATGATTTTCAAATACATTAAATACATTTCAGAGCATCCTAATTTGAATTGCACATGTACACTCTGCATTGTATTTAGCCTTTTTATGGCTTGGATGCAGTTTGCTCAGCTCTTGAGGTACAAATAATTCTCAGTGCATCCAGCAGAAGGATCTCATTTAACACCTTCCCCTTTTCAACTTTTCAAAATAGCTATCTGACACTCCCACTGTGCTGGGGATGGCAGAAATGAAAGGCAGGATTGCTGAGAACAGTTGGCTGCTGAGGATGGGATCCAATTCCTGGAAGAAGAGGGGCACCATGAGCCCAGGCTGCTCTGGGTGGGAAGGGACCTCAAAGCCCATCTTGTTCCATCCCTTGCCATGGGAAGGGAAACTTTCCCTGGATCAGGAAATTCCCTGCAATACCATTGGAATGAGCAGGAGATCCAGGGGAAAATGAAATTCTCATTTATTCTGTCCCTGAATCTCTGCCCCTGGGGAGGTCATGTCCTTGAGGGGAGTGGAAAAGATCCAGCACTCCCTGAGGGAGAAAGATTTCACTGCAGGTGGTGAAACGTGAGCAAGACAAACAGGGCTAAATCAAACTCCTCCAAAACCTCTAAATCTTATCACACTGAGATTTTTTACTTTTCCCACTGACTGCTTTTCAAAATTAAAACATAAACCCAGGAATTCAGCCATGATTCCGCTGTATTAAATGTGATTTCAGGCCACAAGTGTCTGCTGGCAGGAGCAGCACCTCTCTAAATGATAACCAGGAGAGCAAAGCGGGGACCTGCTCCCACATTTGTGACACGAGCACGTAAAAAAGCTGCAAGTTCGAGACAACATCTTCTCTGCAGAATGTTTTCAGGGAGATTAATGCTTCTGAAGCACAGCTTCACTCCATTTCTGCCTGGCAGTGGGTAGTGTTAAACACTCAAATGCTTTATTTCAGGCACTTTCTGCAGGTAACGTGTTATTTGTGCATATTGCAGGCGACAGCAAAGAGGAGCAATATTGTTGTGCCTCTTCAAGTGTGCTATCAACTGGGTAACACTGCATTAAAATGATATGCACCTTTTAAAGGCGTGACCTTGGAAAGAAGGCCATCTGAATCTCTCTGCAATTTTCTGAAATCCAAACTGAATTGGTTCCAGACACCCAAGAGCACTCCAGCACTCCCTGCACAAAAGATCTGCGGAGAGCTCATTTACTAAAATACCTGCTTAGAGCCTTTCACACATTGTACAAAAGCTGGGTGTTTGCAGTTGGGGTTTTGTGCTGCTGACTTGCCCACGTTCCCTCAGCTCCAGCCCCAGCTCTGCCATCCAGTGAAGTGTTGCCTCCCTCTGTGTATGAATCCCACGTGCAGAAGAGAATCCAGAGCTGTTCAGCAGCTTTGAGTGCGGATTTAAATGCCAAACACCCCCCTGGCTGGCTGCTGCTGGGGTTTCCCAGATTTTAGGAGGTGTTTTGGGGTTTACCTTGAGGAGCTTTGCGTGCAGGAGTAAGGTGTAGGCAGCCTCTGTGTAGTTGTCACACTCCTTGTGCAGGTCACACAGCTTGTACAGGTACCTGCCAGCAACACAAACAATGGCTCTTAAAAACAGCAGGGTTAAGATGTTACTCAGCAATTTACTTTGAAGACTACAAGGGTTCAAGTCTGTCTTCAAACAAGCAAATATTTGTGGGATTGGTTAAAGTTCCCATTTCTTCCAATTCTGGAAATTTGCATTTCCACTGTGCTGTTTTAAATGGATACTCAAGGAATCAAGGGAATTATTAAAGTTAGAAAAGTTCCTCTAAAATCATCCAGCCCAATCTTTGACTGAACACCACGAGAATGACTCGTGGTGAGTAATAAATCCAATCTAGATTTTGTGCAAGACAGAGCACTCTTATAATTCAGCTATGGGGACAGAAATCAGTTTCATTCTTTAACTGCAATATCATCACACCTCTGGCAGGGGATTCTCTTCATTTGTTTGATGAGTTTTGCACTGATAATTACAAAAAATCCCCACAAAACTAATAAAAATTGTGTTTTGAAAAAGTCAGTGTAAATACTTTCAAGTCTGATATTCATTGTAAGTTTGATAACAGAAATTGGAGACAATTTAGATGGGAGTTTGACAGTGAGAGACAATTTGTCTTTACAGAGATGTTGAACACGACAGACTTAAATAATAAGAAGTAACTTCATGTGTTTGTCCACAATTATCAATCCTGCCATTTCTGTTCTTTTTGCAAACTTCTAAAAGACCAATTAAAACAATTTAAACAACAGGAAGAGAGTTCACAAGTGAAAATTCTTCTGAAAAGATAACAAGCACCTGAGAATGAATAATGAGTAACCTTCAAATCCCTAAAATAGCATTACAAACACAAACTTCATCATTTTAGCACAACAGCATAAGCAACAGTCAGCCAAAGCACAAATGGAGGGGTGTGAACCCTGAAGTTTACAGAAAGAACAATATTTCCTTGTTTACTTGGTCTAACAACAGGTTTTGGAAGGTTTAAGTTTAAAGTAAGTATCAGCCAGGTGTCATTTATTAGTTGTTTTTATTCCCAGTCACATATTTTGTACGTCACCAGGAGGCAACATCATTTCTTTGCTCAGCCTTTGGCTTATTTGTTTTCCTCAGGCACAGAAGAATTCTGGCTCCTGAGTATTTCAGTGTTCATCGTAATGGGACTGAAGGACTCAGAGAAAGGGGACAGCGATAATCTCCTGACTTTCACTTCCAGCACTCTGTTCTCAGTGCAAGATAAGCTTTTGAATTACTTCAGGTCCAGCCAAGGTGTGATTTTTTCATTACTCTTCTCCTCCAGCCCCCAACTGACTGCTTAATATGAACTTAATTTCCACCAATTACAGCGCCTGTGCCAGGCAGTTTGTCACCAGTCATGTTTACAAACCTTATGTACATCTCTTCCCTCTCGATCTCCTTGTAGAAATTCTGCAAAACAACATAATCTGGTTACAAAGTCTTTGATTTCACACTTTGGAATGTACACAGAACACGCTCCAAATTAAAAATTCATAATTGCCTAACGTCAGCCTCCAAACTGCAAAATGAAATTTGCCTCCGGTGATGGAACACGAGTTATTCAACTCAGAAAATCAAACGCTGGGAGATGTTTCACATTGCAGTGTTTTAGGGCTTCTGTCTCATTGCAAAGGTTAAGAATTTGCAGCAACAATACTGGTTGAAATTTGCTGCTGGCATTTGCAAGTCACACATCATTAACCATTTTCAGCTGAAAATTTTCTAACGTACAACAAACCCGTCATTTTTGGGCAACGATTGTTCCACGGATTGAAAACTCCAAACTTAACAGTCGAGCAATACATCATCTGCTCTTGGATTCTAACAGTTGCCTTGGAAATCAAAAGTTAGATTAGTGTTATTTATCTGGTTTCATATGTCACACATTAGCACCGCTCTCCTCTGAGCGCCTCCAGCCCTGAGATAAACTGGTTAACAGTGCAAATATTGCAAATGCAAAATATGATAAACTGGGGGGAGAGATTCAAGGCATTCCTGAATCTAATTTCCAAGTTTGCCTCCAAAATTTAAAATATAGCTAAGCAAACAAAATACCGAGAAAGTCCTTCTTCACCAAATTAAATATATTTCAATGCTAAATTAAAGAAGTTTGAGGAGGCACTAAAAGAGCACAAACCCGGTATGAAAAGAGGGATAAATCCAATACAGAAGCAATCCCTTTAAAGAGAACTGGAAGGCAAGACAGAATCCATGTTTCACAAAGGAATGATGGACTGTTCCAGGGGTATTTACATTGATATAAATGGGTAATTTTGTGGTGATTTTGTGGCCATTTTGTAGCAATTTGGTAGTGGTTTCATAGGGATTTTGTAGTGATTTTGTCATGATTTTGTAGTGGTTGCATAGCAAATTTGTGGTGACTTTGTGGCAATTTTGTAGTGGTTTCATAGTGAATTTGTGGTGATTTTGTAGCGATTTTGTGGGGGTTTCATGCTGATTTTTTGGGTAATTTTATGGTGATTTTGTAGCGATTTTGTGGTGATTTTTTGTGTGATTTGGTGGTGATTTTGTAGCAATTTTGTGGTGATTTTTTGTGTGATTTGGTGGCGATTTTGTAGCAGTTTTGTGGCGATTTTATGATGATTTTGTGGTGATTCTGTGTTGATTTTGCAGCGATGTGTGCCCTCCCTGCTCACCAGCACGTTGACGGTGCAGCTCATGCGGTTCTCCTTGTTCTCGTCGTGCATGATGGTCCTGTAGTCCAGCAGCCTCTCCATCAGCCTCACCACCAGCTTCACAAACGTCTCCCCACTCTTGGCCAGGTATTTGTGCTTCCTGCAGTGCTCCAGGAGACTGAAAAACCAATTAAGTTCGCCTTGTTAATCGCACACAGAGAAAAACCTTGACTCAGGTGCGGTTTTAAACGCTGCGCATCATTAACAGATTTTTAATTATTTCTGGGCTACAAAGTTCATTGTAGTCTAATTGCTCTCTCTCTCTCTCCCGATTTCCCCGTGACATAAATTTCGCTGCTGATCAACGCTTACATTTTGTCAAATAACACTTTGTACTGCTCATCTCCACGGCCTCCTTCCACCTCGTGATCCAGTTTGGTGATGATCTCGTTTTCGAACTGTAATTAAACAAAGCAAGCGTAAATAATCAGCTGCCGAATATTTCACTTTATTGCTGTAGCCTCGATGCCTCACAGATTGGTTGGGTGCCTTGGTGAGACTTTTAGCTCCTGGTTTAAAGCTTGATTGACTTTTAAGAGTTTGCAGCCTCTGGTTTTAGACTCTCCACGATGTTCTCCTGCCCTACAAGGACTGCTTTGGTTAAAGGAGTCACTGGTCGTGTTGTGAAATGAAGTGCAAATATTTGCATCATGGAAAACTAAAGAAGGAGATTAATGACAGGGATTGAGGGCAGGGAGAAAGGAGACACAGAACGTCCCCAGCAACAGAACTGAACACAAAAATGCTGGAAGCTCTCTGAGAGAGGAAAGGCAACACCTGAGGCTGGATAACCCCGCAGGGTGCAGCCCCAGCACCCCTGACACCCCTTTTTAGCACACAGACACTGATTGGAGGACACAACCTAATAAAGCTGTTAATAAACCCTGCAGAAGGGAAGGGAGTAGTCTCAAACAACTCCAGAATAATTTAATTTGGGCAGTATTAAAAGAATGCAAGCTGAAGTGGCCTTCAGAATATGTTCTAAATGCAAATTGGGTAATTGCCTGGATTTTTAGTGATTACAGAGGGTTTTAGCTGTTGCTGCTAGGAATGGATGTGAACTGTTAGTGGAGGAAGGCTCACTCTAGGCCTGCTGCTCTGTAATGAATCAGTGAAGTCACCTAATTCCTAATTCTTCATTAAATAAGCACAGGCAGCCAGAGGATTAAAGACAGAGATCGCAGCAGGAGAGGCTGGGTGAGGGGGCAGGGGAATGGGAGCCCAGCGCTCACAGTGGGAGTTCGGTGACACAACACTTGTCACCAGGGTTTTTCACTGTCACTTGCTCAAGCCACCCCTAAGGATGCTGAGGAGAAGCAAAGGGCCCCTGCACAAGAACAAAGAGTATCAACATTCTCTAAATGTCAAGAGATGTACTTTGCATCTGCAGGTGACATTAACAGCACATAATGTACCCATGGAGAAAGGATGGATTGTCTGGATCATAAAATGTTCTGGGTTGAAGAGACCCACAGGGATCATCCACTCCAGCCCTGCACAGACACCCCAACAATCCCACCCTGGGCATCCCTGGGAGCTTTTCCAAATTCTCCTGGGGAGAATTCCCTGGGGAGCCTGGGCAGTGCCAGCACCCTCTGAGGAAGAACCTTTCCCCGATCTCCAACCTAAACCTCCCTGACACAGCTCCAGGTCCTGTCCCTGGTCACAGTGAATACAATGAATCCATTGCTCAAATAATGCCAGGAAAATGAGAAAAGGCAGGATAATGCAATCCACCCCCTCCCAGAACCAAACGTGTTCCCACAGTAGCAGAGCGTTGAGTACAACACTGGAACACCACAACGATGAAACAGAGAACTCACAAAAATCCTGTTCCCTAATGAGCCCAGAAAGAAATTGACTTTCTAACCCAATGTGAGAAATGACATTTGCTGCCAGCCCCAGCCCTTCAGGAGATGCATTTTTTAGAGGAGATTACTCAGACAGAGAAGAGCAATTACATTTGTCATGCAGGATCTCGAGGATCTTCCCACTATCAGTTTTACTTAAATCTCTGTAAATCCACACTCTTTTGGGCCATTTCCCCTCACAGCCTCTTGGGCTGAACAGAGCCAGACTTGTGGCATTGGGGGGTTTTAAAGATTATTAACAAGATATCTTTGCTCTCCAGTCATTCCTGATATTTCTCATGGAGTCGCTGTGATGCAGATCATGGCAGCCAGATGAAGAAACGTTATTTAACATCAGTTAAAATTCCCTTCTGTGCTTTTTCCATGGAGGAAGCTTTTACCAATACCAGCTGAGGTTTGTGGAGCTTTGGAGGTTTATCATTTCCCATGATGAGAGCAGGAATGTGACCCTGGAGCTCCACAAGCCAATGGCTCTGGGACACCGCACCTGGCATCTGTTGATAAAACTCCATTTTTCCTTTTCTCTCTTTTTTTTTTTCCTTTTCCTAATGCACTGAGATTTTTTTTTTTAATGCATTACATTTAATTTAATGCATAAATAAGCCAGCAATTATTCTGATGGGTTTAGTCTCAAATGAAGAAGTGCCAAATCTCCAATATTCCCATTAGAGCCAGTGCCACTCGCTGAGGCTCTTTCTGGAGGCTTAGGGGGAACATCTGCACCATCAGTGAGCCACATTCACACGCTCCTGTTGACACTGAAAGCTTCAGGGGTGACACCAGGAAGATTACAGGACATTTTTATCCACTCTTCCTCGTAGCTGATCAAGATCTCAGCTCCTCATTAGGATGAGAGTCTGAACTGGAGCAAAGAGCACATCCAGTGCTTCCTCTGCCTGTGACAACTTCCCCCCCTGGAGCAAATAAATCAGGGTGAGCCATCTCACATCACCTCAACTGATCACTTTTGGGCTTGGGTTTACCTCAAGGAAGGCTGAATTTGTAGCACTGGCTGACAAGTTAATTTTGCTGTAGATGAGGAGGACTTCCACCCCTCCAAGCTGCTATAAATTCACTTTGATGTGGGCTAATAATAATTTGCAATATAAAATCCAAGTGACAGATCACACCACCAGAAATTAGTGCTAACACAGAAATGGCACCCAAGTACAGCAAAACTTTGCTCAGAGGTTTTGATGGAAGCTGGTGGTTATTCCCAATGGTTTCATCCATTCTCTTTCCTGTTTTTCCACAGCATTCCAGCTGGAAAACAGATCTGGAGCCATTCAAAATGATGGGAGGCCACTGCATTTCCTTTCTCCCTTGCTCTCCAGGTGGAGTGAGAGAGGATTATTGATGTTTTCTAAAAGGCCAGAAACCAAGAATAACTTAGATATTTACACTTCAATTGTAGGTAATTAATTTAAAAATGTTACTTATTGAAACCAATCCTTTGTGGGGGATGAGTTACTTGGATTTGAATGTTCAGGAACTGGGAGAGTCAGTTACTTGTGTCCTGTCTGCAAATCCACAGCACAGGGAAAGGGAGGTGAACCCAGGGCTCAGAAGTGGCAAAAAAATAAGGAATTACAGGCGCGGAAAGCCAGGAGAGATTCAGATAAACCAGGGGAAATTTCTGACATAGAGGAATGAAATCCATCTGAAATTCATCAATAACCAGCATGTGAAAATCAAAATGCTGCTGTGACTGCTTGGTGATGCTGAGATTTACTGTTAAATGTTAGAAATGGGCTCGACTCCAAACAAGCACAACGTGGCACCAGCAGTGACACAGGGGCAGAAAAGGTGAGTTAAAATTGATGCAAAGAGGGCTGGGAGGAAATGAGGAATGAAGGCACAGCTTGGAGGAACAGGCACCAACACCAGCAGCTTTCCATGCTCCAAATTCCACATTCCAGCTGAAGGGTTGTTCCACCTGAAGCTTTCCACATTCCATCATCATTCCACATTCCAGCTGAAGGGTTGTTCCACCTGAAGCTTTCCCTCCTGCTGTCACCAGGGGATCCATCCCACTCACCTGAGCAGGCCCTGAACAATCAAACCAATTCTCTTTCATCACTTCCATGGCTCTGACAAATTCCCTTTGATCCCAGGACTCTGCTCCTGAAACTGGCCGAGGGAGAAGCCAAGTGGAGAAGGAGGGATCTCCTTCCACAGGGAAGCTTCAGTCCCACGCTGGTTTTAGGATGGGATTCCTGCTTTGAGGTACTTTGAATTCTCATAAAGACTTCAAAGCACCTTCAGAGGGAGAGGACAAAATGGGCAACTCCAGCTTTTAATTCAATGGAGAGGACAAAATGAGCAGCTCCAGCTTTTAATGCAATCAGCCTTACTATAATTCTGTAAAAACGAGGTGAATTTATCTTGTTCTGTCTCTAAATACACTGGGAGAAGGAAAAAAACCCCTTCTGTCTGTTCCTGGTTTTACCAGGCAAATTCAAATCCTTCTGAAATGAAAACCACCACAGGGAAAGCTGCCTGTTTATCACACAAACCATCACAGCATCGGAGGCCTGCAAAAACCTGCAATTCCTCCCCCACAAAGCATGAGGTTGATGCATCTGCTGGAGAAGTGGAGCCAATCTAAACCCTTGTTGATGTGACTAATAAGGTTAGATAATTGGATTTCTGGCAGATTAGTTTAACAGCAGCCAACCATGCCATTTGGAAGTTCTCTCTGGAAGCAGTGCTGGACAAGGATAATTGGTACTTGCATATCAAGGATATAAAGCAGCACATTACATCGACCCATTAAGCATCAAAGCTTGCCTAGGTACTGGTAATATTAAAAAAAAAGAGAGATTATATCTATTTCTATCACTTCAATACAAAAGAGATGAAAAAATGAGCGAGGAATCAACAGACCAGGCAGTCCCACTTCATCTCCTGAGGAAATCACAGAGCAAGATCCCATGGAAGGTTTTTCCAGATACAGAAAGGGCAAGAAGGTGACTGGGAAAAGCCAGTTTACCAAGCTGAACAGGAAAAAAAGTGTCCCCCTTCAATGAAGCCTAAATGTGTCCTGGATTGCACCAGCAAAGCACGGCCAGAGCAGCAACAGGATTATTGCAGTTGTTGAACCACGGCTGGAATTCCATGTCTGGATCTGATCCACCAGCTCAGAGAGTCCCTGGAAAGCTGGAGATGCTCTAAAGGAGGGCCACCAACATGGGCAGAGCGCTGCAGAATCTGCAATGGTTGAAGGAATTTGGTTTGTTCAGCCCAAAGAAAATCCAACTCAAACATTCCAACACCTAAAAGGTGCTCAGGGAGGGGATGGAAGCAGAAACAGGCATAAGCTGATCCAAGGAAATTCCATCGGCAAATAAAAAGCAGAAAGTCTGAATTATAGAATCCTGGAATGGCTGGGGTTGGAAGGGACCTTCAACCATTCCAAACCGCCTGCCACAGGCAAGGACACCTTCCAAAGGCCAGGATTAAACACTGGAACAGCTCACCCAGGGAAATGCTCAAAAAACCCTCTCTGGAGATATTCCAAACTGAGCTTCAGGTGGTCCCAGATAACCCAGCCTAAGGCCCAGATTAATTCCAGAGATCCCATCCAGCCTAGACTTTCCCTCAACCCTCTACTTTTCCCCAGCCTGTGATCTTCAATCCCCAAAGACCAACCCGAGACACTCAGCAAACTCAGAACTGCATGATCAATTGATTATTGATTGATTATTCCTTGTAGGATGTGGCTGGTTCCTCCAAATCCATGGAAAAGGGGGTTGGTTGTTACCTCTGCACCTGTCCTGTCAATGCCACATCCATAAAGAAGCTACACTGCCACAGGCAATAAATACTATGTCAAGTACAACCCCAGACATCTCTGACTTGAGGATGAGGCATTTTTCTTCTCAAATGGCAAAAAAAAATCCACCCTAAGTGAAATATTTAAGACATTCATTTATTAAAATCAGCCAACTATTCCACACAAAGCTGGTTTCCTTCTGTCAGGAAAATTGAGGGCCATAAATTTCGCTATAAAGTTACCCTCGGATTCTTCATGATCTATATAATTGTACAAATAAAAAATGACAAGCAACAAAAGAGAGCATCTGACAGGAAACTGTTCAAATGGCATCCCAGCGAGCATTTCAATCTTTACAGTAGCACTGGAGTCAAACAGGAGGGAAAAAAAAATGATTATGCAGTAATTGGATGAAGCCAAAACACAGTTCACAACCTCTCCACACACCATCCAGCACAAAACAAATCAAGGCAATAAAGCTGATGCCATTTCCCTTGCTTAAGTCTCCCCACGCAGATTTTCATTTACTCTGCCTACAGATTTATTAAGAGCTGCTTCTCCATAGAAGCTCACAAGGAAAGTATGGAAAAGGATAAAGTTTTTCATCCAAGAAAGAAAACTGCCAATAGAAGAGGGGAAAAAAGCAAACAACACATCTCGAGCTTTATTGCAAAATTCACAAGGTCATATCCTGAACTGACAGAAATCTCACAGTGGGAAGGAGCTCTCCTGGCTTAGTCCAAACCCTGCCTGGCCTAACTGGTCTTAAACTCAATCCATAAGCAAAGTTTCAAGGGAAGCAATGTCAGATGAATGACAGCAGGAAACTTTCTTTCACTGCACTTGTCTTCCAAAAGTTGAAGCTATCAGGAAAAGATGAGGGGTGTGTGTGTATTCAAGGGCTCCCCTCAGCAGGGTCAAATAAAATGGAATAAAAACGCTCCATTACTATTTGAGATTTTGCAGTGCCTGTAGAGCAAGAAGCAGCACTGACAGTGCTGGACTGGTTTCTTTTCCTCTTCAAAATCCATTAAACGGTAAGGTAAAATCAGAATTATAAGAGAGTAGAGATGATAAATCCTTATAGGTTATACTTTTGCCACATTATCAGCCTTCCTTTATGTCCAATTTATCTCAGGAGCAAACTCCTTGTGTGAGTCACAGTGACAATTTAAGACATCTGTCTTCGTTCCTGTGCCATAACCGAAGATTTCATTTGCTACATGCAAATTTCTCCTTCAATAACCACTTCAAACCAACAGATGCAAACTCCACAGCCCCTCAGGAGTTAGAGAGAGGAAATAAGCAAATCCATAATTACATTATTCCTTAGAAAAACGAGAAATAACAAAAACTCCTGATGTTTTGTCAAGCAACAGCCACATCTTCCTCAGTTTAAACTCTCCATGCCCGCAGCTCTGTGCTTACCCTCTGGAAGCTCCTGGTGGAGTGGAACTCACACTGCATCATGTCAAAGAAGATGGGGATGGTGGCTTTCCTCAGCTCCGTCTCTGGGATCAGCGTCATCTCCAGGATGGGCCCCACCATCTCCGGGATGAACTTGATCTTATGCTGACCTGCAGGAGAAAAGATGGAGAGCATTTCAGAGGGAGCAACGCCCTGGCTTTGGTAAAAGAAGATGGAAAAGCTGCATTAATAAATCCTCGTGGAGCATAACAATAATTGGGTTATTATTATATTATTATACAATATATAATTTATANTCATATATTATTTAAAGATATAAGATTTATATCTATTATATATTATCTATATTGAATATATATTTTTATATATTATATAATATATATTTATACATTATATAAACATATAAAATATTAACTAGATATAAAAATTCTATGTATTATATAATTACATATTTTATTGTGTTTTAATATCAGGCTCTACCAAAACACTTTTTTATTATTCTTATTTATTTGATGATGATGATGATGACTATGACCATTATGATTATTAATTCCACAGGAGAGAAGGAATTGTTTAAATCCAAACCAAGAGGAGCTGTTGAATCAGTCATCAAGCTGAGACTCGCCACATTTCCCGCTGCATGTTTTTCACCCCCAAATTTCCAGGTTTTATTTGAAAGCACAGTGTGTGGCTGGCAGGGAGGGAAGCTAAAAGGCACATCACTTGTATTAACTCATTTAGACTCCTGTGTGAACAGAATGTTCTCGGTGTCAGTCTATCAAAGTGTCACCACGAGTGCAGCCCAACAGAGCCTGGAGACACGAGAGCACAGCTCAGCCAGCCCACAATCTGTCTCCTTTCCTCGGAGCTGAGCTGCCTGCAAAGCCTGACTGCAGATTTACCTTCCCAAGAGGAAGCTGCTCCTCCTCCCATCCCTGCTCTGCTCCACACAGGCAAGGGGAATTAAAACTGAGCAGGAGAGAGGCAGCTGATAAATGCTGGCTTAGGAAAAAAGAGCAGGTGACTGTTTGTACCATTGGCTAAATGGATGCAGAGTGTGCGTGCTGCAAATCAGCTGCTGAGTAAGAACATGGAAAAATCATCAGGGTGGTTGGAGCTGGGAGTGGCATTAAAGTTCACCCAATTCCACCCCTGCCATGGCAGGGACACCTTCCACTATCCCAGCTGGCTCCAGCCTGGCCTTGGGCACTGCCAGGGATCCAGGGGCAGCCACAGCTCCTCTGGGCACCCTGTGCTGGTGTTTCAGGTGTTTCTGCCTCCAGGCAGAAGCTGAGGAAACACAAATACAAACACAAATACAAACACATTTCTCCATCAGAAACAGGCTGGGATCCACTGAGAGCTCAGGACAGAGCTGCAGATGTTCCTCACAAATGCCCTGTTAGGGATGTTTACAGCCAGGTTCAAACACTGTTTCTATACCCAGTATTGTGCATCAGACCAGATTATTGGGAGCTCAGCCCTCAGTTTCCTCCAGCTTTTAAACTCTTGCTTCCCACTGTGGTTACCAGTGGCACAGGACAGAAACAGATTTCAACTCATTTTTATTCCCCTGCACTCCAGCACTGTGACAGTAACCAGCAAAGTCTTTAATTGGTAGCTTCACTTTGACCAGAACTAACATAAATCTCAACAAACGTAATCAAGAAAAAATCCTTTACCACCAAAACACGCTCCTTTTTTTAGCAGATATAATTGAAATTCCTTGATTTGGCAAACTCCTGAATCCTATTAGCATTAGCAATCGGATCAGGGCAAATTAATACTCAAGGCAAACGGTGACTCTGGGTGCTGCTGCAGTGCTGGGGGCTGCTCAGGAATACCAAGTGAGAGGCCTAAAGCTCCCCTCAGTCTGCTACAAGGATTATTATTACATGGAGCCTCTCAGGTGACAGATCTCTCGTGTTGTGCCTGAGGAGTGTCACAGTCGATCCTGCAGCAAACAAATAACGGTGACAAAAGTTGTTCATCACGCACCCATCGAACGCTGCCAGCTCTCCCTGTGCCACAGAGGGTTCTTCCACTGCCTCAAGCACAGGAATTCCCTCAGAAGGGGAACATCTTTTGAATTTGAGATGTGAATAATCCACACAAGATAAAATCTTTGATTTGGTGATGATGTGTTTGATGATCAGCTCTCTGGGGGAAGGCCCTGAAGTGGGAGCCCTGGGTGACGTCCATGCCACACGCATGGGTTTGCTGTGACAACGTGGTCCTGGGAGATGCTGGGCCACTAAAGAAAGCATTGGGAGCAAGGCAGGAAGGGAAACAATCCTCCCCTGCCTCACCCAGGGCATCCATCCCCCTCTCTGAAAAACAGCCTGCCAAGGAATTCACCTTTTTCCTCTCTATGGGAGCACGGGAACTCCCACACAGAGACTCCAAATGTGACAAGTCTGGGAGGAAATTGAGGAGTCTCTTCTGCAAACCAACTTGTGCAGCTGCTTTAGGAATCCCAGGCAAAAAAAGCCACTTTTGACCATGCAAAACTTTCCCCTTGCAGCAAAAAAAAATTCTCCATGCAAAACCTTCCCCTTGCAGCACCTTGTGCCTGGCCACGGGATGTGCTCACACAGCATGAAGGGACATCAGTACAAACCAAACCCAAGGTGCTCTCCTTCTGGATGACGTTTGATTCCCATTTCCCAGATCCTTCCCTTTCCAATCTGGGCCACAAAAACCTGTGAGGAATTTGCCAGCAGCCTCCCGTGTCCCCTGGGCGGGCTGGGAACACGGCTGACTAACCCCGAGAGGGTTATGTGCAGTGACTTCTATTTATGTAACACCCAAAGTTCAGGGCTATTTTTAACCCTCCAGCGACATCCAGGGCCTTGTCAAGACACCTTTGGTGACGTCAAGGCCTGGGAGGGATGGTGGAGGACACCAGCAACCATTCCCCTTCCCCTTGAGGGGTTTCTCCTCTCCATCTGCCCCCAGCTGCTTCAGACGTCACCAAGAGCAGCGCTGCCCTCCCAGGGGTCCTTCCCTGGCCACCTCTGCCACCAGGATGTCACCTGAGATGTCACACCAGCTCCTCTGCCGCTGCACAGCACCTCCTGTCAGAGCCTGGGCTTCTGTTTGCTCAATTGGCATCACAAAACCCTTCTCAGCTCGTGGGGGTTTGAGTTCCTGCATTTCCAAGACAGGCCACGGCCTGCTGGATGATTTTTGATGCTTAACATCTCAGCAAGGTTCAAGAAGGCCGAGTTTCACCTAAACAGTGACTCAAAGCAACACATTTGAAAGTTCAGGTTGTGGTATGGAAGGAAAAAAGCCTCTGAAGTGCTGTTCTGCACTATAAATGTTTTTTTTTTTTTTTTTTTTTCCTGCTCATAAAAATAGGAAGGTGTGATTATTGAGCCTCCCCTGCATCAGAAACAGGCAGCCAAGTAAAAACTTTAAGAATTCTTATTTTACTACTTAATTTCAGGAAAAAAATTATACTTTTAAATGTGCATTACAGCTAAAGGACTGTCTTGCTCCCAGCTGGGGAGTTTTAACTCAGCAGGCATCGTGTGTTAATCATGGTATTTAGAAACAAAACCTGATGAGACAAAATATTCATTTTTTGAGGCCTTTCTATACCCTTTAATCCACAAATCAAAAGTCAGGGTGGTTTGGTTCCACCACATCTCATGCACAGTGGCACAGACATAAAAATCCTCTGCTGAAGAATTCCAGAATTCCTGCCTTTCCCTTCTGACTCGGGGGCTGAACACACACATGAATAATTTGATTAATGCAGTGTAGCTCCCAAGATAAGAGTGTCAGGCACCCCCCAATCGATCCCCAAGCACTGGGAAGTTGGAATTCCCTCTTAATTGATGCTGTGACACAGCTGAGGTTGGTGAGGAGCCAGAAGTTAAACATGATCCATGAGTCTAACATGGACTCTCTGTGTGATAAAGATGAGGACAAGCAAGGTGCTGCTCCAGAGAAGCACAAAGGCTGCCTTGGGCTGGGCTCCTGCCTCACATTTACCTTTCTCTCCCAGCTTTTCTTGGGAAAAGCTGCAATTTCCTGACTCCCTCCACATGTGGGATTTTGGCATTAATGATCCCGTTAGTGGAGCTGAAGAGAATCCCAGATATCAGAGCTTGAGGAGGTCACAGAGGCATCTTACCTGGATAATCTCCATTTATAAAAAATTCATTAAAAATAAAAGGCTTTCATGACAGCACAAAAAGAAATATTGAAGAAAACACCACCCCTTGTGCCAATCGATTCCCAAAACTCCAGGGGAAATTATGATCCTTGTTAATAGTGAGAAACTGAACCCTGGAGCAACTAAATAACCTGAAAGGAGCAGGCAGTGACAGCAGCAGCAGTGAAAGGCACAAAGCACTGCATAAAGCCCAGCTTGGATAAAACAACCTCAGTTAACAACAGCTGGATGGAAAAGTCTGCACCCAACTTTCTACTTTCAGTAAATGCTGGGGAAAGTTTAACAATCCATAAGAATCCAACGAGGCCAGAAATGCCAGTGAGGAGAAAGGGAGCTGGGAAGGGCTGGAGAATTCCTGAGGGAGCTGGGAAAGGGCTGAGCCTGGAGCAAAGGAGGCTCAGGGGGGACCTTGTGGCTCTGCACAAGTCCCTGCCAGGAGGGGACAGCCGGGGGGGTGGGGCTGTGCTCCAGGGAACAGGGACAGGAGGAGAGGGAACGGCCTCAGGATGGGCCAGGGGAGCCCCAGGGTGGATATTTGGGAAAATTGCCTCATGGAAAGGTTTGCATGATATGTAAGGGGCTGTCCAAGGCAGTTCTGGAGTCCCCATCCCTGGAGGGATTTAAAACCCACGTGGATGTGGCACTTGGGGACACGGGGCACTGGTGGCATTGGCAGTGCTGGGCTGGACTCCACCTTTTCCAAGCTGAACAATTCCATGAGTCCAGGACTGTGGGGCTGGCAGAGGGAAGGATTTGGCTAATTACTCAGCCAGAGGCTGCCAGCATCCCACGCTGGGTGCTGCAGCAGCAGGCACGACACTGATTTTATTACCTGCCTGTCAAGTCACATCTCGGTCGTGCACTAAGCTCTAATCTCTTCTCCAGACACTTAATTCACCAAAGATGCTTCTAATAAAAGTGAACTCAGCTGCTCTCTGAAGCCTTTTCTCATCATTGCTGCAGATAGGATGCAAATTCTGTGATATCAAACACTTAGGAACCCTTGGCACTCTCTTCTCTTATAGATACTGGGGTTTTTCAACTCCCAGCAACAACAGCTCAGCCAGAGATAGAAGTGAAGTGGCAAACGTGTTTATTTCTGATCATTTAAGGAAGTTTTGATAAAACTCAGAAGAGCTGAAGTGTCTGTGCTGTTAAGCTCAGGAAAATGAAATCTGGCAGACGAGTACACTCAGGTCACAGTAAATACTCAGCTCCTCATGAAATTCAATCCCTGCACAGGCAAATTACACTGAGAGAGCAGCCCAGGCTGGAGAGAGGCAGAGCTGCCTCATTTACCTACAAGCTCCAGGGAGCTCCAACTTCCCTGAGTCACTGATGCAGCCAGGCAAGGCTGAAAAGCAGAGTTCAAGCAGAATTTCCAGGCTGAGAACCCTTGGACACATCCATTCTGCTGCAGTCCCAGCTACTGCATCCTCAAGTGAGTAAATATAAAAATACACAGATATTTTTAAGGGTAAAAAACCCCCTTTGAACAGGTATCACCACAACAATGGCTTTGTGTTCAGCAAGAGGCTGAAAGCCACAAAATCCACCAGACACATAAATATTAACAGGAGTGATGTGCCCTCCCAGATGGTGAATGAAATATGCAGACATGGTTTGATTTCTTCAATCACCTGATTTTCCAAAGCTTTCTGCTGGCATAACTTTGTTTCAAGAGAAAGCAAATTCATTTTAGAGAACCATGGGATGGTTTGGGTTGGAAAGGACATCAAAAACCATCTCATTCCATGGGCAGGGACACCTTCCATAGAGCAGGCTGCTCCAAGTCCCGTCCAACCTCATGAATTGTTCCAGGAATATCCCTCTAAATTGGTTTTTGGGAACACTGAAGGCAACATCTGCTTAGGAAACTTACCCAGGTTGTACCACATGTCCCTGATCTCAAACCCAATCTGCCTTCTCATGTCCCCGTACCTTAAAAAGGAAAACAAAAGCAGCATTAAAACAAAATAAATCTAAGGCCTACAAGCAGATAAAGCTCCTTTCAAAATCAGATTCACAGCCTTCAGAAAGAGAAGAAACTCCAGGATATGGTTTCAAATTGGACCCACACTACTGAGATTCCCTGGTTACCCCCAGCAGCTCAGCAATGCTTCTGTAAACAGCAAAATTTGGAGAAAAAGAGTTCCCAGCCTCAACAATTCCAACATTCCACGGTCCCAGGCAAGGTGGGAGCCCATCCACCCTAAATCTGGTGGCACCAACACCTCCCATCTCCCATCAGGGTCATTTTCCATTCCCCTCCCTCTCCACATGAACACCAGGAGAGCTTTAATGAGTGAAATCATCCCAAAGCCTTCATTAATGATGAACCATAACGAGCTCCAAGGATTCATCTGCTACATGGAATATCTGCAAGTTAAAGATCATTACTGAAATAACAACACGAGCCAAACTGTAATATCTGGCAACTTGTAGGATTTCTGGGGGATAACAGTGAGACACCCTGTCATTAATATGGATTAAAGAGAATCTTCTGCATCATTAAGGACCTGTTATTATCTAATGCTTAAATGCAATGTTTAGCAAAACCTACAAATTACAATAATTAAATTTTAATTATTAAATATTTGACATTTTAATTGAAATATGTACTTAAAAGGATGGGTGAGTGTGGTATTGCATTAACTGATTAATTACATCCCTTTTGACATGGAAGTGCCTTCACACAGCAATGAAAGTGCCTCCAGACCATGCATTTATTGAATCTCAAATTTATTGTCTTGATTCCTGTCTCCAAAACCTGATTAAACTGAAAACAACAATTTGCAAATTCATTACAAACAAAGATTTACAATATTGCAAACTTTATTAAGCAACCACTTCAAAGGACTTAATTTATTTACTTCTATTAGCAGTGAGCAATGCCTGTTGATTCCTCGAATTCCTCCAGCGAGATAAACTGCTCCGTTTATTATAAAAATCACTCCAAGGAAATTTGTGCCTGTGGTTCCCATCCTGACAAAGAGGAATCATCAGCCCACAAATGTATTTGACAGCAATTTCCAGCCCAATTACAGCTCAGCTTTTGGCTCTTTGTTCAGGTCAGGAGTCTCAGCTGAACTAAAATGCTCTTGTAGGTGCTCACTAACACTGGGCAGAGAGAGAGAGCAAAGGGATTCTGAATTTAATGAAATAAAATTTACCTGCAACACCACCTCAATTCCCTCAGTAAAATCCATCTGCCTTTACAATACCACCTCGATTTCCTTAAATAAAATAAACCTGGCTCTGCAATGCCAGCTCAATTTCCTTAAAACCCCTTTATCTGTAATGTTATTTATGGTATTTATAGCACAAGCCCCAAACCATGAGCTCTGCTTGACACCACTTTCCCACTGAACTTGTAAATATTCCTGTTTCATCAAGGAAACCCCCACGAGCCCCAGGTAGAGCAGATCCTAAAATGCTTTAAAATTCTCTTTCAAGGCTCAGGTAGAGCAGAGCCTCCAAAGCAAACACCTCAAAACTCAGGAGAGTGGGGAGAGGTGGAGTTTGCAGGGCAAATCTTGGCTCCCATAAAAAGGGATGGGATGTGGAGCCCTCCTTGAATTTTCTGGTCAAAACCTAAAAGCCACAGCAGCAAAAAGCCTTTAAAATCAAGTGATGAACTGTCCCCACACTCCCTGGGATTTATCTTATCATGAAAACAGACAGAAAGGCCTGAAGTGGGAAGGTGAAGGGATACAAAATGCACTTTCTTTCTCTACCCAGACATATTTTATTTATTGTACACACCAGGAGCCTGAGCTGTGCTTGTTCAAGGAATCACAGCTTGGAAATTCCCCATTTTTGTGACCTCACCAGCTTTTCTAGCTGCTCTTCCCAAATATTCTGCCACAGAAAAAAGAACCTACACACTCTGAAACTACAGAACTGCCTCTTTTCAGAGCCTGGTGTTTAGTTAAGTAATAATAAAGTCACTACTGGGGAACACCAATAAAAAGCAGGAGAAATATCAACAGGACAAAGGGAAAACGGCCTCAAGTTGTGCCAGGGGATGTTAAATGGAGAGCTGGGAAAATTTCCTTGCTCACAGGGTGGTCAGGCACTGGAATTGGTTGTTCAGGTGGAGTTTCCCACCCCTGGAGGGATTTAGGAGCTGTAAGGATGTGGCACTTGGGGACATGGGGCAGTGGTGGCCTTGACTCCATGATCTTAGAGGTCTTTTCCACCTTTAATCACTCTGGTTAAACAAAATCTTCACGTTCTACTCTTAGTTGCAGGTTTTTTTTCCCCTTTTGACAGTTTTCCTGTGCTGTGGGATTCTGACTGGTTGGAGGCAGGGAATGTCCTCCCTCAGAAGCAGGAAAAGGCTTCTTATTTATCCCAACCCATCCTCCAGGGATAGCCCAGTGGGAATGGCTGGAACCACCAAAATTCCCTCTAAACTGAGGTCAGGATTAACAATAAAGAGCAGAAGGAAAATGAGATTGGAAGAAGCACAGAGCTGAAGTGATTTCCAAATGCAGTTTTGTAACACGGTAACACTTCTGAGAGCCTTGACTGTCTGCACATCCTGCACTGGATCCATCAGCAGGGAGGGGAGAAATTCAGATCTCACAACACTTCATTCACGTTTTTCAACCCAACCTTTCATTATCCCCTGATTGCACCTCAGTTTGAATAGATTTAGCAAAGAAATTAAATTGAAATTATGGCAATAGACCTCGAGTTGTTGGCCATGGTTTAGAATGACGAGCAGGACTTACTTGTTAAGGATTTTTGCCCTTTTAGCGCTTGAAAAATTCTCCAGTTGTAAAGATTCTTGCGTGAGAAAAGCAACAGCCAGGTGGAAGTAGTTGTTCCAGAGCTGAAAGCCCCCAAAATGACAAGAAGAGATTCCATTAATCCTCTGAAATGTTTCTCTACACACCTACAAAACAACTTAAAAGTCTCTAAATTATGCACATAAATATTTCAAGGAGCACAGAACAGACACCACAGAGATGGTGTTTCTTGATAAATTCTTAATACAGCTCCTCGTTGCCTTTATGTTTCCAACAAATATTTCCCAGCTACAAATCCCAATTCTTTGTGTTTTGATGATCGGAGCACAATCCCAACCCAAACCCTGCTGTGATTCTGTGATTCCCTGACAAGATCCACAAGTCAGGAATGGATCACAACACCTGGAATGATTTAACTGGGATAACACAACCGTGAGTAAACTCACCAAAACGACACATTGAAGGCAAAAAAATTATTAAATTAATATCATTTATTCCATTAAAACCAGGAGGTTTTTTCTTACCTGTAACTCAAAGTTGGTTTGATCAAGGAATTTTTTGTTTAGCATATCTGCATACTGATTAATTGCTCGCAGGAAGACTCTGAAAGATCAAGAGAAAATTACATAATTACACACTTCTGGGGTACCTTTGTATATTTGGCATCCCAATTAGACACAAAGTCTGAGTCTGTCTGGAAAAGTGAAATTTGAGGCTGATATTTGAAAAGCAGCGTGATCTCACCACTGGTAAGTGTACAGAATTCTATGCAGATGTTCTCCAAATTAATCAAGTAAATTAGCATATGCAGAAACAGAGGCAGTGTTTGGGATAAAATCACTTGTCTTTAAAATACCTTCTCATAATCAAGAGATCATTAAAAATTCTGTTTATTAGCACTATATAGACATACATTTTTAAAGTTATAGTGTGCTGTCTAACCCAGACCTGCAACTGGTTGTATTTTAACTTTTAAGGTCAAGAAAAACACGTTTTTAAGCACATGAGACAAAAAAAAAAAATCCACTTATGGCACAACAGAAATGCTGCTGAAGGACAATCTTAAAAGCATTGTTCACTGCTCCACTTCCAAAATGTTAATTCAGGACCCACTGCAGTTGATGGAGTTTCTAAAACGCTTCTTAAATTGCAAAAGGAGTTGGCCTGACAGGCTTGAAAGAGAAAACCAAATGGCACAGGAGAAGTAGGGCACTACATATTCATGGTGCTGAAAAATAAACAGATTATTCCTCGGTAGCCTGATCTCCATGTTCAAAACAAACACGGAATTTCTGCTGTGCAGCTGCCAGCTAATGCCCAGCCAAATGAGCTGCTCCTTGGAGCAGGCTGGGGGACAGCTTTGAGTCCCCTCAGAGTCCCCAAAAATGATGAAAAACCCTTCTGACACCATCTAGGTTTGGTTTTTTCCCCACCCCAAAAGCAATCTTGAAAAAGAAAGTTCACTACTGCAACTAAAAAAAAAAAAAAAAAAGGTT